>JARBWK010000004.1:193082092-193478083 GCA_030556195.1 Anolis apletophallus | reverse complement strand
AGCAAGTGCTGTCATCAACGGAGATCACGTTCGTTTCCCTCAACTCAGACCCGTCTAGATATCTTTACCATCACGTCGGGGTCACCAATTGAAGCAGAACCGGGAGTTCTAGAACTCCAAGTACCAAGTTAATCTTACCAACGCTGCCCGAACGTGCGGATACTTAGAGGAGGGAAACTCGTGACAACTGTGAAGTAGGGTGAAAAACAAAAAGGTTTATTTCAATCACCAGCTGGAGGGTATTTGCCAACAGAACACAGCTGTAGATAGGGGCAAAAGACCCCGTCACATTTCATACAAAGACTTTTATACTCGTAATGGAGTCCATCCAGTTAAACCCTCCCCTTCTTCATGGTTAAAACAATCATAATTGGCTGGTGATTACTGTTGTTACATGACATTTCATTAATCCAATAAACACTAAATAAATCATTTGCATCATGTCTCTGTCATCACTAAATATGAGAACAATAGCTTTCTATAAACATTCTTTCTCACAGTGCAAGCTATCAATTTTTGCCTCTCTCTGTTCTTTTCTCGTTACTTTTGTCCGGGCTTCCTGCCAGCAGTGAAGATAGGACTTGCCATGCGCACTGATGTTTTCATTCACATAAAGAATCCCATTACTTTCATTAACTCAAACTGCACTGTATTCCCACTCATCTAGCATATATAGTATAACTTGGCACAGAGTGGATTAGAATGTATATAATCAGGGTGTTAGTCTTCTATAACATGTGCCTTATTGATTCCAGGCACCAAAACCCTCTTTTTCAGAGTTGACACACAGGTAGCATCACTTTCTGACTGTACTTTTTATGCTCGGAAAAGTACCAAACCTGCTTCACCACCATTCCTCACAGCCTCCCACAATTCCTCACAGCCTGGGCCAACTTGGGCCTTTCAGGTGTTTTGGACTTCAACTCCCACAATTCCTCACAGCCTGGGCAAACTTGGGCCTTTCAGGTGTTTTGGACTTCAACTCCCACAATTCCTCACAGCCTCCCACAATTCCTCACAGACTCCCACAATTCCTCACAGCCTGGGCAAACTTGGGCCTTTCAGGTGTTTTGGACTTCAACTCCCACAATTCCTCACAGTCTCCCACAATTCCTCACAGCCTGGGCCAACTTGGGCCTTTCAGGTGTTTTGGACTTTAACTCCCACCATTCCTCACAGTCTCCCACAATTCCTCACAGCCTGGGCCAACTTGGGCCTTTCAGGTGTTTTGGACTTTAACTCCCACCATTCCTCACAGTCTCCCACAATTCCTCACAGCCTGGGCCAACTTGGGCCTTTCAGGTGTTTTGGACTTCAACTCCCACAATTCTTCACAGCCTCACAGCCTCCCACAATTCCTCACAGCCTCAGGCCCCTTCCTTTTGCTAACCAAAGTTAATTTACATATATTTGGCTGGAGCTACACTTAAAAATGTACGTGTTCTGACATGCATACAAATTCAGCAAGAGAACAAACCTGCAGAACCTATTGTGTTCGTAACTTGGGGACTGCCTGTATTTGTGAACCTGCCTTTTTTTCCCCACCCCCTCGAAAGCGAATAGTCTCATTTGGAAGTCCCTAGAAGTGAAACACTGGGTCAGGCATTTAGCTGGGGGGGGGGGGTTGCGGAGGGGCTCAGCCCCCCCCATTCTCAGGGTGGTCCACGAGAAGGCCTTACTGGTACATTATTTAAACTTATGTGTATTCATATCATGATCTGATCACCATGCTCAATATATCCCATATGTATGAGGGTATTGGGATAATGATACAAAAGGTTTGCTAGGGTATATCCTCTCTCACTCAGACTCAGCGCCCCCCGCCCCCCAAAATCAAAATCCTGGCTACGGCCCTGCACTGGGTCACACTCATTCCACACATGAATGTATTGTTTATCATTTAAACAAATAGCAGGTTTTCAAAACTAGAATTTCCAGCTTCTTCTAGCCTTTGGGTCACTGTGTGTCTCTTGGAGGGTTTCAGAGAAGAAATTTGCCCTCTGGACATTCCACACTTTCATTGTTGTGGTTGTTATGTGTCTTTAAGTCATTTCTAACTTACACAAAGCTAAACTAAATCTATCACAAGGTTTTCTGGGTCTGAGAGAGTGAGGTTCCCGAGCCTAGCAGGGGATTGACTCTGGTCTCAGTCCACTACACCAGTGTTTCCCAACCAGCGTGCCGTGAGCGATCATCAGGTGTGCCTTGGGAAATTGGCACTCTTCCCCCCTCCTAGCAGCCCCCTCACAGGTTTCCAAGAAACAAATTGAGCCTCTCCGCTTGGAAATATATTTTTTTAACCATTTTACTGGATTTTTCGAGAGTTGCCTCTCCCCCCCCCCTCCCGCAAGGAACTGTTTATAACAACCTCATGACATCCATAGTTAACTGGAAGCAAGTTTCACTCAGGGTGAAATTTCACAAAGGTCTGAAGAACAAGCTCTATGAGGAGCGGCTTGAAGAGCTGGGCATGTTTATCCTGAAGAAGAGAAGGCTGAGAGAAGACATGATAGCCATGTATAAATATGTAAGAGGAAGTCATATATATGTTGTGTTCTTCTAAACAGGCCCAGGTTTCACACTGAGTGTATAAATGCATTTTAAAACATATTAACTATATGTATTACTGTGTTAGAGTGTCATTTTGTGTCATTTTGGTTGGTGGTGTGCCCCAGGATTTTGTAAATGTAAAAAATGTGCCGCAGCTCAAAAAAGGTTGAAAAACACTGCACTACACCACGTTGACTCTACCCTTGCCTTGTAGATATGTGTCTTCCATCGGTGCTATCCTGTTCCTGACAATGGCAAAAATGAAGAAATCTAGCAGATTTAAACCCACCCAGAAAGTGAAGTCTTTGCCTTTCTAGAATTACAACATTCAGCTGTTTTACAGCTGTTTCCTAGAAGCCCATATTTATCATCAAAGTCGGTTATTCTAAAAAACAGATAACAGTAAACATTGGGGTCTGAGCTTTCTTGTTTTTCTTTCCTTCTCTTTCTTACTTCTCTGTCATATCCTTTCTAGAATGTATGCCAGAGAGGCTTTTTGTTATTCATCCACAAATTGCTTTAGACTACTTTCTGCTTGAAGAATGAAGCTAACACTATAAACAAAAAAGCAAAACACACACCTACACACATACTACTTTTATGATACTAGTATAAATACACATCCCTCACCACTCCTTGTAGGAACAGCCCATGAATCTATGTCGGTAGGACAGTGAATTCACACCAAGGTTTATTCCAGACTTTAAAGGAGCAAGACAAGACCCTGAACCTATTTGGAAATCGGACTCAGTATTTCTTCTTGTTGTTTATTCGTTCAATCGTTTCCAACTCTTTGTGACTTCATGAACCAGCCCACGCCAGACAGGCATGTAGCCAGGGGGGGGGGGCTAAGGGGGCTTCAGCCCCCCCCCCCGAAATTCTCAGGGGGGGCCGCGAAAAGGCCTTACTGGTACATTATTTAAACTGTTATGTTTATTCATATCATGATCTGATCACCATGCTCATTATATCCCACATTAATGGGGTTATTGGGATAACAATACAAAAGGTTTGCTAGGGTAGACCCTCTTCCGCCCAGTCTCAGCCCCCCGAACCAAACTCAGCCCCCGAATCAAAATCCTGGCTACGGCCCTGACGCCAGAGCTCCCTGTTGGCGGTTGCCACCCCCAGCTCCTTCAAGGTCAAGCCAGTCACTTCAAGGATAACATCCATCCATCTTGCCCTTGGTCAGCCCCTTGTCCCTTTTCTTTCTATTTTCCCAGCATCATTGCCTTCTCTAAGCTTTCCTGTCTTCTCATTATCTGTAGAGTACTTCATCTTTGCCTTTAATATCCTTCCCTCCAGTGAGCAGCCGGGCATTATTTCTTTCTTTTTTTAAAAAAAAAATATTTATTGGGGTTTTTCCAGTAACAGTAAAAGAGGTGGAACAATTTTGGGTATAGGATAGTAGGAAGGAGAAAAAAACCGAAGGAAAGACTGTTGGGGTTGGTGAAGAGGTTGGGGTGAACTGGTGTGGGGGCGGGAAGGGTGGGATGGAGGGGAGGGGTTGAGGGGGGGGTATAGGCATGCTGGGGTGTGGGCCTGGTATGGGGGGGCAGAAGGGGGCGGATTAGTGGGGGGGGGGGCCTTTTGCTTCCGGTGTTTTTGCATTGTCCCGTTCTGCTCAATTGTGGGGGAGGAGAGGGTATGATTGTCATTGAGATGGGGAGGGCCGATTGCCCCTTGGCCAGTTCTTGGGCGCCCAACGTCGTTATCAGGGAACATGACTGTTCTGGTCCAAATCCCAAGACTTTAGATAGGTCATAAAGGGTGACCAGTCGGTTCTGTTCAGCCTCGTCCCTTCTGTTTCACTCATGTAGTAGGACAACTTGTCCATGCTCATAATGTCTTGGACCTTGTGCACCCAATCTTCAAGGCGTGGTATGTCTTTAGACTTCCACTTTTTCGCATACACCATCCTCGCTGCCGTGGAAAGGAACAGGAACAGCCGCTCAGCGTTCTCGTCTAGGAGTTCTTTCTCATCCACTATTCCCAGGAGACAAGCCTCTGGTGTCATCTCCAGCGTGGTTCGTAGAGCCTTTTGTATGTGGATATGGACTGTTTTCCAGAATATTGAGGCTTCCTGACAGGACCACCACATGTGGTAAAAGGTGCCTGTCTGTGACCCGCATTTCCAGCATTTAGTCTGGGCGTTCTTGTACATCAGACCAAGTTTATGAGGAGTCATGTACCACCTGAAGAACAGTTTGTACCAGTTCTCCTTCAGATCAATGGCATAGGTGATTTTTATTTTCCTCCGCCAGATCCTCCCCCACTCTTGCATAGTGATTGTGCGGCCGATGTTTTGCGCCCATTTTATAATGCAGGTTTTTACCTGTTCGGCCTCTGTTGACCATTCCAGGAGTCGCATATAAGCCTTGGAGATGAGCTTCTTCTCCTTGACCAGAAAGTTGCTCCAGAAATGCTCTCCTTCCGCGAAGCCTGTCCGTTTGTCCCTCTGGAAGCATGCCATGATCTGTAGATGGTGGAGCCAGTTGAGAGAATTACACTGTTGCTGTAGCCGTGTCCTTGATTTTAGACTTCTCCTCGTCCCCACTTTAACTGTCATGTCCTCGTAGGTTGGCCATTTGTCCCAGCCCAGCAGGTGTCGTTGGTCGGCCTCTATGGGTGACACCCACAGGGGGGTCTTCTGATAAAATCTCCCCTTATAGGTCTCCCATATTTTCATCAGGGCTGCTCTTATCGAATGTCTCTTGAAGCATTCATTTGTTCTTGGTCTACCATACCACAGGTGCCCGTGCCATCCTGTGAGGAGGTCAAAGCCCTCCAGGGCTAGTAGCTCTTTATTTTTCAAACTTATCCATTCTCTTATGTGGACCAGGCCGCAGGCTTCATAGTAGAGCTTTAGGTCTGGTAAATCCAGCCCTCCCTGTATCCTATCCGTGAGCACCGTGTATTTAATTCTCGCTCTTTTTGCGTCCCAGAGGAACCTGAGGATGTCCTTCTTCCAGGTATCAAAGATGCCGTTGGTTTTGATAATAGGCAAGGTTTGAAAAAGATACAGTAGCCTGGGCAGGACTTTTTATTTTAATCACCGCTATCTTGCCCATGAGCAACAGGTTGGCGCTTTTCCAATTGAGCAGGTCTTTCTGAATCTTCTTCCACAATGCTTCATAATTGTTTTTTTGCAACTGACAGTTCTGCGCCGTTATGTGGATGCCCAGATATTTAATAGATTGGGAGACTCGCATGCCTGAGGCCCTTTCTAACTGTTCTCGTCGAGTATGAGATATATTCTTTGTCAGGATCATCGTTTTTTCTTTATTGATCTTCAGCCCCGCCATTGATCCGAATCTTTCTATTTCCGCTATCCAGGCCTGGATCGTGGTTACTGGCCTTTCAACGAAGCAAATTATGTCATCCGCGAAAGCTTTGACTTTAGGTGTGTGGCTACCTATTGAAGGGCCCTTGAGTTGGTCGTTTGCCCTGATGGATCTGAGTAGCACCTCCAGTGACATGATGAATATCAGCGGGGAGAGTGGGCAACCCTGCCGCGTCCCCTTTTGTATTGCAAAGTTCCCCGTTGGTCGGCCGTTGACCCAGACTCTCGCAGTTTGGTCTCTGTATATTGCCCTGATGGCATTTTGAAAGAGCGGGCCCATATCCATTTTTGACATGAGCAGGCGGAAGAAGTCCCAGCTCAAGTTGTCAAAGGCCTTCTCCGCGTCAAGAGCAAGAAAGGAGATTTCTTTGTGGGGATGCATTTCGTAATAGTGGATCAAATCCACTACCGTTCTGGTGTTGTCCTTGGTCTGTCTTCCAGGGAGAAAACCATTTTGGTCAGGTGTTATCCAGACGCTAAGCCAGGGCTTCAGCCTTTCGGCTAGAATGTTTGCCAGAATCTTGTAATCCATGTTCAGAAGTGATATGGGCCTGTAATTGGCCACATTTGTGCCATCTGTTCCCTCTTTGTGGATTACAACTATATTTGCTTCTCTCCAGGATTCTGGCGTTACCCCTCTGTAAGCACCCTGTTGTAGATCTTTTTCAGGAAGGGGTGAGTTCACATGATATCATTTTGTAGAACCTGGCCGTTAGCCCGTCTGGCCCTGGGGCTTTATTTGCGTCCAGCTTCCTTATTGCTTGTTCTATATCGAGTTCTGAGATTTCTTCATTCAATGCCTCCCTGTAGCGCGCCGGTACCTTGCCCAGTGGTTGCGTCTCTTTTTTGGTTGCGTCCCTGGTGTATAGCGTTGAGTAGAAGGTCTGGAACATGTCTTGTATGCCTTCTTCTCCCAGGACCATTTTGTCACCGGATCTAAGCTTGGTTATGTATCCCATTTGTTTCTTCTTTTGATCCTTCTCGCCAGCCACCTGCCCGGCTTGTTAGCGTTCTGGAAGTGTCTTTGCTTTAAGAATTTTAGATCCTTGGAGATTTGTTCGATCTCTATGTGATGTTTCTGTTTATTCAATGAGGACAGCTTGGCGACCATGGCCCGGTTCTTTGGGTGTTCTTTCAGAGACGCTTCCTCCAGTTCGATTTGGATTTGTAGATCTTGGAGCGCCTTTCGTTTCGCTTTGTTTCTGCCTGCGTTATGTTGGATAAAATGTCCTCTAAGCACTGCCTTGCAAGCGTCCCAAACCACCTCCGGACTTGTTTCCGGTATGTCATTGATCTTAAAGTAGTCCGCTGTCAGCTTTCTATATTTCTGTATGTCCTCCTCTTTCTTTAGCAGGTTGTCATTAAGCCTCCAGCGCCTCGCTGGTGGCCTGTGGTTTAACTCCAATGTGATCGGGCAATGGTCCGACATGTCTCTCGGGTGTATTTGTATTCGTGATACTCTCGGAACCATCGACGTGGACATCCAGACCATGTCTATTCTGGACCAGCTCTGGTGCCTGTGTGAATAGTATGTGTAGTCCTTTTCCCTTTGGTTATGGAGGCGCCAGACATCTTCCAGAGCGAGATCGGACATCAGGTGTGTTAGAGTCTTTGGTAGGATACCGGAGGGGCCTTGCAATGCTTTCTTGACTTCGCAGTTGGCTGCGTTCTGTCTAGGCGGGGTTTACTATTCCATTAAAATCGCCCAGCACAATCAGCCCATCATATTCCTGGCCATCTATAAGATTCGCGAGGTTCTTGGTAAACTCAGATTTGGGGCCATTTGGTGCGTAAATATTGCAGAGCAGAAGCCGAGACACTCCCGCTTCAATCATCACTCCCACTATTCTCCCATCTGCGTCGGCGAATGCCAGTTTAGCTGGGACCTTGTCACTGATGTATGTTACCACTCCCCTTTTTTTCCTTTGCTAGCGAGCAGAACATGTTGCCCATGCCTTTGTTTATCAGATGTTGTTCATGTGCCTTCTTAATGTGTACTTCTTGCAGTGCCACAATGTCACATTTGGTCTTTCTCAATATATTGAATGTTTTTTTCCGTTTCGCCGGCGAGTTCAGCCCGTTGGAATAGCACCGTAATTGCAGTACGGGATCATACATTTTGCATTTCCACTGTGTGTCCCGGGTCGTCATTCCTGTTATCTGTATTTCGTGTCGTCATTTCCGCCTCTAGGTCTCGGGGTTTCCCTTTGGCTCGGGTTGTCTCCTCCATCGGGGAGTAGAATCGTCGCCTTTTGGTCGGTTCAGTCTGTCCAGATTGGGATGGGTTCTTCAAACCAAACTCTTTCTGTAGATTCACATGAAACTCTTGCGCCTTGGCAACCGTGGTCAACCAGTGCCTTTTCTCCCTATAGGTGACCATAATCCCTTCCGACTTCTCCCACCGGAATCTAATGTTTCTGTTCTTCAGTTCCTCTGTGAGAAAGAGATAGTTCTTCCTTTTGCTGATTGAGGCTGCCGTGAATTCCTTTAAGATGATTACTTTGTGGCCCTTGTAAGTTGTTGGCGCCTCCTTTTGCTTCATTAGAACTTCATCTCTGACTTTTCTCCTTGAGAACTGGACCACCACGTCCCGCGGTACATTGTTCCGTCTCGCGTATGCGGAGGGGACCCTGTACGCTTTCTCTATTTCCCGGTGCACCTCCTCCTCCTCTTTACCTATGATGGTGGACGAGAGTTTGCTGATGATCTTCTGGACGTCCTCCTGCGAGTCCTCCTTTAAGTTTCTGAAGCGTAACCTTGTCTCCAAGGTGTTCTGCTCCATCCTCTCTTGAATTAGTTCTAATTTTGCGTTCCTCGCTTCCAAGGATTCTACTCTTTTTTGCAACTTCCCCTGCGAACTTTTGATCTTGTCCCCCTCCTGCTTAATTGAGAGGATTTCTTCCCTCACGTTCGACAGCTCCTTCTTCAGATCTGTTTTGAGTTCCTGCAGTTGGGCATCATGCCTCGCCGCCGCTTCATCAACTTTTCTTTGCGTTATATCCTGCTTCTCGGAGAGTTTCTGGAGCTCCTTTAAAATGTTCTGCATCGTAGCTTCCTCATTATTTGCCAGCCTCTTCTGAACACCTTTGGCATCCTTAAAGATCTTTGGAGTTGTCATTTTTCCTTTATTGGCTCCACCAGTCTGGACTCCTAACTGCGTGGTCTCTTTGCTCAGTGTCTTTGATGTTGTCGTGTTCGACTCGTCTTGTTGTCTTTGCTTGTTTGTGTTTCTTCCTGCCCCTATGTTTCGCCCAGTGGTGTGTGAGGAGGGGGTCTTGACTGGTACCGTTTGCGGTCTCTGGAGTGCTGGTTTCCCTGACGGTGCCAGTATGTGTCCCTCTTCCTCAATGTACTCCCTGCATCTGGGGCAGTACCCACTGTTGATTCTCTGTTTAGTGAGGATAGGGCAGTATTTTTAATATGTTGGAAAGCACCGCTATCTAACTCAGTCTTTCTCAACCAGTGTGCCGTGGCACACTAGTGTGCCGTGACGGGCCTCCTGCTGTGCCGCGAGAAAAGCTCTCTGCCCCCCTTCCTCCCCCCTCCTGCTGAACTCCTGCTGCTTGGGGGAGGAGAAAGGGCCAGGCAGTGGTGAAGAAAAAGAAGAAGGGACCGGGGCGCCGCCTCCTTCGGCCGTTTCCCCAGCCAGCCTCCAATCTGCCATGACTCCCACCATGACTCTCGCCCCTCGCTCGCTGAAGCCGCGTGGGGGAGGAGCCCCGCCCACTGAAGCCCGTCCACCGCTCATGCTCCTCCTCTGTAGGAGAGCTGAAGCTGGGGGGAGGGGGCGGGGCATGGCGTGGCTTGTAGGAGAGCTGAAGCCGGGGGAGGGGGTGGGGCATGGCGCGGCCTGGCTCTGCCCCCTCCCCCGGCTTCGGCACTCCCAGCAGCTGCTCCAGCCTTGAGGGGACAGTGCCAAACCAGAATTGTGCTGGCTCTGGCACCGCTGGCTTGGCACTGCCCCCTCAAGGCTAGAGCAGCTGCTGGGAGAGGTGAACCCGGGGGTAGGGGCGGGGCATGGCGCAGCCTGGCCCCGCCCCCTCCCCGGCTTCGGCACTTCCAGCAGCTGCTCCCAGCAGGCCACCAACCCCCAGCCGTTCTTTACTGTGTTCATCAAAACAGGCCCAGGCTTCACACTGAGTGTATAAATACATTTACAAACATATTAACTATATGTATTACTGTGTTAGAGTGCCATTTTGTGTCATTTTGGTTGGTGGTGTGCCCCCGGATTTTTTTAATGTTAAAAGTGTGCCGCGGCTCAAAAAAGGTTGGGAAACACTGATCTAACTGATAGTGCTGTCTGACCTTCAACCCTGCCAATAATCTGTTCTGGTGCAATCTGGTGCAATTTGGCTAGTCAGTGCTTCCCAATTGAGCAAGACGCACGTCGTCTCCTATCCTGAGCTTGCCAGAGCAAGTTTGCCTGATCCTCCAAGGAGTGACCTTTTAACAAAAGCACCTTTCCAGATAGAGGTTACCCAGATCTGGCTTTCCAATAGCACACAGCTGGTCCTAGCACCTCAGGAGAGTGCTCTCGTGCATGTAGCTCTGGCCAGGACTAGAAGAGGTGAGGTGTTCCTTTTGTTTCCCTCCTATTGAGTAAAGTCCCTTCCGTTTTGTTTTGTTTTTGTTTTTTGTTTGTTTGGTTTTTTTTGGAGGGGGGGGGAAGGTTGAACTCCTGATCCTCTTCCCTTGGCTCTTTCCCTGTGTTGTCCCTCCTTCTCCTCCCTGCTCGTCTCTCCCCTCTCTCTCTTTTTCCCCTCTGCCTCTTGCCTCCTTCCGCTCTCCGCTGGTTTCCTTGCTGTATTCCGCCTGTCTCCTCTGTTCTGAAGGCTCTGCTGTTCCCTTTTTGGCCTCCAGGCGGTCCTCCCTGTCCTCCGTTTCGGCTCCCGCTCTCCTCCTCCGCACTTCCTGTACCTTCTGGCCCTAGCGTCTCTCTGGTCTCTTCCTTCTTTTTCCCGCCCTTTTCACCCGAGGCGGGAAAGGTTCCTCCCGAAGATGGCTGCCTTCTTCTCCAAGTTGCTGTTTGCTGCCCTTACTCGGTAAGCGCCGACATTTTGGATTTTGGGTTTCTCCCCCCCCCTCTTTCTTCTCGCTCTCCAAGCAGCCAAGGGCTGTCCCGTTTCCCCCCGAGTCGTCTTCCCCTGTGTTCAGTGTGGGCTGAGCGGCAGTAAGTGCGGGCGTGTGCCCGCTTCCCGATCCGCGGCCTGCTCGCCGGTAAGGGGAAGGCCACCGGACCCTCACAGTCTCCCCCTCTTGAGGAGGGGGGGACTTCTGGGGTCAGCGATGGGGTCCCTTCGGCTTCGCTGCCTCTTGACCGCTTGGTGCGATCAGAGGTGAGGGCGCAATTCACCCTCTGGCCGTCAGAAACGGTCGACGTCTTGAGGAGCCCTCAAGATGTCTGGCCTGCCGCCATCTTTGCCCAGGCTCCCGCCGGGCATTATTTCTTGAAATATGGACTAGTTTGATCTTCTTGCAGTCCAAGACAGTCTCAGAATTTTCCTCCAACACCACAGTCCGAAAGCATCTATCTTCCTTTGCTCTGCTGTCATTATGGTCCAGTTCTCACATCCATAGGTTAGTATGGGGGGTACCATTGCTTTAACCAGTGTTTCCCAACTGCTGTTCTGCGGCACACTAGTGTGCTGTGAGCAATCACCTGGTGTGCCGCAGAAAACCTTTCTTCCCCCCTTTCTTCCCCCTCCTGCCGAACTCCTGCTGCTGCTGCTTGGAGCAGGAGGAGGAGGAAGGGCCGGGCGGCGAAGAAGAAGAAGAAGGGGCCGGGGCGCCGCCTCCTTCAGCCGTTTCCCCAGCCAGCCTCCAATCGAGGGAGGACGGGGAACGGAAGTGGAAGTGCACTTGTCTGGGCGCATGCACACTAGGTCCTGGGGGTGGCAGACACATTCACCTTCCCCCTGCAGCGGTGAAGGAAGCTTCCGGAGGCACCCCGGCTCGGCCCTACTGCGTCCCAGGTGAGGCCTCGCAGCGCCTTCCCCTCGGCCCGACCCCTCCAAAGCCCCTTGGGGAGGAAGGGCCCCAAAAGGGAGAAGGGGCCTTCCTTTGCGGGGGGGGAAGGGTCAGAGCCAGGCAGGAGGGCCCTCGGAAGAAGGAAAGGCAGGCGGGATTCCGTGAGGGACTCCCTCGCCAGCCTTTCTCAGCCTTCCTCCCAAATGTCAAGGTCTATTTTTCCCAAACTCCATCTGTGTTCACATTTGGGCATATTGAGTATTCATGCCAAGTTTGGTCCTGATCCAACATTGTTTCAGTCCGCAGTGCTCTCTGGATATAGGTGAACTACAACTCCAAAACTCAAGGTCAATGCCCACCAAACTCTTATAGCATTTTCTCTTGCTTATGGGAGTTCTGTGTGGGAAGTTTGTGTCTTTCTACCATTCCTGCCAGGATTTCTATGTTGTGTTCATCGAAACAGGCCCAGATTTCACACTGAGTGTATAAATACATTTAAAAACATATTAACTATATGCATTACTGTGTTAGAGTGTCATTTTGGTTGGTGGTGTGCCCCATGATTTTGTAAATGTAAAAAATGTGCCACGGCTCCAAAAAGGTTGGGAAACACTGGCTTTAATTATGCAGCCCTTCATTGTCAGTGTGATGTCTCAACTCTAATTATTTTATCGAGATTGGCCATTGCTCTCCTCCTAAGAAGTAAACACCTTCTGATTTCCTGGCTGCTGTCTGCGTCTGCAGCAATCTTCACACCTAGAAATACAAAGTCTGTCACTACCTCCATGTTTTCTCCCTTTATTTGCCGGTTATCAATCAGTATGGTTGCCATAATCTTAGTTTTTTAAAATGTTTAACTGCAACCCAGCTTCTGCACTTTCTTCTTTCACCTTGGTTAGGAGCCTCCTCACCTCCTCGCTTTCAGCCATCAAAGTGATATCATCTGCATATCAAAGTTTGTTAATGTTTCTTCCAGCAATTTTAACTCCAGCCTTGGATTCTTCAAGCCCTGTACGTCACATGATGCGTTCTGCATACACGTTGAATAGGTCGGGTGAGAGTATACAGCCCTGCTGTACTCCTTTCCCAGTCTTGAACCAGTCTGTTGTTCCGTGGTTTGTTCTTACTGTTACTATTTGGGCATTATACTGATTCCTGAGGAGACAGATAAGGTGGCTTGGAATCTGGAATAAAACCCAGGGCAAACTCACTACACCTCTGATATGAAGATTAAAGAAATAAAAGATATATAAAGAAGAAATGTTATTCTCACAATCCAGCGCAAAGGCTCATACATGGTTTTGTATGTTCTGTGCTCTAAGAAAAAAAATCACATTTCACACTTTTAGTCTTTAGATGGGAAACAGTGTAGTTTCTGATTACATATCTAATTATCAGTGCTTTAAATTAGTTTTCCAGATATTTAAGATTTCCAGCTTGGGAGGAAACACCCTAACAATGTTGCTACCCTGTGAATGAGTCACTGTTAAACAGAATGCAAAAGGTTTTTTTGTTTTTTGGGCACTATAACTTGCTTGGTTGCTGGAAGAGGATGTTTTCTATGGGAAGCAGTCCCATTTCCAATGCACCAGGAAATTCCTTTTCCAGATGCCTATTTACTTAATTTCTTCTTATTTCATTGTTGTTTAATCATTACTCATTCAGTCATTACTAAAAAAAAAATCACTAAAAGGCAAAGTGAGGCTCATGTTTTACAGAAATTTGGAAACAATGCCTGTAGATGTTGCCTCATATCTGAGGATGAATCTACACCAGGGGTTCGCAACCTATGGCCCGCGGGCCGGATGCAGCCCGGCAACTGATTCTGTCCGGCCCGGGGAGAAGGGCATCGGGGGCGGGGCCAAAAGGAAGGGGTGCCGCTGCCACCATCCCATCGCGGGCTCTGTGGGGCCTGTGTCGGCAGACAGGCCAGAGGAGCGGCGGCTTTGGAGTGCCTGCCATCCCTCGAGGTGATCCGGGCCTGCAGCGGGAGCACTCGGCGACCTGCCGGGGCTGATCACCCTGGCGACCTGGAAGACTTGATCGTCTTCCGGGTTGCCAGGGCGATCAGCCACCTCAGATCGCTGACTGCTCCCCCTGCAGGCTCGGATCGCCTGCAGGGCGATCAGCTGGGGAACGGCTTGGGGTGAGAGCGGGCAGAGGCCTGCAGCCTCCAATTGCCTGCTGCTCGGCTCTCCTCTGCTGCAGCGGCGGCTGGGTCTGCTTTGCCATCCTCTGGGCTGGGTCCATTGGGCCATTCCATCTTGGTTCGCACCTTGTCTTCTTGAATTTAATTTAATCTAATTTTAGTAGTTTTTATTATTATTTTATAATAATGTTATTATAATAATATTATAATATAATATAAATAAATGATATGTTGTATTATATTATAATTTCAATATATTTTAATCTATATATATAATATATAATATAATAATTATGATATTAATACTAATAATATATGAATATGTCTTGATATATTCATATGTTGATATTAATAATGTGTAATATATAGTAAATAAATAAATAATGTAGATTAGAATGTAGTTCCGCCTTTAGGTGTGGCCCTCCATAATGTTTTTTGGCTCTCGTGTGGCCCCTTGGAAAAAATAATTGCCCACCCCGATCTACACTGTCCTATATCCCATGATCTGATTCAATGTTATCTGCTTTGATTGTAGGAGTCTGCACTGCCAGATCATCTGGGATCAGATCCTGAAATATAGGGCAGTGTAGTTCCAGCCTGAGTTTCTAGGGCCCTTCCAGACAGGCCCTGTATTCCAGGATCTGATCCCAGGTTTTCTGGTTAACCCCAGATTATCTGGTTACCCCAGATTATCTGGCAGTGTGAACTCATATAATCCAGTTTAAAGCAGAAAACCTGGGATTAGATCCTGGGATATAGAGCCTGTCTGGAAGGGCCCTTGGTTCTATATATGCTTTGGGAGGGGTGAGGAAACCTTTGTGAATTTTGCCCAGATAATGGTGAAAGAGCCACTGGGTGGCGCTGTAAAATCCATATTAAATCCAATTCAGGTAATGTGGCCATCATAGTTGTCGTCAAAAATGTAATTTTTCCAAGCCTCTTGTTATAAACCACACAGAAGCAGCAAGAAATCTCACCACTTCTGTGGTTTAAGGCCATCTGCTAGTGACAAACCAACGAGACGGCCACCGTTCACTGACATATCCTGAGCCTTGGAAATAGAAGATTTTACTAGGCAAGGAGGCCTTATACCTGTAATAATGATGAAAGTGGAGCTCATAAGCACCCTAATTCACAAGTGTCAGCTACTTGGTGAGTATAACTATTAACTTCGGCAATGCCAGAATTAATGCTGCAGCCACTTGGTCTCTTCTGATTCTTACTGCCATTTCTCTTTTCCAAACTCTTGTCTATATGATTCCTTTCTTCCCCTCCCAGCACCCTAAGATCTGTAATATTTTCTCAAAGTTAGGAAAATGTTATTGGATCCCATATTGGATTACTTGAGTTCCATATTGGGAGAAAATGCAATGTACATAGAATTAATTAGTTGTTCCTACTATAATAAGTGCTGACTTGTCATTCAGGAATTGGGTCTACTCTAGTTGGGATGAAAAACCGAATACGAGTCATTGTTTCTAAAGTTCAGCTGAGTGAACACTATGATTTTGAGTTGCGAAGAGTCTCCTTTGGAGGTGGAGGGCAATAGATGCCTGATCATACTGAGACGCTGGAAGCCTATTAATACTGTCAACTGTTGCAAAATGCTGTGGAAGAAACAAAGCCATCTCTGTCCGATAGAGGATGGATGTTCTTTCAGGTAGCCTGCTACACATTGCTATTTCTCTAAGGTTGAAAGGGCTGATCCATCACAAGTGTTGAAGTAAGGTTCAGCTGTCAGTCCAGTTGACTTCTGTCGGTCTAATGAGCTGAGGCTATTTTGTCCTATCCCCATACAATGAAAGGTCTTTGGTTGCTGCGTGGCTAGTTCTAGGTAAATTAGGCTTTCTCAAAGCTTGGCAAATTTACTCTTTGCTGGCAAATTTCTCTGCTCTCAGAATGCAGAAAAATACTGGGAGTTGTAATCCTACAAAATAAAAATTTCAGATTCTGATTTCTATCTTCTTTATGCTCTGAGATGTTTTCCTTCTCTGATTACTGTTTCGCCCTCACTATTTTTCATCCATGTGTTTCCATTTCTCTCCCTTTGCGCCCAATGATGAGGAAAAGACCCAGAGGTTTTCTAGTCAAAACATGCTTAAAGATTGTCAATGGATATAAAAGGATAATGGTGATAGAAAGATAGATAGATAGATAGATAGATAGATAGATCATTCTCTCAATGTTCATGTAAGGCAGTATTTAGAAAATTAACAATTCTCGGCATTACTTCACGAATGAAGATTCTTAGGAAGGACTCATCCCACGCTTTTTACAAGTGCGTTGATGACTAAAAAGGCCAATCTGAGATAGGCAAGTTCGGTTGCAGAAAGCACAGCAGAAAGTCTCCTTGGGTGATGTTGTTTCCAAGTTGCGGTTCTTTCTGCGTTGTCGTTTCTCTTCAAGACCCATTCGGCGTGTCTTCTCGAAAGAGGCCGCAGCATTGTGGATAGTGCATGTCCATGCCTCCCGATGTGAGGCCAGGGTGGAGCATTGTTGGTGATCAATCAGGCCGAGCCTGAGATGTTGTTTCAGGGAGTCCTTATGTCTCTTTTTAGGGGCGCCTCTCTTGCGCTGACCCGTGGCGAGTGCACCATAGAGTAGTATCTTTGGGAGGTGGTGGTCCTCCATCCTAGAGATGTGCCCTGCCCAGCGCAGCTGTGTTCTCAATAGCATGGCCTCAATGCTGGTGATCCTTGCTTGCTCAAGGACAGAAACATTAGTCGCATAGTCAATCCAGTGTATATTTAGGATTGTGCGAAGACAGCGCTGATGAAAGCGTTCAAGGAGTCGTAGGTGTTGGCGATAGGTGACCCATGTTTCAGACCCATAGAGGCGCTCCCAAAATAGACAGTACGATAGCTCTGTACACACTGATTTTGGTGCTTTGCCTCAGGTGCTTGTTGCTCCAGACTCTTTTGTGAAGCCTTGCAAATGCACTATATGCCTTGGCTAATCTGTGATCTATCTCTTTATCAATCTTGGCGTCTGAAGAGATGATGCTTCCCAGGTAGGTGAATGCGGCTTCAGCAAGCGAGGGGCGAGAGTCATGGTGGGAGTCATGGCGGATTGGAGGCTGTCTGGGGAAATGGCCGAAGGAGGCGGCGCCCCGGCCCCTTCTTTTTCTTTGCCACTGCCCGGCCCTTCCTCCTCCTCCCCCAAGCAGCAGGAGTTCGGCAGGAGGGGGGAAGGAAGGGGGGCAGAGAGCTTTTCTCGCGGCACAGCAGGAGGTCCGTCACGGCACACTAGTGTGCCACGGCACACTGGTTGAGAAAGACTGAGGTATGCAATTAGTTAATGAAACGACAATTAGTAGACTCTTGTCACAGGAATTCTATCTTTCATCTGTAGGAGAGAGAGGGAAAGTGAGAAGAGGAAGATACTTTTAATTAGCTCTTCATGTATCTTTGGATGTTGCGTCACTGATTATGTTGAATGCTTATTCTGTCTTTACAATTTTGTGCAATACTTTAAAAATATTTTTTTCCCTTTCAAAATCATATTGTTCATCTTAGTTTGCAAGACCTGAGGGGGGCAGTTGATGTTTGAAGGTCTCTCTTCATAAGGTCGCAATAAGGCAATGTCAGCTTTGTCAATACGTGTACAATACAATCAAACCCCCTATCAATCAGTATATATGCAAAAACAACGAGGCAATGCGATGTGGAAGTCAAATATAAATCAGTATTGTATTTCAAACATCAGCATTATAACATATAGGTATCAACTAATAATACAGTGTAGTCCTCTCACTATAAAGAAAATAAGCGGCCGTTGCGCATTAGCATCCCCCATATACATCATAACAAAATGTAGTAAAGTAAAACTGGGAACTCCCAGGAATACAGTGGTGCTTCAGCCCCCCGTGTGACTGTGGCTGAATAGCCGTCAAACCCGGAACTCCGGGCAAGAGCGCGTCAAGCGGAAGACTACAGGAGGAACAGGGTATATACCTGGTTCAAGAAATCTCATCAGAGGAAGGGACGGAGAGGAGTTAAATTTGGAGGGGATTCAGGAACATCACATTCCTCAGGTGAGGATACAAATGCCCAATCTGATTCCTCCAGCACCTCTCAACCCCAAACAAAACAGTATCCCAAACGCAACAGACCTCAAGCTGGGTTCTACAAACAGGGTTTTCCCAAGGGTCCCGGCACCA
Source organism: Anolis apletophallus (assembly GCA_030556195.1). Lineage (NCBI taxonomy): Eukaryota > Metazoa > Chordata > Lepidosauria > Squamata > Anolidae > Anolis > Anolis apletophallus. The sequence continues at coordinate 193,459,912 of JARBWK010000004.1, read as the reverse complement.
AAAAGACAACATGATAGTGAATCTATCTGATGTTCAGTTATCTCCTCATCTAGAAAAGACTATTAACAAGGGCCTCTCCTATGTTATGACCCCCAACTACAGCCAACTGGACCTCAGACAGGACTTAGCCACCCTTTTTTGTAACATTCGATTAAGGGATTTCTTTAAAGATAAAACTACCAAGGACAATACACCCTCCTTTTATATCAAAAGTAAATTTGTACCACCCAATCCATCCACCAGCGTGAGAGCGTTTGAGAATGTGGTCTTGAGAGAAACTCAGAAGATTAACTTCAAGAACCATTACAGGAATCTCTCCCTACAAGACTCGACAGCTCTTAAAGAACTTGGGAACAACAGTGCCATTGTCATCAAGAAGGCAGATAAAGGTGGAGGAATTGTCCTTCAAAACACTTCTGACTACAGGATTGAAGCAGAGAGACAACTCCAGGACGAGAGGTTTTATGAGAAGGTGAACTCTGACCCCACACAGAGATTTTTGAAGAATATTTCCAGTATCGTGCACTACGGTGAGAGCATGGGATATATTGACCCGAAATTGACTAAATATTTGATCAAAGAGAACCCCAGGGTACCGGTGTTCTACCACCTACCGAAGACTCATAAGGGCTCCTTTCCCATACCGGGCAGACCCATTGTCTCGGCAAGAGAGAGTATTTTGGAACCATTAGCCAAATACCTCGATAGTATTCTGCAACCTTTTGTGAAGTCCATGCCCTCCTATATTAAAGACACGACGGATTTGATCACCAAGATAGAACATATCAAACTCCCTGTGGGTACCATTCTGGCAACCTCGGACATCACCTCGCTTTACACGAATATCCCACTGGAAGAATCCAGAGTTATCATCGAAAGCATTCTCAACAGTAGACCAAGACCCCTCACACCCCCCACCGGCTTCCTTCTTGACCTTTATGACTGTATCACAGAATATAACTATTTCAGATTTGATCAACAATTCTATATCCAGAAAGGGGGCGTGGCCATGGGGTCCCCGGCCGCACCCACCATTGCGAACTTATTTGTGAGATCACTAGAGGATCAACATCTTCATTCCCAGGCGGCATCCGGAACAACTGCCTCCAAAATTCTATACTGGTGGAGGTATATAGATGACGTCCTGCTCCTACTCAAACCGGACACCCGACACAGTGATTGTGACCAATGGCTGGACTCTTGGCACCCCAATATTAAATTCACCACCGTGTACGATAAAGTGGAAGTGAATTTCCTGGATATAACCATCTTCAAATGCAATGATGGCCTGGGAGTGAGACCATTCACGAAACCTATTGCAAAGAATTCTCTTTTGCACTATGGGAGTTTTCACCCATCACCTTTGAAGAACAATCTTCCATATTCACAACTTATTCGTATTAAACGGAATTCCACTTCCAGTAGGGACTACGAGACACAAGCCACTGTTTTGATGGAGAATTTCAGGAAGAGAGGTTACCCTCCTAACCTGGTTGCCCGTGCCAAACACAAAGCAGATGCCACACCACGGGAGGATCTCCTCAAATATAGAACCAAGACCACACCAGACAGGCTAATTTGGCCTCTTAAATTCACTCCTCAAAGTAAACATATACTCAATGTTGTTAAACGTCATTGGCCCCTTGTGGCTGATGTTGCAGGATTGGGCAAACCACCGATGCCAGCATTTAAACGTACCACCAACATTGGGGATTGGCTTACCCACTCAGATTTGGGGGCCAGGAGGAAGACCACCAGCAGTTTCAAGCTGGGACTTTTAGGTGTGGGCATTGCATTTGCTGTGACTTTGTGAGCCCATTGAAGCAGATCCAAATTCCTGGCACGGCAAACACCATTAAACTCCACCAATTCTGCACATGTGCCACGGAAAGATGTGTGTACCTCCTTTTTGTTCGTGCCCCCTACTTTATGTGGGGGTCACCAGACGCCAGCTGAGGGCGAGGATTAGGGAACACAGATTAAAAATCCTCTCTGGCAATGAAGATGTATACATATACAAACACTTCAAAGAAGTCCACAAATCCATTCCGGATTTCAAGTTCGTTGGATTAGAAAAAGTGGAGATGCAACCCCACATGGACCTACAATCCACCCTACTCAAAACTGAATTAAAACATATTGTACAATGTGCCTGTGAGCAACCTTATGGACTAAATGAGCCTGTCAGTTTAAATGCTCTATTGAATTAAATTACTGCACCTAGACCCATCCGCTGGGGCTCCAGCTGTATCCCATCTGCCTGTTAGGATAAAGCCTTCAGTGAGGCCTTAGCCTGGACCGGATCTTCGGTCATTACGCCATTTGGCTTATTATTTTCTACACCGCATTGGCGGTTTTCTCCCATTGGGGGGGACCTGAAAACGACATTCGGTAAGCTTTTCTTTCCTACCCTGCTTATCGACCTACCTATGCCCTATAGAGGTTTTATATTGTGTTTATTTTGAACAGTTGTGTACTTTCCCGGTTGTGGATCGTCCTGAGGAAGCACCCGAAACGGGAAAGATCTCGGTACTTCATCCCGTTGACGACACACCTCTCCGTTTTGGATTTCATTTCTGTGTTTGGGAACCTCTACTCTGCATTTGCCAGGCCGCTTGCAGCGCTCACGAGCATCTTTGTTTACAGAGCATCGCTCCCGGCCCCCACCTTCGGGAGGCGGAGTCACGTCCCGCCCGACGCCACCGCTTGACGCGCTCTTGCCCGGAGTTCGGGTTTGACGGCTATTCAGCCACAGTCACACGGGGGGCTTGTTTATTTTCCCTTTTTTGCACTGGGGACCTATTTACTGTGTCCTGAAGCACCACTGTATTCCTGGGAGTTCCCAGTTTTACTTTACTACATTTTGTTATGATGTATATGGGGGGATGCTAATGCGCAACGGCCGTTTATTTTCTTTATAGTGAGAGGACTACACTGTATTATTAGTTGATACCTATGTGTTATAATGCTGATGTTTGAAATTCAATATTGATTTATATTTGACTTCCACATCGCATTGCCTCGTTGTTTTTGCATATATAATGTCAGCTTTGTGGCAAACAACAACAAAACATATTATTTTATAAATATTTATAGATTGCTCAGAAGATTTAAAATCATACTATAATTAAAAAGAGCAGCAATGCATGCAAGTTACAAAATACAACAATGATATAGCTCAGGGCTGTCCAATTTCTACCAAGGGCCGAATTCCGGTCTCTGATCACCTGGGGCCCTCCGCCACGCCCAGCCACGCCCCGCCCCTCCTCTTCTCGTTTCGCCCTTCCGAGGCTCTCCCAAAGCGTCACACCAGCCTCGGAGCGGGGCGAGAACCGCCCCGCTTCCGAGGCTGGCGTGATGGTTAACCCCATTAAAAACAAAAACGAAATTAAAACATAAACTACCCGGCTAAATGGACACATGTTAGGGCAGGGGGGAAAATGCATGTGAAGTTGAACCATCTTGAATCCCCAAAAAGAGGGAAGGGAAATCAAATTCCAGCGTTTCCTAAGGCAACTTTTTTGGGGATGCCTTATTTTGGAGTTGAGTTTTATAAACCTAGGGGGGGGGAAGCGGGGGGTACCCACAAAAACCCCGGCCCGTCCCCCCCCCCAAAACCAAAGCCAGGTGACCGGCCGCACCACCATTGCGAACTTATTTGTGAGATCACTAGAGGATCAACATCTTCATTCCCAGGCGGCATCCGAACAACTGCCTCCAAAATTCTATACTGGTGGAGGTATATAGATGACGTCCTGTTCCTACTCAAACCGGACACCCGACACAGTGATTGTGACCAATGGCTGACTCTGGCACCCCAATATTAAATTCACCACCGTGTACGATAAAGTGGAAGTGAATTTCCTGGATATAACCATCTTCAAATGCAAATGATGGCCTGGGAGTGAGACCATTCACGAAACCTATTGCAAAGAATTCTCTTTTTGCACTATGGGAGTTTTCACCCATCACCTTTGAAGAACAATCTTCCATATTCACAACTTATTCGTATTAAACGGAATTCCACTTCCAGGGACTACGAGACACAAGCCACTGTTTTGATGGAGAATTTCAGGAAGAGAGGTTACCCTCCTAACCTGGTTGCCCGTGCCAAACACAAAGCAGATGCCACACCACGGGAGGATCTCCTCAAATATAGAACCAAGACCACACCAGACAGGCTAATTTGGCCTCTTAAATTCACTCCTCAAAGTAAACATATACTCAATGTTGTTAAACGTCATTGGGCCTTGTGGCTGATGTTGCAGGATTGGGCAAACCACCGATGCCAGCATTTAAACGTACAACCAACATTGGGGATTGGCTTACCCACTCAGATTTGGGGGCCAGGAGGAAGACCACCAGCAGTTTCCAAGCTGGGACTTTTAGGTGTGGGCATTGCATTTGCTGTGACTTTGTGAGCCCATTGAAGCAGATCCAAATTCCTGGCACGGCAAACACCATTAAACTCCATCAATTCTGCACATGTGCCACGGAAAGATGTGTGTACCTCCTTTTTTGTTCGTGCCCCCTACTTTATGTGGGGGTTACCAGACGCCAGCTGAGGGCGAGGATTAGGGAACACAGATTAAAAATCCTCTCTGGCAATGAAGATGTATACATATACAAACACTTCAAAGAAGTCCACAAATCCATTCCGGATTTCAAGTTGTTGATTAGAAAAGTGGAGATGCAACCCCACATGGACCTACAATCCACCCTACTCAAAACTGAATTAAAACATATTGTACAATGTTGCCTGTGAGCAACCTTATGGACTAAATGAGCCTGTCAGTTTAAATGCTCTATTGAATTAAATTACTGCACCTAGACCCATCCGCTGGCTCCAGCTGTATCCCATCTGCCTGTTAGGATAAAGCCTTCAGTGAGGCCTTAGCCTGGACCGGATCTTTCGTCATTACGCCATTTGGCTTATTATTTTCTACACCGCATTGGCGGTTTTCTCCCCATTGGGGGACCTGAAAACGACATTCGGTGCTTTTCTTTCCTACCCTGCTTATCGACCTACCTATGCCCTATAGAGGTTTTATATTGTGTTTATTTTGAACAGTTGTGTACTTTCCGGTTGTGGATCGTCCTGAGGAAGCACCGAAACGAAAGATCTCGGTACTTCATCCCGTTGGACGACACCTCTCCGTTTTGGATTTCATTTCTGTGTTTGGGAACCTCTCTACTCTGCATTTGCCAGGTCGGCAACGCCACGAGCATCTTTGTTTACAGAGCATCGCTCCCGGCCCCCACCTTCGGGAAGGCGGAGTCACGTCCCGCCCGACGCCACCGCTTGACGCGCTCCTGCCCGGAGTTCCGGGTTTGACGGCTATTCAGCCACAGTCACACGGGGGGCTTGTTTATTTTCCCTTTTTCTGCTGGGGACCTATTTACTGTGTCCTGAAGCACCACTGTATTCCTGGGAGTTCCCAGTTTTACTTTACTGCATTTTGTTATGATGTATATGGGGGGATGCTAATGCGCAACGGCCGTTTATTTTCTTTATAGTGAGAGGACTACACTGTATTATTAGTTGATACCTATGTGTTATAATGCTGATGTTTGAAATACAATATTGATTTATATTTGACTTCCACATCGCATTGCCTCGTTGTTTTTGCATATATAATGTCAGCTTTGTGGCAAACAACAACAAAACATATTATTTTATAAATCTTTATAGATTGCTCAGAAGATTTAAAATCATACTATAATTAAAAAGAGCAGCAATGCATGCAAGTTACAAAATACAACAATGATATAGCTCAGGGCTGTCCAACTTCTACCAAGGGCCGGAATTCCGGTCTCTGATCACCTGGGGGGCCACTCCGCCCCGCCCACGCCCCAGCCACGCCCCCGCCCCTCCTCGTTTCGCCCGCTTCCGAGGCTCTCCCAAAGCGTCACACCAGCCTCGGAAGCGGGCGAAACCGCCGCTTCCGAGGCTGGCATGACGCTTTGGGAGGGAGGGCGGAGCCGTGGGGAGCCCCCCGTGGCTCCGCCCTCCCTCCCAAAGCGTCACGCCAGCCTCAGAAGTGGGCGAAACCTTGCGCATGCACACTTTTTTTTGGAATTTCTTTTCCGGAATTTTTAATATTTTTTTAATAATATTTTTTGTAGGAGGGCCACATCCAAGGGGCTGGCAGGCTGTGTGCGGCCCACGAGCCGCCTGTTGGACAGGCCCGATATAGGACCTAAGGACCTAAGAAAAATGGCAAAAGAAGGTATCTTCTTAACCTGCATCTGAAAATATCTTTTGGAGTATGTCCAGTTTTTTAGCCAATGTTCTCTTTAACTGTGTGAGATGATGGCCATATCTAATCATTCATATGTATCACCATTAATCTTATAAAATTCCATACTAAGAGTGAAGAATTTAGAACCTCTACACCAGTGTTTTTCAACCTTTTTTGAGCCGCGGCACATTTTTTACATTTACAAAATCCTGGGGCACACCACCAACCAAAATGACACTCTAACACAGTAATATATATAGTTAATATGTTTTTAAATGTACATATACATATAGTTAATATGTTTAAATGTATTTATACATTTCGATGAACACAACATAGATATCCTGGCAGGAATGGCAGAAAGACACACATGAAGGTCTTGCTCAACAGCTGGGAGTTATTTATTTAATTTATTTATATTTATTTATTATTCGGGCTTCTATGCCGCCGACTCCCTGGGGCTTGCGGCGGCTTACAAGAGCCGATAGGCATAAAAACAAGCAGTAAAACAATTAAAACAGTTAAAAAGAGCACACAACGCAATAAAACAATAGAACAATAGCACCGCTCAACAATAGGCAGCCCATCGTCCTAACGCGAAACGGCCAAGGGATGGGACATGGGAGGACCTAGTTCACCTGCAATCAAAGAGCATTCTGAACTCCACCAATGATGGAATGGAATCAAACTTCCCACACAGAACTACCATAACCAAGAGAAAATACTATAAGAGTTTGGTGGGCATTGACCTTGAGTTTTGGAGTTGTAGTTCACCTATATCCAGAGAGCACTATGGAGGGGAGGGAGGAAGACGTGGGGTGAGCCTGCACAGTAGTGGCCGCACGGGTCACGTCTTCCCCCCTCCCCCCTCCCACAGAAGCGGCAGCGTGAGCAAAGCGAGGCAAAGCAAGCAGAGCGAGGCTGGGAAGAAGGGAGCCCGAGTGGAGAAGAAAAAGTGTTTGGCAGGAGGGGGAAGAAAGGGAATAGGAGGTTCCAATTTCCCACGGCACACCTGATGATCGCTCATGGCACACTGGTTGGGAAACACTGCTCTACATGTTGCAGGTGTTATCCCTTTCAGCTGGCCCTTCAGAGTGTGAGTAATGGGGAACAGAAACCCAGAGATACATCTATACATCTAAATAATCACAGGTATCTCACTCTTAAAGGGAAAGCCATAGCTCCATAGACCTCTAATTGATCTCTCAAGATGGATTATAATGTGATATATGTTGTTGTTATTGCCAAGGGCAAGGGGTGATGATCTCAAATCCTTTACCTTTTCTCCTTGATCCTGCCAGAAGGCAAGGAACTTGGCTGCAAGCACCATGATCTCCACTTGTGCCTGCACTCACATCCATGCACTGCTATTATAACATCATTCTTTGTTCCAACTTTAGCAATGGCTAAAGTGTGATACACTATGTGATAGTGTGTCATTGTTTTGGAGAGTGTCATTGTTTTGGAGAGTGGTGGACTTTCCATCTTGGGCAGTCTCCAAACAGAGGTTGAATGAACATCTTTTAGAAGTGCTCTAGTTGCGTTTTCCTTGAAGGCAGAGGCTTGGATTAGAGGCGTTTCCACGTTCCTTTCCATTCTATAATATGGAGTCATGGGAGTTGTGGTTTATATCTTCTTTAGCCTTCTCTGCCAGAGTGCTGGTTCCTCACCAAACTACAAATCCCAGAATCCCATAGTACTGAGCAATTGCAGATAAAGTGGTGTCAAACTGCACACTAATGGATAGTAATGGAGGAGCCACATAGCAAAGCATTCATTTACAGTTGGCGGGGGGAGGCAAAATGCAGCCCTCAAAAGCTTCTGAACGGGGACAGAGACAACAAAACAAACACCACAGCTGTATTAAACCTTCCCTATGCCATCCAAAACTTCCATCTGTCTGTCTGTCTGTCTGTCTGTCTGTCTATCTATCTATCTATCTATCTATCTATCTATCTATGAATGAATGACTATATATGTGGCTGGGGTAAACAATTACCAACTTACATACAAAGTCAACTTAAGAACAAACCAACAGAACTTACCTTGTTTGTAACTTGGGGACTGCCCATGCAATGGTTTACCTACAGCCATTTTTTGAGCGATTTAATAAGGACAAAATCTATTTGTATTTGTAATTGATAAACCTGAACTTGAAACTGTTCTAGACTCTGGAGATGACCATTTAATTGCTAAGTTGTATAAATCATTGTTAAAATATGAAATGGAGGAGGAACGTGTGAAAGACTATAGTTAAGTACAGGGGCGGTCCTACAAGATAGGCCAAGTAGGCGGCCGCCTAGGGCGCCATCTGGGAAGGGGGCGCCATACTGGCTGCATGGGGCGCCATCCTGGCCCTGCTGATGTTCCTCAGACAGCGCCGCAGCTGCCTGCTTTTGGGCTCCGGCCTTGTGTACTCCGACGCCGCTTCTGGGCATGCGCGGAGGTTTTCGCGCAGGCGCAGTTGCTCCAGAGCTGAAGTTGAGCGCAGGAGCAATTGCACATCCGCGAAAACCTCTGCGCATGCCCAGGAGCTCCCTTGCGCAGAAGCCTGTAAGCAAAGCACTCCCTATTGGGCAGGCAGGGAGTGCTTCCCCTCTCCTTTTGTCTCCGCCACGCGCGCGTTTGCAGGGAAGGAGAAAAGAATCAGTGAAGGAAGTGTAAGTGAAGGAATGAATGAAGGGCTTTCCTCCTCCTCCTCTGTGGCCTCTTCTCTCCCTCCTTCCTTTCTTCGGCACTATTTCTGTCTAGACCTGAGGGGCCTGAGGCTATGAGGAGTTGTGGGAGTTGGATTTCAAAACACTTAGAAGGAGGGAGGGCGGGCCCAAGTTTGCCCAGGCCGCGCTGCCTGTATTCGACCTCATTTGAACATTTTGGCTGTTTTTCTATTTACATTTACATTGGGATCCTAATTTTGGACTTATGGGAGACTCCTATGAATTATGAGACGGGTAGTAGGTAATATATTCTGATTTTGATGCATTTACATTGCATTTCTTGTTGATTATTATACAGTTCTGCTTAATATTGTCATACAATATAATACAAATACAATATAACAATAGAATAATGATATATTTTATATTACATGTAATATTACAAACAATATTGCAGTATAGTGGTATTGTACAAAATAGTAATATATAATATTTTATTTTACTTTATTTTGGGTTATTTGAGCTTTATAGGAGTCATGAAAATATTTAGTAGATGATAATTTTATTGAAATAAATAATTTTATTTATTATTTTATAATAATAATATAATAGAATGTTATATTGTATTATAATGTCAATATATTATAATATAATTATATTGTAATGTAGTATAATATAATTATGATATAATATAGTATGAGTATGGTATAATATATTGTATATACATTGATACAATATAATACTACTAATGGTATTGTGATATTATAATTGTATATTTGTTTTACATGGGGGCAAAATAATGGTTTTTGGGGGCACCAAAATAATGTTCGCCTACCATTTCAAATTACCTTAGACTGCCCCTGGTTAATTAGGCAAAAAAATTGGTAAACAAATACAAACAAAACAATGGGAAAGGGTCTGGACAAAGAGTTTGAAATTTACACTAAGTAAAAGAAAATTTGAAAGAAAATTTGTTTAACATGATATACAGATGGTACTCGACAAGGGAAAACTACAAAATAGTTCTGGTAATTGTTAGAAATGTGGGGGAAAGGTGAGCACCTTTTATCATAGGTGGTAGTTGTGTAAAAGGGCCCAGAAAGCTGGGCACAAATACATATGATTTTAAAAGAAATTGTTACAGTTAAATTTGAAATGAAACCTGAACTCTATCTTCTTGATATGTTGATTGATCAACTCAATAGAAAATGTGGAAGGATATTGTTATACATGACAATAACAGCAAGAATGATCTGTGCTCAAAGATGGAAAGGCACAATGATTCCAACACAATGAAAATAAGTAAATTTGTGAAAATGGATATACTTACTATTTATTTATTTATTTATTTATTTATTTTATTATTCGCTTTTATATACTGCTCCTCCCTGCAGGCTCGGGGTGGTTTACATAAAACTATAAAACATACATAAAACCATTTAATTTCATAAAACACAAGAACATGGATAGAAATTATCAGGAGGCACTTAGATTGAAGGCCTGCTTAAAGAGGAGCATCTTGCAGGCCTTCCAGAAAGGGGGCAACTCTATAATAGTGTGAGCGCCATCTGGTAACTCGTTCCATAGAGTTGGTGCCACCACGGAGAAAGCTCTTTGTCTTGTTGTTGAAAGGCGGCAGGAATGGGCTGATGGAATCACCAGAAGGTTTTGTTCTTCTGATCGCAATGATCTCGGGGGAACGTATGGGGTGAGGCGGTCCCTCGGGTACACTGGTCCTAGACCATACAAGGCCTTGAAGGTCAAAACCCTCACCTTGAAGACAATCCGGTACTCTACTGGTAGCCAGTGCAATTGCTGTAAAATTGGTGTGATATGCTCTCTTCCCGATGCTCCAACCAGCAATCGAGCAGCAGCATTTTGCGCCAGCTTAAGTTTCTGGATTGTCGACAAGGGAAGGCCAATGTAGAGCACATTACAGTAGTCTAGCCTCAAGATGACCGTCGCCTGGATCATCATAGCTAGATCATTCCTGGATAGGTAAGGAGCCAGTCACCTAGCCTGTTGAAGATGGAAAAATGCAGACCTGCTAACCGTGGAGACCTGGGTCTCCATCGATAGCAGTGGGTCCAATTGGACCCCCAGGCTTTCTACCAAAGACGACGGTCTTAGCCGCTTGCCATCCAGGGTAGGCAACCGGCACTCACCAACACCAGGATGACCCAGCCATAGGATCTCCGTCTTCGATGGGTTCACTATGTTGATTCAGGAGAAATCTCTAACTAAGGAGTTGATATGGGGAAGTGAAAACTGGCCATATGTGTAAGCAAGCTAATGAATGTATGATTTCAATGTATTGGAGAGCTATAGCACTATGACATTAATGTCACTGGTAATTTTGGAAAAGAAGTGGCAATTTTTCTGGAATCGAGGTCCAGCCTTGAGACTGTAGACTTCAGAAGGATGTTTGCCAGAACATGTTTAGACACTGAGTAGATGCCAAAAATGCTAAATTTGAAACAATCCAGGGACAGAGGCAAGTACAATCCTGATGCATACCTTTGCAAGGCAAGTCATGCTGTTGTACGAAGTTAATTCAAACTGGGATTAGGTACTACAGTACATAGAACTGCAGTTCCGAATGCAAGAAAACCTGCCTTGTGTATATGTGTTGTACAGGCAAATCAAATGCTTCACCTGTGGAAACACACACTGGATCTGTCTGCATCTTCACACAGAAAAAGGAGCTGATCCATTGGTTTATTTTCTGAACAGTGGTGTGCCCAGGCCCAGATTAACTCCTTTTGGTGCCCTAGGCCAAACTTTGGAGTGATGCCCCCAAACCAACCTCTACCACCACCACCCACCTCTTCCTCCTCGCGGCACCACACACCCTCCTTCCTTAAGTCAAGGAAGGAGGTTGGGAGGAGGAGGAGGAAGGCGAAGAATGGGAAGGGGGGGTCGGCGCATGCGTCCGCGCATGCACAGGCAAGACAGGCAAGACAGGCGCGAGCAAGCGCGCGCTCCCTCCCTCCTTCATACACAAGAGCCCCCTCCCCGTGGCCCCGCCCACCACAAGCTCACCTCGCGAGCGATCTGGTTGAGGGCATCGTCCTCGGCAGCGGGCCTCTCACGATTGGGGAGCCTCTTCTGCCCGGCGAGACACGGCAGCTGGTACTGTGACCCCAAACACCTCCACCGCTCCTTCTGGACGCCGCGCGAGCTCCTTCTGGGGCGGGAAGGAGCCCCGCGCGGCACCTTTTTATTTGTTTCAACTTTTTTTTTTTGGCCCGTGTTTTGCGCCCTCCTCGGCTTACGCCCATAGGCCATGGCCTAGTTGGCCTTATGGGTAATCCGGGCCTGAGTGTGCCTATGGTTGGTTTCACCTTATGCAGCAACTCATGGTGTTACTTCTATGAACCACGTTATTTTCCTACAATAAAAAATGGCAACATTGTCGACATTAAAAACTGCAGCAATGAAAACAACTATGCATATGCTTGTACCTCATACAGACAAAACCACATGATTTGAAATGTCCCTGTAATTGAAAAATAATTACAGCTCTGACTGGAGCACATGCACATTAAAATATTTAAAATTGAAATCAGCATAGAAATTTAGCCTTGTAGGTATAATAATCTAATAAGTTGGTCTTACAAAATAATGTTTTTGTGATTATATCTAACTATGGGAGTGGTTTCGTTATATATAAAGAATACTTTTTTGCTATGGAATGCTGGGAGTTGTAGTTTGGTGAGGCAACAGCACTCACGATTCCATAGCATTGAGCCATGGTGGGTAAAGGGGAGTGAAACCGCATTAATTCTACAGTGCACCCTTACGTTTGAATTCCATTCCATAGTCTGTTGGTCCTTGGTCAAACAACCAGGTGTTATTTATGATTAGAGTCTTGAGTTTTTCCTCTATGGTGGTACTGAAAGGATGAGTCAACCTGCCAAAGGTTCTTTCATTTTGGAGGGGAAATCAATGAAGTACTGGAATGACAAACAGTATCATTTCTTGTTATTGCTGGAATGGCATAAGTTGTTGGGACACTGTAGAGTTGCATTTTCAGTTCTCTGCTGCGTGAGAGTCCCACCCTCCTTCCAAAAGATAATGTATCTAAGGTATGATCTAGCATGCAACTGACGTCAAAGTGGTAGAGCACATGGACCACTGCTAGATCACCAAATTTCATAATCTTTGACCTATCCACAGAGTGTTGGCGAAGTTTCAAAGTTTTTATAAAAACATTTTTTTAATGAAGACATTATCTTCCTGGTTAGAAAGTGTTATTTCTTGTTTCATTGGGTGGTCTTTACTTTGAAAGTAGTTGTTCTACACCAGAAACTTTGTTTGTGTGGCACAATCTCTGTTAAATTGGTGGAGAACAGAAATCATAGTAGAGACTGCATGAAGGGACATCTAGACTGACCCCTTCTTCTGGGCAGAAAGGCACCATCCAAACTCTCCTGACATCCATTTGCTTCCTCTACTGAGCAGGCCCGGATTAAGCCTTTTTGGCGCCCTAGGCCAAAGGTTCCGCCCCGCCCACGCGGCGCCGCCTCTTCCTCCTCGCCGGCGCATTATAGCATTTTCTCTTGGTTATGGGAGTTTTGTGTGGGAAGTTTGATTCCATTCCATAAACGGTGGAGTTCAGGATGCTCTTTGTGTGTTAACTATAAATCCCAGAAACTGTAACTCCCAAATGTCAAGGTCTATTTTTCCTAAACTCCATCTGTGTTCACATTTGGACATATTGGGTATTCATGCCAAGTTTGGTCCTGATCCAACATTGTTTCAGTCCGCATTGCTCTCTGGATATAGGTGAACTACAATTCCAAAACTCAAGGTCAATGCCCACCAAACTCTTATAGCATTTTCTCTTGGTTATGGGAGATCTGTGTGGGAAGTTTGTGTCTTTCTGCCATTCCTGCCAGGATATCTATGTTGTGTTCATTGAAACACGCCCAGGTTTCACACTGAATGTATAAATACATTTAAAAACATATTAACTATATGTATTACTGTGTTAGAGTGTCATTTTGTGTCATTTTGGTTGGTGGTGTGCCCCTGGATTTTGTAAATGTAAAAAAATGTGCCGCGGCTCAAAAAATGTTGGGAAACACTAGTCTACAGCAGGCATGATCAAACTTGGGCTGTCCGGGTATTTTGGACTTCAACTCCCACAATTCCGAACAGCCTCAAGGCTGAGGGCGCAAAGGAAAGGGCCTGAGGCTGTTAGGAATTGTGGGAGTTGAAGTCCAAAACACCTGGAGAGCCCATGTTTGCCCTTACCTGCTCTAAAGCTATATAGAAAGAATGTCAATGTGATACTAAGGTTGGCTTCCAGGGAAAGTCATGCTAGAAGACATTTATACAGAGGTATTATATCAGGTGTTTTTTGGTTTTTTTTAAAGGAATTTTTGTTCATGGTTTTTCACTTCCATTGCGCTCCAGAAAATATGGAGAGCTTCTGCTAACCCTCACAAGCAAAGACATAACAGTATGTGAAATGAACTGTTTGACAATGTAAAGACTAACATGGCAAGATGCTAAGAAGGCCTGGAGGCACAGGAAGCCCATCTGCTTCCTAAGCAAAGCACACATGTGTCAGCAACATATACAGTGTCTTGCAAATGTATCTTCCCCTCCCCATCCCATTTGATTTGGCTACATTTTGTTGTTTTACACTCTGGAATTTAAATGAGTATTACTGTCATTGTTACTGCTTGACATACACAAGGTACTCCGTACTGCAAAAGTGCAAAACCCTTTCATCAAGGCACAAGCATAAAGTAACCTCCAAACTGGCACTTGGTTACAAAATCAAAGCCATGTTCAGGGCTCTTGCTTTTCTTAACTAATTCTCAGTGAAGGATTACCACAAAGTTTTCTCAATTAATAATAAGGTTAAATGTAAAGGTTTCCCCCTGACATTAAGTCCAGTCGTGTCCAACTCTGGGGGTTGGTGCTCATCTCTATTTCGACGCCAAAGAGCCAGCATTGTTCGTAGACACCTCCAAGGTCATGTGGTCAGCATGACTGTATGAAATGTTGTTACCTCCCCGCTGGAGCAGTACCTGTAGATCAGGGCTGTCCAACAGGCGGCCCTGGGGCCGTACACGGCCCCCGAGCCCCTTCCCTCCGACCCCCTAACTTGTTTTAATAAAATACAAATTAAAAATAAAAATTAAATTAAAATTTTAAAAACCCTACTTCTGGGTTTAGGCAAGCATCGCAAGATTACGCCAGCCACAGACGGGATTTCGAGGAGGTCGAAATCCCATCTGTGGCTGCGTAGTCTCGCGCAATAGCTGCCGAAATCTCGGGTCCCGCGGGATTTGCGGCCGGCCTGGGCGCGCGCCTCCTCCCCCTCACGGCTGCTTCCAGGCCAGCCCCATTCCCTCAGAGAGGGGAGGAGGGAGTGAGGCAGGAAAGCCCCTCCTGGCTCCGTCCTCTTCCTGTGGAGGGCCCTCGCTTCCTGCCCCACGGATGGGAGAGCCGCTGCACCCGGCCTGGCCTCGGCTCTAGCGGGGCTCTTCGGGGACGGCGTTGGCGTTGGCGCTTCGGCCCTGTGGCGGGGCTCCCGCAGTATGGGTAAGGAAGGGCCTGGCTCGAATCAATCAATCTAAAAACAGTGGGACGTTGGGTGAGGGGGGAGGGGTCCCTCAGCGGTGGTTTACTTGGCGACGCTTCCTTCCCCTCCTCCGCACCCCCTCCCCCTTGTTGTGCTGCCTTCCCCCACGTGCACGGCACAACGTGGCTTCCTTTGCGCCTGCTACCGTGGCTTGTTTTCCCTTCAGGGAGGGAGGGAGCTCTTTGGGCCTCCTCCACCCGCCTCTGGGAAAGGAGGCCCCATCAAGCCCTGCAATGGCATTGAGGTGTTTGGGTTTTTTTTCGTGTGTCCCAATTTGAGTGTGGACTCAAATAACTCAAAGGTATTAGGAAACATTTCCCCAAATCCACCAGTGTTCCCATTTGGGTATATTGAGTATTCATGCCAAGTTTGGTCCAGATCCATCATTATTTGAGTCCACAGTGCTCTCTGGATGGAGGGGAACTACAACTCCACAACTCAAGGTAAATTGTAAGTAAATAGGAGCCAGGGAGGGGGCGGAGGCAGACCCTTCGGCCCCCCAGGTGATCAGTGACTGGAATTCCGGCCCTTGGGCCCGTAGAAGTTGGACAGCCCTGCTGTAGATCTACTCACAGTTGCATGTTTTCGAACGGCTGGGTTGGCAGAAGCTGGGGCTAACATCTGGCTAAGTGTCAGCTGCATAAGATATCTCTGACCAGTAGGTCATAAGTTTGAGGACTGCCCAGGTCGAGGTGGGTTCTCGACCTTAAGTGTAGCCTGATGTCAACCTTTGCAGCCCGAAAGACAGTTACATTTGTCAAGTAGGAGATAAAGGTACCACATTAAAGTGGGGAGGCAAATTTTGACTGATTTATGAGGCCATTAAAAAAAGAACCCAGGAATCGCTGAGGAATGCGGAATGCGGAAGGAACAACAAAGGGACGCTGGGGAAAAACCGCTGATAGATGAGTGTGTCAGCTCCCCCTGGTGGCCAGAAAGTTTGCCTCTGTTCATCTATATATGCGTGTAATATGTCAAAATGTATGTACTGTACTGTACTGTACTGAATGTAACATGTTTATATGTCATATGTTGAACTGCAGGGACTGCCTGCAAGTATGTGTACAGTAATCCGCTCTGAGTCCCCTTTGGGGTGAGAAGAGCGGAATATAAATACAGTAAATAAATAAAATAAATAACAGTGGGAGCTCACACTGCTCCCCGGATTTGAACCTGCAACCTTTCGGTCAGCAAGTTCAGCAGCTCAGCACTTTAATCCACTGTGCCACCAGGGGCTCAATAACAACAACAACAACAACAACAACAACTTTATTCTTATATCCCACCACCCTCTTCCCGAAGGGACGCAGGGCAGATTACATGGGGACCGAGCCCAACAGAAACCGAAATAAAATAGAGCACAAATTAAAAACATTGCATTACAGTAATTAAAACAATAAAACCAAACAACAAACATCATAAAAAATAAGAACAATAACCATCAGCCAATAGTCGAGATCCGTGGGTGTGTTCAGATCTAGGAGGGCGGGGCAAAGGCTAGTGCAATACAGCTATAAGCGGGTAAGGCGGGTAGACACTGAACTAGGAGACAACATCCAATTGTTACTTTTTTCTAATTTATTAACTTTTCTAATACGAAATACAATATTAACAAGACAAGAAATATAACAAAGCAAGACAGAAGGAAAAAAGGAAAAAGGTGAAAATGACTTGCAGTCTTCTCCACTCTTACTATATTAATCTTCAAGAAAAACAACCTTTTCAATATTCCTCTAATATGATAATTCACAACCTGTTTTCTATAAGGTCTAGTTATTAATAATCAAACTCAACATTCAGTTAATCGTATGTATAATCTATGCAGAAAGACCACCTATTATTTCTATAAGTTGTTTCATAAGGTTTAACTGTTGGTTAGTAATCCTCCCCTGCTCTAAATTAAACAAAGCCATAACACCATGCCTCTTAGTCTTAACTATGCTTATTTCTATTAAATTCAACAAACTATCTAATTCATTTTCCTATTTTATAACCACCTAACAGAACATCAGTTGTGTTGCCTTTCCCCTCTCTCTATGTACCCCACTGTAATGTTCATGTCCTTTCTGAATATAAGTCACAACTACATTATTTCTACAGTGTAGATGCTGACTATATTTCAGAGGAAGGAATTGGCAAAACCGCCTCTGAGGATTCCTTGCTTAAGAAAGCCTTATGAAATTCATGGGACCTTCATATGTCAGCAGGTGACTTGAAGACACACACATTGATTTTGTCATTTGGGAGTTGCAGTTGCTGGGATTTATAGTTTATTTATTATTTCAAATTTATATACCACCATTCCCAGTGGCTCATGGTGGTTCACAATACATACACAAACAATCATAAAATAGCAATTTAAAATACAGTACAACAGTTTATGACTAATACAGAAGGAGATGACTAGGCCGGACTATTACAGACTGAACGCCTGCCGGAAGAGGTTGGTCTTACAAGCCCTACGAAAAGAGGGCAGATCTGTTATAGCTCGAACCTCCTCTGGTAAGGCGTTCCATAGATTGGGCGCTGCCACCGAAAAGGCGCGCTGCCTCGTAGATGATAGCCAGCATATTCGGATAGATGGAATATCCAGGAGATTTTGGTCTTCAGACCGTAGTGAACTCTGGGGAATGTACGGGGAAAGGCGGTCCTTCAAGTACGCTGGCCCCAGAGCATGCAAGGCCTTAAAGGTTAACACCAACACTTTGAAGGCAATCCGGTACTCGATAGGAAGCCAGTGCAGACGCTGAAGGACTGGTGTGATGTGACATGTCGATGCCACTCCAGCCAGCCGTCGAGCAACAGCATTCTGCACTAGCTTGAGGTTCCGGATCACTGACAAAGGAAGGCCGATGTAGAGGGCGTTACAGTAGTCTAGCCTCGAGATGACCGTGGCCTGGATCACCGTGGCTAGGTCGTTCTCTGAGAGGTAGGGCGCCAACTGCCTGGCCTGGCGCAGGTGGAAAAATGCCGCTCTGCTCACCGTAAAGACTTGAGCCTCCATTGTGAGCAGAGGGTCCAATTGGACCCCAGGCTTTTTACAAGGGACAACGGGGAAATGGCCTCGCCATCCATAACAGGCAGCTGGAGTCGTCCCCCCCCCCCCCCGGACAACCCAGCCAAAGGATCTACAATCGATTAACCTACAATCAAAGAGCATTCTGACCATCACCAACAATGGAACTGAACCAAACTTGGGACACAGAACTCTCACGAGCAACAGAAAATACTAGAAGGGTTTGGTGGGCATTGACCTTGAGTTTTGGAGTTATAGTTCACCTACATCCAGAGAGTGCTGTGGACTCAAAGAATGATGGATCTGGACCAAACTTGGCATGAATCCGCAATAGGCCCAAATGTGAACACTGGTGGAGTTTGGGGAAAATAGACCTTGATATTTGAGACTTGCTAAATTGGGTGGTGAAATAATCTTCGCAAATGTTCGCACATGGGTGAACCTCTGAGATTATCCGCAACACCAAACACAAGATTCCAAAAGTTATTTTGAAGGCAGGAGTCGATCAGAGCTGACCATTGGGTTTTCCTACTTTCCTGGTTTTTTTTCATAACTAAAGTTTTGTATGGTTTTTTAATAGTGTAGTACGTTTTAGGTAAAGTGCGGGAGTTATCATCCTTATATTTTATGTATACTTGTCTCAGAAGTTCTCTAGCGACCTTGCGCTCTTTGTCCAAGTTTGTACGTACCTTTTCAACTTTGGAACTTCCTGCTTTTCCTTCCCCACTTCTAAGTGCCGTTGATAGGGTAGAAAAGAGCAGGGAATAGTTTTGTTAGGCCCCTTCCACATTCTCACTTTCTTGGATTGATTTCTTTAAACCTTGGCATTGTGCTGTGTTCAAAAAATGTGAGTATATTTTTGGCCAAATGCCCTGACCATCTTACCCTTTTTGGTGTTGTACTCATAACAGCATTATCGAATTGTCGGTTAGCTCTTATATGAATGTCCTTTAAGATGTTCATGTTGGAAATAATGGGTAAATGGTCACTCTCTGTCACAGCTGCTACTTCAAATTTGGTTATATACTTATAAATGGCATTTGAAACTAGAACATAATCATCAAACTGCTCCCTTTGCTTGATATATACTGAAATTCTTCTACTGTGTTCTATTTTGAGTCTCCATTTAAAATCTTTAATTCCAGACGTCCAAGGCCGGACTAAGGTAATTTAAAATAGTAAGCAAACCTTATTTTGGCGCCCCCCTCGCTCTCCGCCCCCTCGCTCTCTGTCCTCCTCAGTCTTTCACCTCATGGAGGTGAAAAGAGGTGTGCAGGCGTGCCTGGCGGTCAGCGTGGCGTCGGTGTCGCTATGGCCCATATGGGAGCCATACACAGTGTGTATGGCTCCCATGCCTTTTCCGCCGCCATAACGTCACACGTGCCATTTTCCCTCCATTTCGGCGGGAACGAGAGGGGGCGTGGTCAGGGGCAGAGCCATCTCCCAGGCAACTGGTGGAAGTGGGAATGGGCCCCGGGCACTTTGGGCGACCTGGCTGGATGTGACTGCCGCACCTTCTCTCACCCCCTCCTTCCTTCTCCTCCCCTGAGAAGGGCGGAATATAAATGATGTAAATCAGGGGTGCTCATTAGGTAGCTCGGGAGATACTAGTAGATCTTCGGCCCTCTTCCAGGTGACCTTCGGGCCTCACCAGTCAGATGGGGCGCTCCTGCCATGTGCGCGCACACCCTGTGCGCACGCACGCTCCTGCTGCTGGCTTTCGCTCTTGCAGTGCTCCTTTCGCCTGCGGGGCATTGCAGGAAGAAGGAAGCACGAGGCGGGGCCTCTGGAGGGAGTGCCCTGCCTCTCTCTCTCATCCAGAAGCAGCTGTGCAGCCTCCGTTGCTGGCGAGACAGGCAGGACGGAGCACTCCCTCTGGATGCCCCACCTCGTGCTTTCTCGGTCCTACAATGCCCCGCAGGCGGAAGAAGCCCTGTGAGGGCGGAAAACAGCAGCAGGAGCACGAGCGGTGGCAAGAGTGCGCGGCGGGAGCACGCGGGAGCGGGGTCAGGTAGATCTTTTGGACTTGGTTGCTTTAAGAGTAGCTTGCATGCTGAAAAAGTGTGACCACCCCTGATGTAAATAATATAAATAATAGTGGAGGCTCATCCAGTTTAAAGCACAAAACCTGGGATCAGATTCTGGGATATAGGGCATTGTAGAAGGGGCCTAAGAGTAGCATGCCCTAGTTTAATTATACTTAGTACTTAATATTTGTATGATGTGAATTTTAGATATATCAGTGTTAACTTCCATAAGCTTCCTTGAGTCCCAAGTCTGATGAAAAGATGGGGGGGGGGGGAATAAAATAAAAGCTATTGAACTCCACTTGCATTCAGTTACCAAGAAGGGCTTCTGTTGTGTTTCCTTCAATATGTTCCTTTGATACTGCCATAAAATGCACTAGTGATGCCTTCACCCAGAGATTTGGAAAGTTACTTTTGTGAAGTACAGTTCCCACAAAACTGGAGGACTTTGGATATTGAACTCTACAAAAGTAACATTTCCATCCAAGCTTCATTTCCAATTTCTCACACACACACCCTGCTCCCCCCACCCACCCAAAAATACGCCTGTCTTTCTGCCAGCTATGTGTCATTTCCAGAAGGACTGAATTTGCTTTCCCAAGTGGACCAAACATAAAAAAAGAAACAACCTTTGGCACATCCATCGTGATGTCCATTATATTTCTCGGAATAATTTGTTTCAGGGTATGTGGAGTTTCAGGGGACGTGGCAACCATTAAACTCAATAGACATGGAGAAGAAGTTTGAAAACATGTCATACGCTGTAGTCCGTCCCCCCTGAAAGACGGCCAAAGAAATGCAAAGGAGAGTTTCCCCTGAATCAAAGAGAACAAAAGGAGTTGAAGTTTCACAGCAAAGCTGAGTTTCACAGCAAAGTCTCAGTTTCACAAAAGGGATACGGGTGAGACATACAGTATATTCAGGATTTATTCATTTTAGAACAAGTTTCCCCTCACAAACACACACACACGCACTTCTGTAAAAGTGTCACACAGCAAAGTTTGATAGGCATAACTTACGCTGTTGCCCCACTCAATGCTATGGAATTATGGAAGTTGTCGTTTGGTGAGGCACCAGCATTCTTGCACGGGGAAGGCTAAAGATCTTGTAAAACTACTGCTCTCAAGATTCCATCGCATAGAGCAGTGTTTTTCAACCTTTTTTGAGCTGCGGCACACTTTTTACATTTACAAAATCTTGGGGCACACCACCAACCAAAATGACACAAAATGACACTCTAACACAGTAATACATATAGTTAATATGTTTTTGAATGTATTTATACACTCAGTGTGAAACCTGGGCCTGTTTCGATGAACACAACATAGATATCCTGGCAGGAATGGCAGAAAGACACAAACATCCCACACAGAACTCCCATGACCAAGAGAAAATGCTGGCGAGCTTTCGTGAAAATTTGGCACCTACCTGGCAGGCAGCCCTGTCCTGGATTGGGTGAGGATCCTGGGAGGTGGCATGGAGCCAGGTGATGTAGGCCAAGGGGTTGGGCCTAGGTTTGGCATGGAGCCTCTTGCCCAGCTCGCACCACTTTCAAGCCCAGCTCGCGGCCCAACTCAGGGCCTGGGCCCTGCAGGGAGCCTTTCTCCCAGTTCGCAGCTCCACCGGGTCTGGCAGAAGACGTGATCCAGCCAAACCCGGCTCCCTGGGCCCTGCGAGGAGACTTTCGCCCAGTTCGCGGCTCCGCTGAGCCCACGGGAGACACAAGCTGGCCCATTCTGGCTCCCAGGCCCTGGGAGCCGGGTTTGGCGAACCGGGGGAAACGCTCCCCGCAAGGAACAGGCCCTGCCTGGGGGCGGGGTTTGGCCGGCTCGCATCTCCCGCCGGGCTCGGCAGAGCCGCGAACCGGGAGAAAGGCTCCCAGGGAGGTTCTGGGCACCTCGGGAGCCTTTCTCCTGGTTCTTGGCTCCGCCGAGCCTGGCGGAAGACGCGAGATGGCCAAACTCAACTTCCAGGCTGGCTGGCGCGCGGAGGAAAAATGGCCAAAGGAGGCGGCGCCCCAGCCCCTTCTCTTTTTTTGCTGCCACCCGGCCCTTCCTGCTCCTCTTCCTCCCCCAAGCAGCAGCAGCAGGCAGGAGGGGGAAGAAAGGGGGGGGGAGGTTTTTCCGCGGCACACCAGGTGATCGCTCACGGAACACCGGTTAGGAAACACTGGCATAGAGCCATGGTAGTTAAAGTGGCACTGTGTAGCTGCTCCCATTGTGGCTCAAACTAAGGCTTATGTCAAGGGCCATCTGCAATGACCATTTAATGCAGTTTCAAGCTGATATTGAAGGAAGTGATTTTGCTATGCAGATGGTTAAAAAACACCTGAAAACCTGGCTCTTCTGCTGTGCCTTTGGAGAGTAGTTATTTAATTCCTACCATTGCTCTCCTCAATGCCCCCATTCTTGGAGTCTATTCCCCCTCCCTCATAAAATTATGTTGTCGTCCCCCCCCCCCCCCGGTAAGGATGCTATTTCGCTTATCTCACTCTGAATTTTTAACACTTTATATGTGTGTCTGTGGCCCGCCCTGTCTTTCTGATTTTAGATAACTAGTTGTATATTGTTTTTTTATTTATATGTATGTATTTTTATTGTGTTTATTGCTGATGTTATGATTTTATTTTATTGTAATTGTTGTCTGGGCTTGGCCTCAGGTGAGCCGCCTCGAGTCCCCATTGGGGAGATGGGTGCGGGGTACAAATAAAGATTATTATTATTATTATTATTATTATTATAAATCCTGGAATCAGTTTTGGATGAGGTGGTGATGACACAAACCATATGGAACTTTTTATTGATCACGTCAGAAGCAAATCGAAGGTGCAATTGCAATGTAATTAAATACACAAGCAAAGTAAAAAAACCCTTGGCATTATACTAAATGTCCTTTGACCAGAAGCTGGCCACTTGGAGTGCCTCTGGTATCGCGTGTGAGAGGTCTTCCATTCAGGCCCGGATTACTCATAAGGCCACCCTAGGCCATGGCCTAGGGCGGCAGCCATGGGGGCGCAGCAGGTCCGGACCCCCAAAAAAATAAATTAAAATAAAATTTAAAAGTGATGCGCGGCGGAAGCGCCAAAATTGCCTGCTTCCTGGCTCCAAAGGCTCTGCCCCTGACTCTGCATGGTGGCCTCCTTAGGAGGAGGAGGGAGGAAGCTGAGCCGATGGAAGGCTCCTCACGGCTCCCCACGGCTCCTCCCCTCCTAAAGCCCTGCCGTCAGAAGCCCAAAATTGCCCTCTGAGGCCTGCATGGTGGCTTTAGGAGGCAGGAGGAGCTGAAGGAAGGCTTTTCCTCCCAAAGCCGCCATGTCAGCCTGAAAAGGGTGATTTTGGCCGCTTCTGAGGCCGGCATGGTGGCTTTAGGAGGGAGGAGTCGTGGGGAGGCCCCACCTTTGGAGCCACTGCCGCGCATGCGCGGCATCAGCTCCGGGGGTGGGGCTTTCCTTCCTCCTCCTCCTCGTGCCGGTGAGGGGGGGCGGGGCGGAGCCGGGGGGGGCAGAGCCTTTGGCCTAGGGCGCCAAAAGGCCATGATCCGTGTCTGCCTCCATTGTGCATTGTGCATGGCTCAGATTGCATTGTAATTTGCTCTTCTCCACACTCGCATGTCGTGGACTCCACTTCGGCTACTGCAAATTAAAGCTAGATTCAAAGTGCAATAAATGATTACTGTATATACTCGAGTATAAGCCTAGTTTTTCATCCCTTATTGTAGGCTGAAAATGTCCGCCTCAGTTTATACTCGAGTCAAGGTTATTTATTATTTCACTCTGTTGTTATTGTTATTATTACTGTTTTACATTTATTATTACTCTATTATTATTAGATTTATTATTTTACTTTATTATTGTTATTATTACATTTATTATTTTACGCTAGTATTACTGTTATTATTATGTTTCCTTTATTTTACATTATTATTATTACGTATTATAACATTTATGATTTTTCTCTCTTTTGTTATTGGAAGGATACTTAAGCACGTTTACATTAAAGAAGGTTAGAATAATAGTTTAATCAGAGTTGGGGAGTCTTATCTTAAACTTCAGTTTTATGTAAATATTCAAAAACATTTAACATCCTGATGTCTCAATTAATGTAATTTTATTGCTATCTACCGTATTTTTCGCTCCATAAGACGCAGTTTTTTTCCTCCCAAAGTAGGATGAAAAATCAGCCGCGTCTTATGGAGCGAAGATGCAGGCAGGGAGGGGGGGGGGGAGGCGCGGGAGCAGAGGGGGGGGCGGCGATATACCGGTACTCACCAAATATATTTTGATGCGACGCCGCTTGGCTCCCCCCCTCCTGCTCCTTCTTTCCCCCTGCCCTTGTTCGATCGAACAAAGGGCGGAGGGAAAGGAAAAGGAGCAAGGGGCGGGCGGCGGGGCCACGTCAGAGGGGCTCTGACGCGACGCCGCTTGGCTCCCTCCTGCTCCTTCTTTCCCCCGCCCTTGTTCGATCGAACAAAGGGCGGAGGGAAAGGAAAAGGAGCAAGGGGCGGGACGAAGCGGCGCCACGTCAGAGGGAAAGCTGATCGCGACGCCGTTTGGCTCCCCTTCTTGCTCCTTTTCCTTTCCCACCCTTTGTTCGATCGAACAAAGGGCGGAGGGAAAGGAAAAGGAGCAAGGGGCGGGGCGAAGCGGCGTCACATAAAAAAAATTTTTCTATTTCCCCCCCTAAAAATCTAGGTGCGTCTTATCAGCAGGTGCGTCTTATGGATCCAAAAATACGGTATTTTTATTTTGAAATTTACCCATAGCGGCTGCATTTCCCACCCTCAGCTTATACTCGAGTCAATCAGTTTTCCCAGCTTTTTTGTGGTAAAATTGGGTGCCTCGATTTATATTTGGGTCGGCTTATACTCGAGTATATACAGTAGTTCACACAAAAACTTTGTGTCTTTCTGTGCCCTCATGGACAAAGATTCTTTTCTCTGGTTTGCTAGTTCCTCTCCCAACTATAATAAATAAACCCTTCTTAGCTTAGGAATGCTGGAAATTACTAAAGGCTACTAGAGACAGCTCTGACCAAAGTGCATGTACATGAGAAGGCTCAAAAATAAATCACCATAGAGGTTTAGCCTTATATGTATATTGCAGTGGTACATGTCAGATGGGTTTAAGAAACATGTTTTTGTGATTATATCTCATGACAGGTTTTAATGATAAAATTATGTTGAAATACTGCACAAAAGTGTTTGAGACAATTATTTTGATGTCATGTCCCTCTGATGGTATCACCCAGTGTGGTTTCCAGTGATGCCACTGATATATGTGTGCAATGAATGATATGCTATCAGCAATTGTGACTAATACTCGATATATCAAATTTAATACCATCATGAAAATCTGCTCTCTATTCCACCAGGAGGGTCTGTTTGCCTCTGTAATGCCACCATGGTGGCTGTTTCTTGATTTCAGAACCCAGGATAATCTTGACTTGCCAATCCTGTATCTAACACAGTGGTTCTCAACCTTCCTAATGCTGTGACCCCTTCATACAGTTTCTCATGTTGTAGTGACCCCCAATCATATACTGTAATTATTTCAATGCTACTTCACAACTGTGATTTTGCTATTGTTATGAAGCGTAATGTAAATATCTGATATGCAGGATGTATTTTCATTCACTGGACCAAATTTGGCACATATATCCAATATGTCCAAGTTTGAATACTGGTGGGATTGGAGGGAGAGATTGTCATTTGGGAGTTGTAGTTGCTGGGATTTATAGTTCACCTACAATCAAAGAGCATTCTGAACCCCACCAATGGAGGAATTGAACCAAACTTGGGACACAGAATTCCCATGACCAACAGAAAATACTGGAAGGGTTTGGTGGGCATTGACCGTAAGTTTTGGAGTTGTAGTTCACCTACATCCAGAGAGCACTATCAACACAAAACAATGATGGATCTGGACTAAACTTGGCATGAATATCAATATGCCCAAATGTGAACACTGGTGGAGTTTGGGGAAAATAGACTTGACATTTGGGAGTTGTAGTTGCTGGGATTTATAGTTCACCTACAATCAAAGAGCCTTTTGAACTCCACCAAAGATAGAATTGGGCCAACCCCCCCCCCCCCACACACACATACACACCCCATGACTGACAGAAAATGCTGTGTTTTGTGATGATCTTTGGTGACCCCTCTGAAACCCCCTCGTGAACCCTCCAGGGGTCCCGACCCCCAGGTTGAGAAACACTGATCTAACAGAAGAGAGGAGAACAATACTTACTTTTTAAAAGCTATGTAGTGGAAAGGTGGTAAAGATAAATGATCAAAGTTCACATTGGAGGTCCAAATGAGAACAGTCCTTTGTAGGATCAGAAAAGACAATGCTGTTGGATTGCATGCAATGGCTGTTGGAAATAGCAACTTTCTTCAAGCCTCCACTAGTTATTCGTTATGTATATAATTCAGATTACTTACTGTATTGTATATGTGTGTATTGGTATGGAATTTTCCTTAACAATATTGTGGTAGGACCTGCAGACCATGTGATCAGATCTGGGATTGTTCAGGACTCAGATTCCATTTTAGAAACAATATGCTTTCAGATGCCAGTAGAAGCAGAAACCGTTAGACTTTCAATGTAGAAACAGTACAGTTTAGAAGTCTTTAGAAATAGAGATTCTATTAGACTCTCAGACCAGAGAGATGTTACGAACACAGAGAAACTACTTCAAATCCTATCTGTAACTGGACCGATAAGCAATGTACCTGTATGCTGAATACATGAAGTTTGTGAGTAAACCAACTATGTGGCTTTTAAAGAAGTCTACTTATTTTTGGTTTCTTTTGTGCATTGGTATATCTTTGTCCCTAACAGTTCAAAGATATATCTATCTAAGTATATCATTTAACAGCCGAGAAATCTAATTGCCTTACATGCATACTATTGGATATTTACCACTAAGGAGAAGGTTGACTCAAGCGAGTTTTTAGCTCTTCTCAAGGAGATTCCTGATTTTCCCAAATAATGGTGAATGCTATTTTCTAAAAGTGGCTACAGAGCTTGCCTTAAGGAGCAAGCATGCCTATGACTTGAGAATGAAATTAAATAAAGCTTTATTGTAGGGACTATATTCTAGGATAGGAGAGTAACCAGGGCCAGACTAAGGTAATTTTCAATGGTAAGTGAACATTATTTTGGTGCCCCCCCCCACCAACAACAATGCCTACACCTCCTCCTCTCCGGCCTCGTGTGGTGAGCCTCCTCACACTGATGCTCTCGCCTCCCTGCTCCGCATCAAATGCACATGCGCAGAACCAGCTGTGGGTGGAGTCTCCGACTCCGGCTGCCGGGTGCTCCTCCTCGGTCTTCGGCCTCGTGGAGCCCCTGCAGGTGGCTTTAGCCTGCTCGCGGCACACCAGATGCGCATGCGCGGAGCCAGCTGGTTCTGCGCATGCGCATTTGGTGCTGTGCGGGCAGGCCTCCTTCCATGGGGCTGGAGACTGAGGAGGAGGGTTTGGCGGCTGGGGGTGGAGGGTCCGCCTCCAGCTGCCGGGCGCTCCTCCTCGATCTCTGGCCTTGTGGAGCCACTGCAGGCGGCTTTGGTCTGCTCACACCACACCGGATGCGCATGCGCAAAACCAGCTGGTTCCATGCGTGCGCATTTGGTGTGGCGCGGGCGGGCCGCCTTCCACGGGGCCGGAAACTGAGAAGGGAATTTGGCGACTGGATACGCCCCTGAATATGTGGCGCCCTACATGGGCACGTAGTTTGCGTAATGTAAGATCCGGCCCTGAAAGTAACTCGGGGTTCTGATTTAACCTAGCAATATTTTGGAACACCAAGAGAGGACTCATAGGAGGTAGAGAAACACCCACAAGAGCATCAGATACATCACAGAGTGGTCAGCGTAGGTGGACTAAGTAACTGCCCAATTTAAGGCATGTTTCACCCATCAGTTCTTAGCCTTGTTGCATTTCCAACAAAAACACCCTACTTCTCCCAGCTGCAGCAGAAAGTTGTTAACAGTTGACGGCATCGGATGCTGTTTCTTCCATCTTTTCTGCAGTTTGGGTTTCCTTCTGTCCATCACAGCGCATAGTTCACATTTCCTGAAAAATGAGAATAGCATCATGTTCTCTGTTTGAGGTTTGTTTTTAGAATATACATGTTTGAGGGCGAAAAACCACTTCCTAGTCCTGGTGGTAGAAACAAAACATAGGGAACCAGAAAAAGTGAAGTAAGAAGAAGGAACTAACGACAGGTAAAGCCGATTGCAGTCAGTCGTTCCGTAGCTGCCTTTCCATGTCATTTTTTTTGCTGGAAAAGGTAAAATGTGGCAATAAGGCCATCATTCAGTTGCCACCAGGGCTGTCAATTATTATGGATGGCACCTGAATTAAGAATTCCAGGGATGTGGTCTTTCAATATCCAGCTGCAACAACTGTTCTCGGAAATGTTGTTTCTTTACCATATTTATATACAGCCTTTCTCACCCCAGAGGTATGTTGTTGTTTACCTTCAAGTTACTTCAGACTTATAATAACCCTAAATTGAATGTATTACAGAGTTTCTGGAGCTGAGTGTGTGACTTGCACATGCTGACATTTTGGGCAAATTCCTCTCGAGACCACTCACAAACAATAAAACTGTATAAACACTTTTATAAATGCAAATAAAACAATCCATCTACAAACAGAGTAGCCACTGAATAATTTATTTATTTATTTATTGGACTTATAGACCGCCACTCCCGGAGGCTCGGGGTGGTTTACAACAGGAACATAGGGATAAAAACAGATAAAAACGAGGGTAAAACACAAAACTCTAAAATCATCCAAAGGCCTGCCGGGATAGATATGTCTTGCACGCTCTGCGAAAGGTATTCAAGTTTCGCAGGGCCCGCGTCTCGGGTGGCAGAGCATTCCACAATACCGGGGCGATGACGGAGAAAGCCCTTCGCCGAGTTTTTGTCAGGTGAAAAGATTTCACGCTGGGGATGTCCAGAAGGTGCTGGACTTCTGACCGTAGTGATCTCAGAGGGTTATATGGAACCAGGCGATCCTGTAGGTACACTGGCCCCAGACCATATAAGGCCTTGAAATAAAAATTAACACCTTAAAAGTGATCTGGTGTTCAATTGGCAGCCAGTGCTGGTCCTACAGTATTGGTGTTATACGGTGGCTCACAGGTTCACCTGTGAGCAACCGGGCTGCAGCATTCTGCACTAGCTTAAGTTTCCGGATCACGGTCAAGGTTAGGCCAATGTAAAGAGCGTTACAGTAGTCAAGTCTTGAGATGACCATGGCCTGGATTACCGTGGCTAGGTCGTTCCGGGACAGATAGGGAGCCAGATGCCTCGCCTGTCGCAGATGGAAGAACGCGATTCTGCAGACAGTGGAGATTTGAGTCTCCATTGACAGCAGATGGTCCAAGTGGACACCCAGGCTTTTTACTGATGATGACGGGCATAGTACCTCGCCATCCAGGGTCGGCAGTTGGATTTCCCTATCACCCTGGCGGCCCAACCAAAGGATCTCCGTCTTCGTTGGATTCACCCTCAACCTGCTGGCTCGCAGCCATCCAGTAACGGCTTCAAGGCACAGATGGAAATTATTGGGTACGGCATCCGGTCTGCCCTCCAACCTCAGAATGAGCTGAGTGTCATCAGCGTACTGGTGACACTCAAGCCCAAAGCTACACACCAGTTGAGCAAGTGGTCGCATGTAGATGTTAAATAATCCAATATGCACTACTTTTAATAAATCCCATCTTGAAAGAAATCTTATAGGGTGTTGTGTTTTTTTCTGGGCTGTATGGCCATTTTCTAGCAGCATTTTCCCCTGACATTTTGCCTGCATCTGTGGCTGGCCAATCTGAAGAATCCTCTGAAGATGCCAGCCATAGATGCAGGTGAAACATCAGGAGAAAATGCTGCTAAAACATGGCCATACAGCCCGGAAACCACACAACACTCCAGTGATTGCAGCTGTGAAAGCCTTCAACAATGAAAATTTTTATGGTTCAAAGAAAATATACTAATTATACAATAGGCGTTGGATAGGAAAATAAGAAATTGTAAGCATACGTTGAGGATTTCATAACGGGGTCTTCCAAAATCCTCCAAAATTCTTTAGCAGAGCAGCTGAGATAGTGACCCCTTTGCTTTCTGATGGTTCAATGTACACCAACCCTATTTCATGGACACATATGTTTAAGATATTATGTATAAAATGACCCCCAGATTATATTTTAAGGTGTATATGAAAGATAATGAGTATCATGTTTGGACATAGGTGCCATCTCCAAGATATCTCAGGAATGTGGTGCAGCTGGCTGGGAGTCAGCTGCATAAGATCTCTACTGATCATAAGGTCATGGGTTCGAGGCCTGCCCAGGTGAGCTCTCGACCAATTGTGTAGCTCGTTGTGGACCTTTGCAACCTGAAAGACAGTTGCATCTGTCAAGTAGGAAATTTAGGGACCACTTTGTGTGTGGAGGCTAAATTGAACTGATTTACAAGGCCATAAAATACATAAAAAAGAATGAAAGAATGCGACAGCTCCTCCTGGTGGCCAGAAGTTGGAATGTTAAATTGCCTCTATGTCTGTCCGTGGGTCTGTATATGTTGTATGTCAAATGGCATTGAATGTTTGCCTGTATATGTGCATTGTGATCTGCCCTGAGTCCCCTGCGGGGTGAGAAGGGCAGAATATAAATGATGTAAATAAATAAATAAATAAACAAATAATGTCTAATGACTTTATCACACCACCTTAAGGATGCAGAGCCAACCTTAAGAAATGGGGCCACAAAGTGGAGTCCACAACATGCGAGTGTGGAGAAGAGAAACCACAAACCAGGGCCGTAGCCAGGATCTTGATTCGGGGCTGAGTTTGGTTCGGGGGCTGAGACTGGGTGGAAGAGGGTCTACCCTAGCAAACCTTTTGTATTGTTATCCCAATAACCCCATTAATGTGGGATATAATGAGCATGGTGATCAGATCATGATATGAATAAACATAACAGTTTAAATAATGTACCAGTAAGGCCTTTTCGTGGACCACCCTGAGAATTTCGGGGGGGGGGCTGAAGCCCCCTTAGCCCCCCCTGGCTACATGCCTGCCACAGACCACCTATTACAATGCAGTGTGAGCTTTGCCACTTGCACTGTTGTGATTGAGCCTCTAGCTGCTACTGATAGTAGTGATTCAGAAGACTCTGATGGCTCAGCATCTGGAGAGAGTATGGAACTGGGTGGGGCTGCTTGTAACAGGAGTACTGGTGTTTGCAGAAAGAGGCTTACTCATGAGTCAAGTGAGTCAAGTGAAGAGGATCACTTGCAACTCAAGAGAGTCAAGCAAATAATTACAGTACCTACAGACTCTGAGACATTTGAGGGATTCTCTGGGAATGATGGGAGTCAGAGTACAGAGGACATTTCTACTGAAATGGATTGGACTCAAGTAAGAGAAATTCAGAGGGCTTGTGAGGAGCCCACAAGTTCAGACACCTGGGTAGGATTCACTGCTGATCAGGATTGGCCCTCAGAGTCCCCAGACAATGGGGGGATGTTCTAAGTCTTAACCACAAGTGGAAATCTTGGAGGGTCAGTCAAAGGGCAGCAGCTGCTGGGAGAGTAACACCTGAGGATGATGATAGGGCGTCGACCTCATCAACTGGATCTGACTTGTAGTGAGCTTAAAAGGTGGGCATCTTGGGACTAACCTCTGTGGCTAGCAAGAAGTTGCCTTTGGATCCTAGGACTCTTGCATCCTGTATCCTGTCATCTTGCATCTTGAAGCCTTGTTTCCAGACTGATTCTGCAGCTTCCTGGGTTTGAACTCCACTGGATTGCTCCCCAGTTGGACTGTGGGTTGTGTCTTCGCTTCTATGTCTATCTCCTCGACCTTGGCCTGGCTCCTGGATTACGTCTCCCCTACGCCCCTTTGGATACCTTCTTGGACAACCCTTTGATGACTTCAATGCTGATGACCTTGGATTGATTCTGACGATGACATCTTCTCTGCTGCCCTCAGCAACCTTTCTCTGTTTGTTTTGCTTTGATTTTGCTAAAGAGTTTTTGGCGTTTTGAATGCAGGCTTTTTCTCCCTGTTTGTTTTCATGCCGGTTAAGGCTTCCTTTTGTTAGCGTTTTCACTGACCATTAAGAGCTTTTGTTTTGCAAATACTTATCTCCAGAGACTCTGTGAATATTAAAACAAACTATTTACACTTCAATTGGGTTTGGCTCTCTGAACTGGCGTCTGCTGTGACATGCACAATGGAGCACTCCAAATGTCCAGCTACTGGTCAAAGGATATATAATATAATGACAAGTTTTTAAACTTTGTATTTTTAAAATACACTATAACTGTACCATTGGTTTGCTTCTGATACGATAAAAAAATCACATCAACTATGCAGTTCACCACGCATCATGGCCAATCTGTCAGGGCTTGGCAGAGGGAATGGGGAACCCATTGCCCCACGCTGCCCATCTTCCCACAGAGGGAAATGTCTGCCACCAGCAGGCATGTAGCCAGGGGGCTAAGGGGCTTCAGCCCCCAAATTCTCAGGGTGGTCCGCGAAAAGGCCTTACTGGTACATTATTTAAACTGTTATGTTTATTCATATCATGATCTGATCACCATGCTCATTATATCCCACATTAATGGGGTTATTGGGAAAACAATACAAAAGGTTTGCTAGGGTAGACCCTCTTCCACCCAGTCTCAGCCCCCCCCGAAACAAACTCAGCCCCCCCCCCCCAACAAAATCCTGGCTACGGCCCTGGCCACCAGGCTTCCCTCATTGATCCTAATGCAACACAGGAAGCCTCCCATGAAGCTACTGTGGAGGCGTATGCCAGTTTCTCTTCCTTTTTGCCACGGAGCACCACTGGAAGTAGTTGTACATATTGGGATTGGAGCAGGCTATGTGGCAAAATGGAAGAGGAACTGGCGTGTGACAAGCAATAAGCCTATCTGATGAGGTCGAAAGTGATGAATGTGGGGATACAGTAATGGACCACATAATGTTTTGGTCTGGCCCAGCAAATTCGTTTTATATTAAAACATTGTTTTAATCCAGAGTGAATGTGTATGGTGCTAATGTAGTTGTATTTTAATGTATTTTTAATGTATTTTAATTGTTGAAGTGTTTTGGGGTTTATATTGTTATTATATGGGCATCGAATTGTGCCGTACTGTAAGCCGCTCTGAGTCCCCCCTTGGGGGTTGAGAAGACCGGGGTAAAATCCCGAAATAAAAATAAATAAATATTCTCAGAAAAATACAGGCTGAGTGTCCCTTATCCAAAATGCTTGGGATCAATTGCAATTTCTTTTCAGATTTTGGTTTAATACTAATAGTACTAGCAACAAAGGAGGAAGAGGAGGAATTGGTTGTATTCCAGCTTGCATGTTATCACACTGTTGCTTTAACACAGGCAATCCTGTTATTTTCCCGCCTGCAGAATTCTGGGAAATGTAGATTTGGAAGGTGAGGACCTCTGTAGCTGAGTATTCCAAAGGCCCTGCCCTAAACTACTTTCCCCAGAATTTTTCAAACCGCAGAAGAACAGGGCTGACTACATTAAAGCCCCAGTGTGATAATGTATTCCTGTTATTACAGGAGAGGGAAAGGGAGCTTTACGAGGGCGGGTCAATAAGTCAGTGACTTTTTGAATAAAACACAGGTTTTTGGATAAAAACTTATTTTATTTTTCAACGTAGTCTCCTTTGAGCTCTATACACTTTGTCCAACATTTCTCCAATTTTTTTATCCCTTCCAAAAAAATAAAATTAGTCGAGCTCATCAAAATAGGTATTTGTTTGTGAGATGATTTCATTGTTGGAGTCAAATCTCTTTCCGCCGAGCCATTTCTTCAGGCTTGAAAACAAGAAATAGTCACTCGGGGCTAAATCCGGAGAATAGGGCAGATGAGGGAGAAATTTGTATCCCAATTCATGGATTGTTGCCATGGCAACTGCACATGTGTGCACCCCTGCATTGTCCTGGCAAAATAACTTTTTTCTTGCCCGTATGCGGTTAGTTTCCCCCCTCAAATCCTCATTAAATTGACCCAATAAATTGGCATAATATTTGCCATTGATTGTTTTACCCTTTTGAAGGTAGTCAATGTGGATTATATCGCGTGCATCCCAAAAAAAACGGTTGCCATGACTTTATTGGCTGACAAACCCACCTTGGCCTTCTTTGGCACCGATTCACCCTGAGAAACCCACTGTTTTGACTGCTGTTTGGTCGCACTAGGAACTAGATGATGGCAGCACACCTAGAATCATAGAATCATATAGCTAGACGAGACCTCATGGGACATCCAGTCCAATCCTCTGCCAAAAAGCAGGAAATTGCATTCAAAACACCCCCGAAAGATGGCCATCCCGCCTCTGTTTAAAAGCCTCCAAAGAAGACACCTCCACCACACTCCGGGACAGAGTTTCACAGCTCTCACAGTTAGAAAGTTTTTCGTCATGTTCAGGTGGATATTTAAGTCGCTCCTCATAGGGCTTGAATTTAGTTTATATTTAGTTCTTTTTCCTATTCCATCTCAATTGTGACTAATTACAGCCTTTTCTATTATGAAATTTGTTTTAATTCTATCCAAACTGGTGACCATTGCTGGGTCTTCTGGCAAAAAAAAATAAATCCACAGTTTAGTTCCAAGCTTTATTGAAAATATCTTTCTTTTAAACTGTCCTGAACCCCCCACAATTCAGCTTCAGCTGACAAAGGCACGTCTGGTGGGGACGAGAGACAGGGCCTTTTCTGTGGTGGCCCCCCGTCTGAAATTAGTTTTGCCCCCTCCCTCCTGACTTTTAGGAAGCTGGTGAAAACATGGCTCTGGAATGAGGCCTTCGCAGAATGAGGGCTGAGATCACTAATCGACTAAAGTAACAGAACCACTAGATATGGACTGTAAACAAGGACTGAGTTGGACCTGATTTTACTTTGGCAAATAGTTCCTTATGTATTTGTTGTATTTGTATTTAATAATTTTAT
The DNA here is from genome assembly GCA_030556195.1 of Anolis apletophallus. Classification (NCBI taxonomy): domain Eukaryota; kingdom Metazoa; phylum Chordata; class Lepidosauria; order Squamata; family Anolidae; genus Anolis; species Anolis apletophallus. The sequence continues at coordinate 193,424,382 of JARBWK010000004.1, read as the reverse complement.
TGTGAGTTTAAGATGTTTTTAGATTTTAAATCGGGAGGGCAATTATTTTTTCCACACGAGAGCCAAAAAATATTATGGAGGGCCACACCTAAAGGCTGAACTACATTCTAATCTACATAATGTATTTATTTCCTTACTATATTTACTATATATTACACATCATTAATATTAACATATTAATATATCAAGAAATATTCATATATTATTAGTATTAATATCATAATTATTATATTGTATATATACAGTATATAGACATTATAATATATTGAAATTATAATATAATATAACATTATTATAGTATAATTTTTATTATATTTTATTATTATAAAATTATTATAAAATGATAAAAACCACTAAAATAAAATAAAATTAAATTCAAGAAGACAATGTGCGAACCAAGATGAAGGCTGACATCCTCAAGAGAGGAAGGATCCCAAGATGGAATGGCCCAATGGCCCCAGCCCAGAGGATGGCAAAGTGAACCCAGCTGCCGCCGCAGCAGAGCAGAGCAGCAGGCGATCAGAGGCTGCAGACCTCCACCCACTCTCGCCCCCAGCCATTCCCCAGCTGATCGTCCTACTATGAAGTGCCTGCCATCCCCGGGCCTGCAGGGGGAGCAGTCGGCGATCTGAGGCGGCTTATTCGACCTGGCAACCTGGAAGACAATCAAGTCTTCCAGGTCGCCAGGGCGATCAGCCCCCGCAGGTCACCGAGTGCTCCCGTTGCAGGCCCGGATCACCTCCAGGGATGGCAGGCACTCCAAAGCCGCCATTCCTCTGGCCTGTCTTCCGACACAGGCCCCACAGAGCCCGCAGTGGGATGGCGGCAGCGGCACCCCTTCTTCTTGGCCCCGCCCCCAACGCCCTTCTCCCTGGGCCGGACAGAAAAGGCTGCCGGGCCAGATCCGGCCCGCGGGCCATAGGTTGCCCACCCCTGTTTTAAATGTTAGCATTGAATTCTTGTTGTTTGCCGGTCTGAGTCCCTCTACGAAGGTGAGAAGATCAGGGTACAAAAGTTTTAAATAAATAAATAAAGGAGAATGACCTACCTATTGCTTTTGCCGCACTACACATCTATTGTATTTCTTGTGCATCTGCACTGTAGAACTGATGAAGTTGGGTACCACTTTAACTGCTGTGACTCAATGCTGTAGAGTCTTGGGAATTGTAGTTTGGAGAGGCACCAGCACTATTTGGCAGAGAAAGCTAAAGGTCTTATAAAGCTACAACTCCTATTATTCCTTTGCATTGAGCTATAGTAGATAAAGTTGTATCAAACCCCAATAATTCTACAGTTTCAATGCACCCCCTGACTGGCTTTCCCCCCTGAGCTAAAAAAAACAACACCAAAAGCTTTTGCTCATGTACAGCAATTGCTTGAGCTTGCTAATCGTTTGGGTTGCCTTTATCTGCAAGTTCCTCAATTTCACGATATCTCTATAGTCTTTACATTGCCTTATGGTGATTTCTGTGTGTGGTTTTTTTCCGTAGCTCTGGTTCTTACTGTGGCATCGACTGCTGTGATAAGCAGGAATACATCAGAGATAACCTGCCATTTAATCACGCAAAACAGTAAAGCTGCAAGAGAATCAGATGTATCATCTACCCAAAAGGTAAATGGATATGTATACTCCCATACTGAACTGCCTGGTGTCTGAGGAAATATGTAAACTACCATGTTTGATATCCCTCCAGTTGTCATTCATTTGTCATGTCTTGATCAATAGAATCTTGGGATTCCTAGTTTGGAGAAGTGCTGAGAATTCTCTGAAGGAGAACTTTAGTGCACTTCACACCAACAGAGCTTCCTAGCAGACAATTCTGAATACACAAACATGGCAACTAAAATAACATTATGATGTTTACAGTGTTCCCTCGCTACTTCGCAGTTGATTGTTTCGCGGGTTTTTGCCTCCCAGTTTATGAATGGTTGCCACTGCCCAGAGCGGCATTCTAATCATGCCTCCTGGCAATGATGGAGTGTGGAAGGGGGTTTCACCCTCCCACTTGGGAGAGAGGCAGCCAATCAAGAGAGATTGCAAAGCAAAGCAGAGATAGCTAGCAAAAAAAAGGTGTGTGGTGTCTTTAAATCTCTCCTCGCTTCTGCCTCACCCTCGGAACACAATATACATATTCCACCGGGAAGTGGCGCAGCCGGCTAAGTGTCAGCTGTATAAGATCTCTCTGACCTTTAAGTCATGAGTTCGAGGTCTGCCCGGGTTGGGGTGGGTGCCCGACCTTAAGTGTAGCCTGCTGTCGACTTTTGTAGCCCGAAAGACAATTCATTTGTCAAGTAGGAGATCAAGGTACCACATTAAGTGGGGAGGCAAATTTTGACTGATTTATGAAGCCATAAGAATTCCAGGAGTCGCTGAAGATTGCAGAAGAACAACAAGGCACGCTGAGGAAAAAAACGCTGAGAGAGATGAGGAGCGCGTCAGCTCCCCCTGGTGGCCAGAAGTTTGCCTCTTTGTTCGTCTATATTCGTCAATATATGTCTAAATATATATATATATATATATATATATATATATATATATATATAATGTTGAACTGCAGGGATTGTCTGCAAGTATATGTACTGTAATCCACTCGGAGTCCCCTTCGGGGTGAGAAGAGCGGAATATAAATGAAGTAAGTAAGTAAATAAATAAATAAATATATAAATAATATATAGCCAGAGGCGGCCCTAGGTAATTTTAAATGGTATCTATTGTTAGAAGTCAGGTTAGAGATAACTCAGTAATAAGTTCAGCACAATATTCAAATCATACGTTCATTTATAAAGCATAAGTCATTAGATAAGTAACATATATACATAAGACATTATTATGCAACCGACTTTGTACCGTGTCCGGAGAGTGGCTGGAATATAAAGTCCATCTGATATAATCTGTATGAAAATCAGTCCCAAGTCACTCAGGGAATGTCCCCTTTTGGCTCAATAAGAGCAGTAGACACGGCAACCAGGATGCGGTGGGTGAAATCCAAGCACCATAGACCATAGTAAACCAGAGCCTTGCAATCCGGGCTCTCGGAAATGAAAGTAAAGCAAGCCTGACGGAGGTGTATTCCTTGCAATCTGGGCCGCTGGGTTCCGTTTCGGAATCTTTATCAAAGGCATATGTCCATTATGCAGGTTTTAGGTCCTGGAGGATTACATATTATACACAATAACACATATAGGGCATGATGAACAAAACATAACCAATTGTTATATACATTTTAGCGCAATCGCTATACATACCAGGATTAGGGAGAGAAACCACACGCAACACATCAAGTGCGGTGACCGGTTAAGGTGATTTAACACCCCAGAACATACACATTATAATATGTAATCCTCCAGGACCTAAAACCTGCATAATGGACATATGCCTTTGATAAAGATTCCGAAACGGAACCCAGCGGCCCAGATTGCAAGGAATACACCTCCGTCAGGCTTGCTTTACTTTCATTTCCGAGAGCCCGGATTGCAAGGCTCTGGTTTACTATGGTCTATGGTGCTTGGATTTCACCCACCGCATCCTGGTTGCCGTGTCTACTGCTCTTATTGAGCCAAAAGGGGACATTCCCTGAGTGACTTGGGACTGATTTTCATACAGATTATATCAGATGGACTTTATATTCCAGCCACTCTCCGGACACGGTACAAAGTCGGTTGCATAATAATGTCTTATGTATATATGTTACTTATCGAATGACTTATGCTTTATAAATGAACGTATGATTTGAATATTGTGCTGAACTTATTACTAATTTTAAATGGTAGCCAAACATTATTCCCCCCTCCCCCCCGCACACCCAAATGCGCATGTGTGGAGGCTCTGCATGCTGTAAAATCCGCCTCTGCGCTGGCTGGTAACTCTGCCTCCCGGAGTTACCAACCGGTGCAGAGGCGGAGTTTACAGCATGCGTGGAGGATTCACATGCTGTAAACTCCGCCTTCGCGCCAGCTGGTAACTCCGCCTCCTGGAGTTACCAGCCGGTCCAGAGGCAGAGTTTACAGCTGGCAGCAGTGCGCCCCTGCGGATCTGGCACTCTCGGCGGGCACCTACTCCGCCGAGTGCTTTAATCCGCCTCTGTACATAGCATCCCTACTTTGTGGATTTTCACGTTTTGCTGGAGGTCTTGGAACGTAACATTTCCAATAAGTGAGGGAACATTGTATTTATACCCGGCTTTTTCTATCCACAAAGAGACTCAAAGTGGCTTTAGTATCAAATTACTGTGCACATAGTATTGATGCACTCTTAAGAGAAGTGTTAGAGATCTTATTTTTCGAGTATTGCCTTCTCCGGAGGTTAGGCAAATGACATCTTTGGGAGGAAGGATGTACAGTCAGCCCTCCAGATTGCAGATTTGATGTGGTTTCTCTAGGTATCTGTAAGTTTTCCAGTGTGATTTTATGATCAACATTCAGTATAAGGTAACCATACAGTCTCTCTCTCTCTCTCTCTCCACACACGCGCACACACACATGCAGGATGTCCCAAAAGTCACCATACGTAGGAAAAATGGGAAAATGTAGCCAATTATCTGTTGTAGCCTAGCCACCAGCTTGGTCCCCTTTTCACCCAAACATCACATAAATCAACACTAATGAGTTTATTGAGAAAAGAGTATCTATATATATAAAGGAAGAGTCGTCATGGAACGACCGTCCCAAACAGAGAAACCTTACAACGCAGAGACACCAAACTTGCCAACAGAAATAGGCCTCAGACAAGGTAGGTTTGTAGCAAAGAAACTTCCCCCCCAAAACCTAAAAGGCCCCCAAAACAACGAGTACAAAAAAACTACATTTCCCAGCATCCTCCGGGGCTGCCAACGACTCTCCCAGCCTCTACATTCTGACAACATGATTGGCTGCCAATAAGGGCGGATTTGCATAACTCCTGTACAGGCCAGCCAACATGAACATTCCGACCCATAATAAACTGTCAGAGGAGGATAAGGCAAAGGGCTGAGGCACAAACACAAACACCCAATTCACTTCCCACAGAAAATTTTCACCCCTACAAATCACAGACTACGCCCAAAATTGACAGTAAGGCTTCATTAACTTAATTTCCCTGACTAGGCCTCACTTAATGGAATGCTGTTTACGCTCTGAATTGACAGAAAGGCTTCATTAACTTGATTCTCCCGACTAGCCCTCAGCTCATGGGACATTGTGTATGGACTGAATTGACAGTAAGGCTTCATTAACTTGCTGTTCCTGACTAGGCCTCAGCTCATGGGACATTGTGTATGGCCTGAATTTACAGTAACCTACCTTGGCACACAGAGCCCCTATGACCCACGCTACATTCTACTGCAGTTTGGAGGAGGGTGGACCATGGATTATGGGACTTGAAGTACCTCCATGGATAATGGGAGTTGTAGTGCTTCAAAACCCATCATTCCCCACAGACCACTGTGTCCAAGAACCAAGACCGATAAAGACCAAACTTGGCAAACAATGCACCCCATGACCCACACTCCATCCGACTGCAGATTAGAGGAGGACACACCATGGGTAATGGGATTTCAAGTACCTCCACTCACTTCCAAAGTACCCCACCCACACACGCATCAACCTCTACATCAACACAGCAGACGGAAAGACAAAAAACATTGTATATCCACAAGCTATGCAGAATGCCAGCAACACCACACAACAACAACTCCACAGGACTCCAACATCCCACCCACCAAAACAACCCACAACAACACATCCATGACCCCAACAACACCATAACTAACAACTCCAACCCTTACATACTCAGACTTCCTCGCATCTCCAAAATAGGGCACAGCAATGCATGCCGGGTACAGCTAGTCTAATATAAAACAGTTCTAAAATAGTGTTCAAAATAAGCAGACTAAGCATTCACAAAAGTACCAGCAAAACTCAGTATGCAAAAGCAGTTTCAAAATTAACCCCATGAGCTAGATTTCCAGGAGCCTAACAATGACCAACTTTGAATGTAAATTCCAAAGATCACCGAAGGCAAAAGCAAGAAATAGTAATCCAAGAGTTGTACTTAAACTAGTATTATATCCAAAAGCTTGAAAACATGAACTTGACCATAATCCAAAGGTGTGACACTTGAAACAAGATTTGTAATCCAAACAGGAGGCATCAAATTTAAACAAGATGCAGACCCAGAAACAGAACTCCTAACTCAGGTCTTCCAATACAGGCAACTTGACACATGAAAATCCAATGCTGATCTCCCCACTGAACATTGACTTCCTTTTGCCCATGGCATCAGTCTTTCTCAGGCTTGGATTCCCTTTGCTTATCTTTCAACCTCTGGGAAGAACTTATTTGTCTCTGTTTCGCCAGGCCCGGATTAACAACTTTTTGCGCCCTAGGCCACACTTTGGAATTATGCCCCCTCTACTACCGGCACTGAAAGTTGTTGTTTGGGATCCGGGAAGGGAGGGTGGGGCCCAAGCCGCGCCTGCCTTTTCTTCCTTTCTTCCTCGCCCAGGGGCTTGGGGGCCGTGGCAGGGTGGCCATCTGCCAGGGCTGATTAGGATCCCCGTGCCGCAGGGAGGGAGAGTAGTGGGGAGAGGACTGGGGGGCCTTCCTTCTTTGGGGGGGGGGGCTTCCTGGAGATAGAGAGAGAGACACCCACCCGTCTCCGTCTCCTTCAGGGCCGCTGCTCCTCCTCGGTTGCAGTCTGTGGCTCAGGGAGAACCCCCCTCTGTGGACTTCCGCCTCCAAGCAGGCCCTCGCCTTCCTATTGGCTGAATCCGCAGGGTCACACCCGCCCGGGAGGGAGGCTCCCCGATTGGCCGGCTGCCGCTCTTCAGCTTTGATCGATGGGTGTCACAAGGCGGGAGGCGGGACCAGGAGGCGAGCTCGGAAGACTCACTCCTGGCCCCGCCCACTCCCAGCCTCCAAGGGAGGGAGGGAGGGAGGGAGGGAGGGAGGGAGGGAGGGAAGGACTGACGTCACCCTGGGAGGCGATGGAGCAAACAAGGAAGGCGGGCCTGGCGGAGGAGGAGGGAGGGAGTGATGTCACCCTGGGAGGCCCCACCCCCAGCTGAGTAGCGGGGAGCAGGGAGGGAGGAAGGGAGGGAAGCCACTGCTACTGCTGCTCCTCGCCCTGCATGTCCTGCCTTGGGACCAGGCTTGGCCCTCCCTCCCTCAACTTCAACTCCCGCCATTCACAAGGGCTGGCCAAGGAGGTTTTTAAAAAAAAAATTAACATTTTATTTTGGTCCGTGAATTGCACCCCCCTTGGCTTGCGCCTTAGGCCATGGCCTATGTTGGCCTTATGGGTAATCCGGGCCTGTGTTTCGCACTATTCCTTTAGAGCTGTAAACACTGGGTTATCTGTAACCCTTCTGTCTCCTCCACATTCCTTTCAGAGTCAATCCCTGACTGATTCACATGAGAATCACTGCTTATTTTCCCGACAACAGAACTACCCAAAACATCCCCATTGTCTCGAAAAACACTTTCGCTTCCCCCCACAGAAACACCAGGCTCAAACACAAAATCTCCGTCCTCATCCTCAGAGGCTTCACAGACTACCTTTCTTTACAAAATATTCAATACAGAATTTTACAAAATATTATTTACATGTCGGCCACCTCTTTCTACACGCACCCCATATCTTCTCCCTCACTCATGGCAAGATTCCAAGATATCAGTTACTATGCACGTAATAGCATTTTGTATGTGTTTCTTTAAATGATCCATGTTTCTAATCTTTTCTTTGTACACCATAACATATAATACAAAATAATACAATACAATACAGTATATGGGTGTGTTAATTTTTCCTACGTATGAAAACTTTTGGGGCACCCTGTATATATTAGCTCACAATAACTCATTTGGTTTAGATACACACCATTTCTGACATGATACATTGTTACCTTTTAGTATGCCAAAATGCAATTTTTGTTATTTTTGCTGCAACTGACTTAACGTGGTAACCCTCCAAAAATGTATTATTGATATTTTGATATTTTTCTGCCTTTATGAATGCATTTGTATTTCTTTTTTTTAAAAAAAAGAAATGAATTTAAAAAGAAAGATTTAACATGTCGGTTATTGAAAAATATTTTGATTGTTAGCCACTATAGAGTTTCTTGTTGAAAGGCAATTTTTTCAATCAAGAAATTTCTAATTTCTGATTTTATGTATATATGAAAAATTTTCTTAATAAAGATTTATTCAAAAAAAAAAAAGAAAAAGAAAAAACAAACCACAGTATCTAAATTGTGATATTGGGGAGAGACTTGCACCATCACAATTCACTTCTGCATTATTTGCATTTCTTGTGCAATACTTGCATTTATTTTGACCCTGCAGGCAGCTATAAATCATCTTAAATAATATTACTCATATTATGCATTGTGATATTGTTGGTTTTTATGAGCTTGGTGTTTGTTTAGTAATTTATGAGTTTATAATGTTACCTTGCACTGTTTTTGGCTCATGTGTTTGTTTATTTCCAAGGCATTCAATGTTTGTCTCTTCGTCTAGAAGCCCAGGAGATAGGGCAGCCTATACATACATTATTATTATTATTATCCACACATAATATGTTGGATGCTTCAAGGGCCGTATTGACAAGTAAACAAAATGTGAATTCCAAAATACACATTGATGTTAACTTTTTATGTCATCCAGAAGTAGGGTTGCCAACTGACCCTTATTCTAAGGGAAGTCCCTTATTTCGGTCCCAAATTTCGTGTCCCTTATTTTCAGCTCCTGTCCCGTATTGACGGGACAGGTGGCAGCAGGAAGCGAGGCTGGGCCAGTACATACACACACATACGTCCTTCTTCCTCCTCCATCCTGCTACCCCTTTTGGCTCCTCCTGCTTTCTCTCGCATCCCCACGAACGGCCGGGAATTGTAGTCCTAGACTGCCTTCTCTTGATTGAGAGGCGTGTGTGGCCCTTTTGGGCGGGACTCCATTTCTCCAAAGAGGCCGCAGCATTATGGATACTGCGCCTCCATGCCTCCTGATGTGAGGCCAGGGGGGACCATTGCTGGTGATCAATCTGGCTGAGCCTGAGATGTTGTTTCAGGGAGTCCTTATATCTCTCTTGCACTGACCCATGGCGAGTTCACTATAGAGTAGTATCTTTGGGAGGCGGTGGTCCTCCATCCTACAGATGTGCCCTGCCCAGCACAGCTGTGTTCTCAATAGCATGGCCTCAATGCTGGTGATCCCTGCTTGCTCAAGGACAGCAACATTCGTCACATAGTCAGTCCAGTGTATATTTAGGATTGTGCGAAGATAGTGCTGATGAAAGCGTTTGAGGAGTCGTAGGTGTTGGCGATAGGTGACCCATGTTTCAGACCCATAAAGGAGAATAGACAGTACAATAGCTCTGTACACACTGAAGCCTTCTGAATGCACTATATCAGGGCTGTCCAACTGGCGGCCCGGGGGCCGTACACGGCCCCCCAGCCTGTTGGACACGGCCCCCGCTATGCCCCCGGCCGCCATTTTTAATTTTTTTAAAAATTTCTAATTTTTTTTAAAAAGGTGGGGGAGGGGCAGGGAGGAGGAAGTGAGCCAGCTCCTCCTCCCTGCACCGCCCCCTCCGTCCCTCTCTCCACGCCGCCAATGCAAACCAGATTGCATCGGCGCCGGTGAGAGAGGGACAAGGGGTGGTACAAGGAGGAGGAAGGAGAATTCTCCCTCCTCCTCCTTTTTCCCGCTGCTGCAGCTGCAGGACACCGGCTGCGCCCGGGAAGGCGGGAGGGTGCGAGGAGGTGGGCCTCCTCCTCCTTTCCCGGGACCGCTGGTGTCCCATGCGCCGCGGCGCCGGGGCAAGAGGCGGTGGAGGAGACTGAGAGTGGTAGGAGGGGGATGGGGCGGGGCTGGGGAGGGCCTGGGGCGGGGGGGCCTGGGGCGGGGCGACCCCCCCAGGTCACCAGTGACCTCAATTCCGGCCCTTGGCCGGTTAAAAGTTGGACAGCCCTGCACTATATGCCTTTGCTAATCTGTGATCTATCTCTTTATCAATCTTGGCATCTGAAGAGATGATGCTTCCCAGGTAGGTAAACTGCTGAACGGACTTAAGCACAGATTTGCCTATGCTGACCTGGGGATGACGGTGTTCTTCCTGTGGTGCGGGCTGGTAGAGAACTTCCGTTTTCTTCAGGCTGACTTCCAGCCCAAACAGCTCTGCATCTGTTGCAAAGCAGGATGTGAGGCGCTGCAGGGCTGCTTCTGAATGGGCGACAAGGGCAGCACTGTCAGGAAAAGGCAGCTCACGGACTAGATAGTTTAGAGTCTTAGTGCGAGCCTTCAGACGGCTTAAGTTGAACAAGCTGCCATCAGTACGGTAGTGTATATATATGCCATCTTCTTCTTTGACGTCTGCCGTAGCCCTTTGGAGCATCATGCTGAAGAAGATTGTAAATAGGGTTGGTGCAAGAACACAACCTTGTTTCACTACATTAGTTATTAGAAAGGGCTCTGAGAGAGCATCGCCATATCTGACTTGACCATGCTGGCCCTCATGTGGCCGTCCCACCTGCCCCACGCTAAGCATAATGCATTTTAAAAAGCTGCCATGAAGTTTTTAGCATCTGTGAGTTGGGCAGGTCTAAGAGGAGAATAAAATGTAAAGCATTAATTTTTAACCTTTCCCCTGCAATACAGATACCAAAAAACATGTACTATTTCCAGTGTTCCCTGAATTCTCAAGACATTGGGAATGTCTACAAAGCAGCCAAAAATGTGGAAGTTGATGTGCTTGAAAGTGTTGAAATCAAAGCCGTAATCAATATCACAGGCAGCATCACCTGTCTTTGGATTTTCAGAGAGACCCAGACTGGCTGTAACATCTCTCTGAATTCAGACAATCGGTAAGCCAAGGGATGGATTGAAGGAATGTTTGATAAATCCTCATACTAGCTCTTATCTAAGAAATGTTGAAGACATGAACAACCGAGAGAAGACTGTAAGCAACCAGAGTTTGTAATTTTTGTCTTTGCAATTTCTCACTGCTAGATAGTCGAAATGCTTCAAAATACAATAGTAGATTGCCTCTTCATGTCTCTGCTAATGGTAAAGAGTTTTGGAATCTTTGCACAAGCCTTCTCTGGAGGACGGCCTTAATCTTTAAAATAAACAACTAAAACAATATCAATTACACAGGCAATTCCCACATTACGAACAAGGCTCCGTAGGTTTGCTCTTAAGTTTAATTTGAATGCAAGTCATAGAGTCATGAAATCACAGAATCACTGAGTTGGAAGAGACCTCATGGACCATCCAGTCCAACTATTTATTTATTTATTTATTTACTGTATTTCTATACCGCATGACTTTCCTGGATCTAGACACTATACTCCTATTGATGCAGGCCAAAATCCCATCGGGTTTTTTTTTGCTGCTGCAGCACATAGTTGGCTCATGTTTAACTTGTTATCCATGAGGACTCCAAGATCTTATTTACATGTACTGCTGTCAAGCCACGCGTCCCCCAACAGATATATTTCCCCGTGGTGTTTGCTTTGCTGTCTGTGCCCCTGTTCAAAAGCTTTCATCTCACTTTCCGTCCCTATGATAGCTGGATTTTGAAAAATGTGACTTGTAGAAATAGGGATTGGTGATACACCTTCAGTGGAGACACCATTTTTCCCATGATAACTCTTTCAGGAGTGAATTTCCCTACCGAGGGGTGGAGTTCTCTCACTTCCTGTTGTCTCACCCCCATCCTTAACTATGAGTTGTTCATGTCAGATGTTTGAAAGTTGGGGATTGCCTGTATACAAAAATATGTTTTCATGACTCTTGAAAGGGCCGTACTTCTTTTGTAGAGTCAGAGATAATTTTCTGAATAAATGGCAGTTCTGAATGTTGGACTGACTCATTTGGCCATGAAATTCACTCATGACCTTATCATGGCTGCGCCTTTTTTAAAGGGCATATGCCATGGCAATAGAAGCTGCAAATAATTCCTTCTATTCGGCTAATATTGCGTCTGCAAGGAACCATCCAGCGGAGTTGTTTCGAGTAGTCAGAGGGTTGTTGAATCCCGCCATTCCGGACGGGTCCCCTGACGACTCAGCAGCCCGCTGTGAAGCAATTGCTCAGTTCTTTGACGACAAAGTCGCTTTGATCCGTTCTGGCTATGACCCCATGTTAACAGCAGTCTCTGAAGATGTAACACGAGCATCTGCTTGTCCGGTTTTGATGGATTCGTTTCAATCTGTTCAGCTTGAGGATGGGGACAAGATTCTCGGAGAGGTGAGAGCGACCACATGCATCCTAGACCCCTGCCCATTCTGGCTGGTAAAGGAAGCCAGAGGGGGGTTGGCAGAGTGGGTTAAGTTGGTGGTCAATGCCTCCCTTCGGGAAGGCAATATTCCAGCGAGCTTAAAACAAGCTGTTATAAAACTGCTGTTGAAGAAACCATCACTGGACCCCACTCAATTCGTCAACTATCGGCCTGTTTCCAATCTCCCCTATTTGGGCAAAGTCCTGGAAAGTGTGGTGGCCTCGCAACTCCAGGAATTCTTGGTAGACACTAATTATCTAGATCCGGCACAGTCTGGCTTCAGGCCGGGACATGGTACTGAGACAGCTTTGGTCGCCTTCGTGGATGATCTACGCCAGGAGCTTGACAGGGGGAGTGTGTCCCTGTTGGTTCTGCTGGACATCTCAGCGGCCTTCGATACCGTTGACCATGGTATCCTTCTGAGACACCTTGCAGGAATGGGCCTCGGAGGTACTGCTTTGCAGTGGCTCCAGTCCTTCCTCGAGGGTCGCTCCCAGAAGGTGTTGCTAGGGGACTCCTGCTTGACCCCACGGCCATTGTACTGTGGGGTCCTGCAGGGCTCAGTACTGTCCCCTATGCTATTTAACATATACATGAAGCCGTTGGGGGAGATCATCCGGGGGGAGCCGTTGGGGGAGATCATTTCGGGGTGCGGTGTCATCTGGACGCAGATGATGTCCAGGTCTGTCACTCCTTCCCACCTGCTACTAAGGAGGCTGTTCAAGTCCTGAACCAGTGCTTGGCAGCTGTAATGGCCTGGATGAGGGCGAACAAATTGAAACTTAATCCAGACAAGACAGCTGCGTCCGTACCTTGGGAAGTCTGACTTGGCCACGGTAGTCCATGCTCTGGTTACATACCGTATAGACTACTACAACTCTCTCTGCGTTGGGTTGCCTCTGAAGACTGCTCGGAAACTGCAATTAGTCCAACGCTCGGCAGGTAGGTTACTAACAGGAGCAGGGTACAGGGAGCATACAACCCCCTTGTTGCGCCAGCTCCACTGGCTGCCAATTAGTTTCCGAGCACAATTCAAAGTGCTGGTTTTAACCTACAAAACCCTATATGGTTCCGGCCCAGTTTACTTGTCTGAACGGATTCTCCCCTATGAACCATCAAGGACATTAAGATTCTCCGGAGAGGCCCTGCTCTCGATCCCGCCATCTTCTCAAGCGCGTCTGGTGGGGACGAGAGACAGGGCCTTTTCTGTTGTGGCCCCTCGGCTGTGGAACTCCCTCGCAAGCGATGTTACATCTGCCCCCTCCCTATTGTCCTTTGGGAGGCAAGTGAAGACTTGGATGTGGAATGAGGCCTTCCCAGAATAAGCTGAGATTGATTTCAATCTGAAATGGGTGACCACTTTTATAGACCGAGTTGAATGTAGTTTACATGGCAATGAGTTTTTTATGTATCTCTGTTTTTATGTATTTTAATATGCTGTTTTAAGATGTTTTAAATTTGTATAGCATTGAATTTTGCTGTAAGCCGGTTTGAGTCCCTCCTTGGAGGTGAGAAGGTCGGGGCACAATTTTTTAAAATAAATAAATAAATAAATAAATAACTCTTCACAGGATTAATATTGGGATAAAATGTACCATTTGGAAGATGTCCATAAACACTGCTATAAACACTTTTTGCCACTTTTTGTCAGTAGCACAAAGCAAAAAGAGGGTTAGTTTGGTTTTGACCACAAAGTTAGCTTCTTTTTGTTTGTTGACGTTTTACCTGCTTCCTTTTACTGCCCTTTTTGGCCTGCTTCCTTTTATTAAAGGGGTTTTTTTTAATCAAATAAAAATTGAAGCTTTGTTATCTTTCTTACAGGCATGTTCTTTCTATTGTGTTTCCAATGATCAGAGAGACACAAGCTGGAAATCATTCACTGTCAATACAAACTGAAACAAATAACTACACAGTCATATTTACATTTCTTGTGAGACGTAAGTATGGCACGGAGTCAGGCAATGTCATGGCCAGGTATCCTGCTTTACCAAAGGCAGTGCTTTGTTTAGAGCAGTGTTTCTCAACCAGTGTGCCGTGGCACACTAGTGTGCCGTGAGCGATCATCAGGTGTGCCGGAAGAAAAGCTCTCTGCCCCCTTCCTTCCCCCCTCCCCCTGCTGCTTGGGAGAGGAGGAGGAACGGATGGGCGGCTGCAAAGAAAAGAAGAAGGGACTGGGGCACCGCCTCCTTTTGCTGTTTCCCCAACCAGCCTCCAATCTGCCATGACTCCCGCCATGACTCTCACCCCTTGCTTGTTGAAGCCGCGTGGAGGAGGAGCCCCGCCTACTGAAGCCCGTCCACCGCTCATGCTCCTCCTCTGTGAGAGAGCCAAAGCCGGGGGGAGAGGGGGGCATGACACAGCCTGGCTCCACCCCCTCCCCCTCAAGGCTGGTGAAACTGTGAGGGCGCAAGCTGGGGAGGGGGGCCAGGCAGTGCCAAGCACTCCCAGCGCCAGCCTTGAGCAGAGCCAGCGATGGCAGAGCCAGCACAATGCTGGCTTGCCCTCAAAGCTGGTGAAGCTGTGGGAGAACTGAAGCCGGGAGGGGGTGGGGCATGGCGTGGCCTGGCTCTGCCCCTCCCCAGCAAGCGCCCTCACAGCTTCACCAGCCTTGAGGGGGCAGTGCCAAGCCAGCGGTGGCAAAGCCAGCACAATGCTGGCTTGGCACTGCCCCCTCAAGGCTGGCGAAGCTGTGGGAGAACTGAAGCCAGGGGGAGGGGGCGGGGCATAGCACAGTCTGGCTCCTCCCCCGGCTTCGGCACTCTCAGCAGCTGCTCCCAGCAGCTCACCATCCCCCAGCATTCTTTACTGTGTTACAGTGTCATTTTGTGTCATTTTGGTTGGTGGTGTGCCCCCGGATTTTTTAAATGTTAAAAGTGTGCCACGGCTCAAAAAAGGTTGGGAAACACTGGTTTAGAGGAGTGCTGGAGAGCAGTCTTGTGTTTGGAAATCCTCTATGGACTGTGTCCAGTTGAAATCCAGTTTGGGGAAAAAAGAATCCATATAAAGGAAGGGCTCTGAAGCAGTCAAACCGGAGTTAAGAACCATGCAGCAGATTGAGTCAGCAGCAAGGATGTGTAAGCCAGGGGTCGGGAACCTTTTTGACTCAGCGAGCCATGAAAGCAAAATATTTGGAAATTTATTTCAGTGGGAGCAATATAATATGTATAATATTTTTAAAGACTGAATTCAACTAAATGTGAGTATATACGTACATACTATGAGAAAAGGATTCCCCCGGCAGAATGACGGGACACTTCAGACCTGTCTCTGCAAAAGGCATGCTCAGGACTCTGGGAAGGAAGAGAAGACAGAAGAAGGGGGAAAGAAAGACAGACAGAGGAAATAAGGAGGGAGGGGGAGAGGAAGAAAGAAAAGAAGAACGAACTATGGAAAAGGAAGAAAAGAAAAGCAGGAGAGAGACAAGGAGGGGAAAGAAAGAAGGAAATGGGAAGGGGGAGAAAGGAAAGGGTGGTGAAAAGAAAGGGAGTGAGGGAAAAGTAAAATAATGAAGGGAAAAGAAGAAAAGAAAGAAAGAGAGAGGGAAGTGAGAAGAAAGGAAGGAGAAGGAAGACTTGGGGGAAAAGAATAGAAGAGGAAGGAAGAGGGAGGGAGAATGGAGGAAAGAAGGAAGGGGAGAGAGGGAGGAAAAGGAAGGAGAGAAGGAAAGGGTGAAGGGGGAGAAAGGAAGGAAGAGGGAGAATGGAAGAAAGAAGGAAGGGGAGAGAGGGGAAGGGGATGAGGAAGAGGCGGCGATGGCGGTGCGGAAGCAGCAGTCGCCGCGCATTTACGTCACTCCTCCCAGCTGCATGCTGGGAAACCGAGGCCCGGGCTGCTCTGGAGAGCCAGATGCAATCATGGAAAGAGCCACATCTGGCTCCCGAGCCAGAGGTTCCCTACCCCTGGTGTAAGCTTTGAACGCACCCTAGGTATTTTTTGGCTGAGGTGTTAAAGAAACTATCCAGTTTTGAATCAGATCCACCAAATATATTTGGCGCTTTGGCTATCTCTATAGTAGGTCCTCCACATTTGTAAGCATCAAGAATGCAAAATCGCAACAAAAATGGAAAAACCACAAATAAAAAAAAATACTGTATTGTCGAATGCTTTCATGGCCGGAATCACTGGGTTGCTGTAAGCTTTTTGGGCTGTATGGCCGTGTTCCAGAAGCATCCTCTCCTGACGTTTAGCCTGCATCTATGGCAGGCATCTTCAGAGGTTGTGAGACCTGTGAAGATGGATGCCTGCCACCGATAAAGGTGAATGTCAGGAGCGAATGCTTCTGGAATACGGCCATACGGCCCAATAAACTTACAGCAACCCAGTAAAAAAAATTTTTTAACCTGAGAGTATATCTCTCTAGGAATCTCTATATTATCCAGTGTGAACCTATGGTCAACTTCCACCAGAAGAAGTTGACCGAGATACTCTGTACTGGACGACAGTCATACAGATTCCTAGAGAGATTGTATTCGCCAAATCCTTGAATTGTCAAATCTGTAAAATCTGTAGGTGAGGAGGATAGACTGCAGAATAAAACTCACTGTGAAGTCTCTACTAGCCTGATATGAAACCCTCCAGCCACACATGGTAGTTAGGTACATAGGTCATCTGGTCGCAGTATACTTTACTATCATGAGGCAGTATTTTTTAAAATTTAAATCAGAGTAATGGTTTCTATTTTCTTCTTCTTCTGCCATATCCAAATATCATGAAAATATGTCTCCTCATTTTGGGTGTTACAAAAAGAAGTAGCCTGCCTAGCAGAAGCCCAGACTGTAGTGTTAGGAGGAATGGTCGACACAGTCTACGCCAGGGGTGCTCATTTGGTAGATCGTGATCTACTGGTAGATCGCATAGGGCGTCCTGGTAGATCACAGGCAGGGCGGGAGGAAGGCTCACTCCCGCCCTGCAGGCTCCCGCCCCAGCCAGTCCCAGCCGGCCCCAGCCAGGCCCAGCCGCCCCCAGCCAGGCCCAGCCAGGCCCAGCTGGCCCCAGCTGCAGAAGGGGTGCAGAAGGAGGTTAGACTGAATGGCCCTTGGAGGTCTCATCCTATTCTAGGAACCCGATGTTGTTGTTGTTGTTGTTGTTATTATCAGAGGCTGAATGGCCATCTGTGAGGAATGCTTTGATTGTGTTTTTCCCTTATGGCAGAAGGAGGTTGGACTGGATGGCCTTTGGAGGTCTCCTTCTACTCTAGGAACCTGTTGTTGTTGTTGTTGTTACTATTAGTAGTAGTAGCAGAGGCTGAATGAATATTATAATCATTATTATTATTCAGGGGCTTATTATACTCACATTTAATTGAATTCAGTCTTAAAATATATTATATGGCTCTCGCTGAAATACATTTCCAAATATTTTGCTTTTATGGCTCTCTGAGTAGTGGGTAGGTGGATCATTTTGACTTGGATGTTTTATAAGTAGCTCACATGCTGAAAAAGTGTGAGCACCCCTGGGCTACGCCTTAAGTTGAAAGTGCAAAACATCACATCTTCTGCCCCTTTGGAGATTTCTTTTTGCCTCTATGTAAATACCCTCCCCTGTTTTCGTGCTGGTATTGTGTCCTGTTTTCCCACGTCACTCATTTCATTTTCAAACTTGGGCATATGGTCCTTCCCAGGAAAGGACTCTGGAGTCAATGAATGTGCCCAAGAAATTCTCATATTTTCAAGTAAGTAAACAATAGGTTGGCCAAGAGCCAAGAAACAAATCCGCAGGCACTCTTTTGGAGAGGGATATTAACTTATGCAAGATAGAGACAGAGAGAGAGAGAGGGAGAGAGAGAGAGAGAGAGAGAGAGAGAGAGAGAGAGAGATGGAGGGGAGAAAAAATGGAAAGAGAATTAAGAGAGCCCGAATCGCAACTATTTGAAAATGAAATACACAGGGATATTTTTACTCTATGCAAATTCTCTATTCAAATTCATGGGCAATGAAGATCTGCTTATGCGCAAATATTTGGAAGGTCCTGGAAGAGGGATACTCCTCTTAAATCACACGATATTGGGTTGTTTTCTTCCTGTCTAATTACCATAATAAGTGGGAGGAAACACCCAATTTATTTTTTCAGCTAACCCAGTGATTTTCAATCTTTTTTGAGCCGCGGCACATTTTTTACATTTACAAAATCCTGGGGCACACCACCAGCCAAAATGACACAAAATGACACTCTAGCACAGTAATACATATAGTTAATATGTTTTAAAATGTATTCATACACTCAGTGTGAAACCTGGGCCTGTTTCAATGAACACAAAATAGATATCTTGGTAGGAATGGTAGAAAGACACATAATTTTGTCATAATTTTGTCCAGGGCCCTGTTCGGCATTAGCATTTTCCCTTCTCAAAAACTTCTCCATTACTGTCACTCGCTTGTCAATTGCCACTGTCACTTGACGTGCAGCTGCAGCACTAACTCTAACTTTGTTTACTTAGCCGCATCTGAGCGAATCCAAGATGGCGCGACCATAGCACTCTCGCGTCACTTCTTAGGTGACGCGAGAGTGCTATGGTTCCATTTCTTAAAGAGACAGATGCGCCTTATAGTTTATATATGAAGTTCGAAAATAATTTCCCACGGCACACCTGTTGATCTCTCACGGCACACTAGTGTTCCGCGGCACACTGGTTGAAAATCACTGAGCTAACCTACCAAAAAGTGTCTGGGGGAGAAACCCAACACCACTTGTCAATGGCCAGGAAGTGGTAAAGAAACGTTTTTCCTCTCCACATGAAAGAAGTGGCTCCATGCTCCTCCATTCACTTGAATGGGAGAGGACTAATGAGTGGGAACAGTACTCCATGGATATGGTCTTGTAGAAGCAGAGAACTCGTTGCGAATCCAAAATATATGGAACTGCTACTTTTTTTTTCTAGAGGAAAACTTAGATTAACTGTCGGAATTTAAGACACCATTGAAGACCCATCTCTTCCAGCAGGCCTACCTGGTCAATGTTAAGTTGTGAAATTTAACCTGCATTTCGTCAGTGGATTTTAACTTGTATTTTAACTCTGTGTATCTTGTTGTGTGTCTTTGTTTTATCTCTTGTTTTAATAATAATAATAATAATTTTTTTCTTGCCCTCCTCTTCTCACAGCTTGAGGCAGGTTACAACATTTTATTTTAATTTTATTTTTTTTTATTTATTTCGATTTTATAAACCGCTCCTCCCAACAGTCTTGGGGCGGTGTACAATTGATAAAAACATACTAAAAACGGTCACATATCCCAATAAAACAATACAAAATACAGGTTAACAACAGGCAGTAACTTAAGGTGGTAATATATGTCGAGCATTTGATGGTTTACGGAGGGCTGCTGAGACCGAACGCCCGCTGGAAGAGGACAGTTTTACACATTTTCCGGAAAGGAATAAGCTCATTGAGAGCACGTCCCTCATCCGGTAGGGCATTCCACAATGCTGGAGCCACCACTGTAAAGGCCCTCTGTCTGGTTACTGATAGATGATATGTCCGAATCTGAAGGGACCACTAGTAGGTTTGAATCCTCCGAATGTAGGGATCTCTGGGGAATGTACGGGGAGAGACAGTCCCTCAAGTACACAGGCCCTAGACCATGTAAGGCCTTAAAGGTCAAAACCAACACCTTGAACATGATTCTATAGGAAGCCAGTGCAGTTGCTGCAGGATGGGAGTAATGTACGCTCTCACTGGCGCACCGACGAGCAGTTGTGCTGCGGCATTCTGCACTAACTTACGTTTCCGGATCACGGACAAGGGAAGGCCAATGCTAAAACACATAATCAAAACACATAATCATCTAAAATACCTGTTAAAATGTGCAAAACAAAAATTAGACATAGAGTGGGAATTTAAAATTCACCATTAACGCTGTCTTGGTAGGCCTGCCGGAAGCCATAGGTCTTAATTTGTGTCTTAAATTCTGATAGCGAATCTAGATATTGGAACTCTCCTGGCAGGTCGTTCCACAGTCATGGGGTGGCTGATGAAAATGATGTTGTATCCCGCTTTGAGGCGGGTATTATTATTATTATTATTATTATTATTATAGATGTTGGTGTTAAGACAATGTTCTGCAGAGAATTGTCAGGTATCAAGTACTTTTATCTGATAAATAGTGCCAAGCCAAATTCACATGTGTTAGAATGAAGAGCTCTCTACTGACCAGAAGGACATGAGAGGCCTGCCCGGGTCGACCATGGTGGGCCACTGTGTGATACAGAATGCTGGACTAGATGGGCTGAGGTCCGATTCAGCATGGCTCTTCTTATGTTCTTATGTTCTTATTTGTGTAGCTCGTTGTCGACCTTTGCAACCCGACAGACAGTTGCGTCTGTCAAGTAGAAAATTTAGGTACCACGTTATGGGGAGGCTAATTTAACTAATTTATGAGGCCATAAATCTCCAGGAAGTGTGTAAAAGGAGTGAAGGAGTGCGACAGCTCCCCCTGGTGGCCAGAAGCGGAAATGTTAAATTGCCTCTGAGTGTCTTGTCTTACATGTTTGTATGTCAAAGGGCATTGAATGTTTCCTGTATATGTGCATTGCGATCCGCCCTGAGTCCCCTGCGGGGTGAGAAGGGCGGAATATAAATGATGTCGATAAATAAATAAATAAATAAATAAATAAATAAGAGATGGAGGAATGTTTTCTTGAACTCTCCTTTATAAACAACCTGTTCCTCCTTATCTCAGTTTTAAACTTTTTATCCTACACATGCGGCCCGCCCATTGTTTTTGTGATTGTGTTTATTGTAATTTTATACTGTTCAATGTATTCTTGTGTTGTTATGTAATTATGATGTTGTTATTTGCTGCTTAGTGGTATTTCGTTTTATTTTGCTGTACTCTGTTGTTCGGGCTTGGCCCCATGTAAGCCATCCTGAATCCCCATTGGGGGAGATGTTGGCGGGGTATAAATAAAGTTTATTATTATTATTGTTGTTGTATGTTTTATGTTTTAATGCTAATTGCTAATTGTTTATATGGTTATTGTTTTATTTGTTTTTAATTGTGTTTTATCTGGAGGGCAGGAATTGCCTTATGTAAACCGCCTCGAGTCACCTTCGGGCTGAGAGGGGCGGTATAAAAGTACAGTAAATAAATAAATATTATTATTATTATTACATTAATAAGCATTGCATGTATTGTTTTCCAAAGGAAACCCAAGAAAACCATATTTCATAATAAATGAAAGTACTATCTCCACTGTTGGTTGCACATCAGAAGGATACCCTAAATCAGTTATAAAATGGATTTCATGTAATGGCCCTGATGAAAGGTAAGTTGTCCGTGTTTCCAGTTCTGCTGCCAGCTTGTCCATGTCTTTTGCATTCTATAGCCCAGTGTTTCCCAGTAGTGTGCTGTGACGGACCTCCTGCTGTGCCGTGAGAAAAGCTCTCTGCTCCCCTACTTTCCCCCCTCCTCTTGCCGAACTCCTGCTGCTTGCGAGAGGAGGAGGAAGGGCCGGGCGGCAGCGAAGATAAAGAAGAAGGGGCCGGGCCGCCGCCTCCTTCGGCCATTTCTCCAGCCAGCCTCCAATCCGCCATGACTCCCGCCATGACTCTGGCCCCTCGCTCGCTAAAGCTACACGGAGGAGCCCCCACCACTGAAGCCTGTCCACCGCTCATGCTCCTCCTCCACGCGGCCTGGCTCCGCCCCCTCCCCCAGCTTCAATTCTCCCATAGGTTCACCAGCCTTGAGGGCAGTGCCAAGCCAGCTGTGGCAGAGCCAGCATAATGCTGGCTTGGCACTATCCCCTCAAGGCTGGCGAAGCTGTGGGAGAGCTGAAGCCGGGGGGAAGGGGCAGGGCATGGCGTTGCCTGGCTCCACCCCCTCCCCAGCTTCAACTTTCCCACAGGTTCGCCAGCCTTGAGGGGGCAGTGCCAAACCAGTGGTGGTAGAGCCAGCACAATGCTGGCCTGGCACTGCCCCTCAAGGCTGGCGAAGCTGTGGGACAGCTGAAGCCGGGGGGAGGGGGCAGGGCATGGCGGGGCATGGCTCCACCCCTCCCTGGCTACAACTCTCCCACAGCTTCTCCAGCCTTGAGGGGGCAGTGCCAAGCCAGCGGTGGCAGAGCCAGCACAATGCTGGCTTGGCACTGCCCCCTCAAGGCTGGTGAACCTGTGGGAGAGCTGAAGCCCAGGGGCGGCGCATGATGCAGCCTGGCTCTGCCCCATCCCCACTGGCTTCAGCTTTCCCACAGCTTCTCCAGCCTGGAGGGGGCAGTGCCAAGCCAGCAGTGGCAGTGTCAGCACAATGCTGGCTTGGCACTGCCCCCCTCAAGGCTGGCGAAGCTGTTGGAGAGCTGAAGCTGGGGGGGAGGGGGAGGGGCATGGCGCAGCCTGGTTCCACCCCTCCCCCGGCTTCAGCTCTCCCACAGCTGCTCCAGCCTTGAGGGGGCAGTGCAAAGTCAGCGGTGGCAGAGTCAGCACAATGCTGGCTTGGCACTGCCCTCTCAAGGCTGGCGAACCTGTGGGAGAGCTGAAGCCGGGCGAGGGGACGGGGCATGGCGCGGCCTGTCTCTACCCCCTCCCCTGGCTTCGGCACTCCCAGCAGCTGCTCCCAGCAGGCCACCATCTCCCAGCCGTTCTTTACTGTGTTAGAGTGTCATTTTGTGTCATTTTGGTTGGTGGTGTGTCCCCGGATTTTTTTTAATGCTAAAAGTGCGCTGCGGCTCAAAAAAGTTTGGGAAACACTGCTATAGCCTACATACATTGAGGCCTCTCTTTCTTATGATAAAAAGTAGCACATTTGAACCTTAAACAAAAATGAGTGATATGCTATATAGAAGGAGAATGTTTCAGTATTCTTACACGCCTTCTCAAAACTTCTAAAATCACCAGAATATATCAGCGTAGTGAGGAGAATCAATAACTGGGGGTGAAATTAGATAAGACAATCAGTTTTTACTTTAGAAGTTTGTGTTCCCTGAAGTGATACAAGACATCAGATTATTCTAGCATGAGATTTTCTCACCTCCTCATTTTGCAATTAGCACCCTTTGTTTGGAGTTGTTCATCCAAAGGAGAACACAAGGCTGCTTTGTTAGTCTGATCACTCAGGTAGAAAACTCTGAAGGAATCACACCGCTGGAAAGGGAAATGTGTTTTGACTTTTTAATTATGAACTCAGTATCTTGTTTCACGTTGGCTCTTAGCAAATACTGCAGTGCATCCCAAATGTGATCTTGTACAAGTTCAAAAGACATGAAACAATTTTTTTTGAAATGAATAAAACCAATTCGCACTTCCTAGTTTAATGTGTGAATTGGAGCACAGTTACCCTTCAAACTGCGCACTCCCCAACTTTTTGAAAGGCATTTCTTGATTCGAAAATACATGCAAAATGTATACTGTATATACTCGACTATAAGCCTAGTTTTTCAGCCCCCTATGTAGGCTGAAAAAGCTCCCCCTCGGCTTATACTCAAGCCAAGGTTATTTATTATTTTACTCTGTTATTAGTATTATTTTATTATATTTATTTTATTACTCTATTATTTTTATTACATTTATTATTTTATTATTATTGATATTATTACATTTACATTATTTTATTCTATTATTTTTATTACATTTATTAATTTACTCTATTATTATTACAATTATTATTTTTACTCTATTATTACATTTATTACTTTATTATTATTGATATTATTACATTTACATTATTTTACTCTATTATTTTTTTACATTTATTAATTTACTCTATTATTATTACATTTATTATTTTACTCTATTATTACATTTATTACACTAGTGTGCCGTGAGAGATCATCAGGTGTGCCGTGGGAAATTATTTTCGAACTTCATTCATATATAAACTATAAGGCGCATCTGTCCCTTTAAGAAATGGAACCATAGCACTCTCGTGTCACCTAAGAAGGGACGCAAGAGTGCTATGGTCGCGCCATCTTGGATTCACTCAGACGCGGCTAAGTAAACAAAGTTAGAGTTAGTGCTGCAGCTGCGCATCAAGTGACAGTCGCAAGTGACAGTGGCAAGTGGCAAGTGTCTTTCTACCACTCCTGATAGGATATCTATTTTGTGTTCATCGAAACAGGCCCAGGTTTCACACTAAGTGAGTGTATAAATACATTTAAAAACATATTAACTATATGTATTACTGTGTTAGAGTGTCATTTTGTGTCATTTTGGTTGGTGATGTGCCCCAGGATTTTGTAAATGTAAAAAATGTGCCGCGGCTCAAAAAAGGTTGAAAATCACTGCTTTACACTATTATTATTGATATTATTACTTTTACATTATTTTACTCCATTATTTTTATTACATTTATTAATTTACTCTATTCTTATTACATTTATTATTTTTACTCTATTTGTTATTGTTTTTATTACATTTAATATTTTGCTCTCTTTATTATTATTGCAAGAATACGTAAGCACATTTGCATTGAAGGAGGCTAGAATAATGGTTTAATCAGAGTTGGACAGTCTGAAATTACAGTTTTATTAAATATTCCAAAACGTTTAACCTCCTGACGTCTCAATTAATGTAATCTTATTGATATCTATTTTTATTTTGGAATTGACCAGTAGCTTCTGCATTTCCCACCAATACATTTTCCCAGTTTTTGTAGTAAAATTAGGTGCCTCGGCTTATATTTGGGTCGGCTTATACTCTTCCCTCCCTGCCCTGCCAGCTGAGAGGCATCGCGGATTTAAATTTAATTAAAATTCATTATTAATTATGTTTCACTTACAAAATCTATTTTTAAAATGTCAGAATAATTTCTATAACAACCCGGCAATGGAAATCCCTCCCCCACCCCCGAGTTTAGAATCAGATTTTTTTATGGATCAACCATCACTACTAAGCATTATCTGCAGATGTTATGGAGTCTTTGTGTTCTCAACTTGAAATTCTCCTTTGTGGATGATTTAGAAGTGCCAATTAGTACAGCCTTTCTGAGTCAATAACATTTCAGACCATATGTTCCTGTGTGGAATGGGAATCATATCTTGTAACCCGCCTCGAGCGTTGAGGAGAGACAGGTAATAAATAATAATAATAATATCTCTGAATGCCTTTCAGCAGTTGTGCCTAGTGGCCCTATGTTGGTGGAGCAGTGAATCAGCTCCAGGCTTTAATCTGAACTTTAAAGGAGCTATCCCGAGTTCTGAGCCGTGTTCCTCAAATATGTCCAGCACATTGGCTAGCTCAGGGGTGGGAACCTTTTTGCCTCAGAGAGCCATAAAAGCATAATATTTGGAAATGTATTTCAGTGAGAGCCATATACTGTAATATATTATATATTTTAAGACTGAATTCAACCAAATGTGAGTATATACGAACATACTATGAGAAAAGGATTCCCCTGCTGGAATGACAGGACACTTCAGACCTGGCTCTGCAAAAGGCATGCTCAGGACTCTGGGAAGGAAGAGAAGACGGAAGGAAGGGGGGAAGAAAGAAAGAAAGAAAGAGGAAATAAAGGAGGGAGGGGGAGAGGAAGAAAGAAAAGAAGAACGAACTATGGAAAAGGAAGAAAAGAAAAGCAGGAGAGAGACAAGGAGGGGAAAGGGAAGAAGAAAATGGGAAGGGAGGAAAGGAAAGGGTGGGGAAAAGAAAGTAAAGGGCGTGAGGAAAAAGTAAAATAATGAAGGGAAAAGAAGAAAATAAAGAAGGGGAGAGAGAAGTGAAAAGGAAGGAGAAGGAAAGGAAGACTTGGGGGGGGAGAATAGAAGAGGCAGGAAGGAGGAGGGAGGGAGAATGGAGGAAAGAAGGAAAGAGAGAAGGAGAAGGAAAGGGTGAAGCGGGAGAAAGAAAGGAAGGAAGAGGAAGGAAGAGGGAGAATGGAGGAAAGAAGGAAGGGGAGAGAGGGAGGGAAATGAAGGAGAGAAGGAGAAGGAAAGGGTGAAGGGGGAGGAAGGAAGGAAGAGGGAGAAATGGAGGAAAGAAGGAAGGAGAGGGAGGGAAAATGAAGGAGTGAAGGAGAAGGAAACGGTGAAGGGAGAGAAAGAAAGAAAGAAAGGAAGAGGGAGAATGGAGGAAAGAAGGAAGGGGAGAGTGGGAGGGAAATGAAGGAGAGAAGAAGGAAAGGGTGAATGGGGAGAGAGGAAGGAAGGAAGAAGAGAATGGAGGAAAGAAGGAAGGAGAGGGAGGGAGGGAAAATGAAGGAGTGAAGGAGAAGGAAAGGGTGAAGGGAGAGAAAGAAAGGAAGGAAGAGGAAGGAAGAGGGAGAATGGAGGAAAGAAGGAAGGGGAGAGTGGGAGGGAAATGAAGGAGAGAAGGAGAAGGAAAGGGTGAAGGGGGAGAAAGGAAGGAAGAGGGGGAATGGAGGAAAGAAGGAAGGAGAGAGAGGGAGGGAAAATGAAGGAGTGAAGGAGAAGGAAAGGGTGAAGGGAGAGAAAGAAAGGAAGGAAGAGGAAGAACATAAGAACATAAGAAGAGCCATGCTGAATCGGGCCTCAGCCCATCTAGTCCAGCATTCTGTGTCACACGGTGGCCCACTAGTTGTACACAGGGATCTCTAGCAGAAAGGAGGGCAAAACCCTCACCTGCTCCCGACCCCTCACAACCAGTACCCGGGGAAAATCCTGCCTGCCTCCATCAACACAGAGGTGGCACTTGGATGTCCATTTCAGTAGCTACTGATTCCCTTGGTATCCATGAATCTGTCTAATCCTGCCTTGAAGCTGTCCAGGCTGACAGCTGTCACAACCTCCTCTGGAAGTGAGTTCCATAACCCAATGACCCTCTGGGTGAAGAAGTATTTCCCTTTATTAGTCCTAACTTTCCTACCTTGGAGCTTTAGGGAGTGCCCCCTAGTCCTAGTGTTGTGTGACAGAGAAAATATTTTTTCTTTATTCACCTTTTCTATCCCATGCATGATTTTATACACTTCGATCAAGTCACCTCTTAAACGCCGTCTTTCAAGGCTGAAAAGACCAAGGCGTTGCAACCTGATTTCATAAGGAAGGAAGAGGGAGAATGGAGGAAAGAAGGAAGGGGAGAGAGGGGGGAAGGAAGGAGAGAAGGAGAAGGAAAGAGTGAAGGTGAGAAAGGAAGGAAGAGGGAGAGCCAGATGCAATCATGAAAAGAGCCACATCTGGCTCCCGAGCCGTAGATTCCCTACCCCTGTGCTAGCTCCTTTAAAGCAATCCAAAATCTAGCTGAAATTTGCTGTCCCACATCTGTTGTCACTGCTCTCTTGTGTTACAAGCAATAACAAGATACTTAATAGGTGAATTCCAGGAAGTAAAATTCCTTGGGCAGAAGCTAATCCACACTTTAAACAGCCTACATACTTCCTAAGTATGCTTCCTAATGCTATACTATCTTTTAATCATGTGACAGACATGTGCCAGGGAGCTATAACCTGATAGCAGCGACTAAGGGAATATTGGCTACCTGTCCATATTGGCCGGCCAACAGACTGATTACAAATCCATTGATCTTTTAGAAAATGCCATCTTCTTTGCTCCAAAAATCATGATTGAAGCAATTAGATGTTTTCCACTTTGTTATGTAATTCTGGATCCAGTTTGCAATTCTGTTTTACAGCTGTGGAACATCCACTTTCTCCCCAAATGAAGATCTGCCTGGAATAGAGAAGGAACGAGTTAATCCAAGAGAACTGCTATTTGGTGCGCATGTGTGGTGCTGTGCAGCTAATGAGCTCGGTCGAATGTGCGCTGAACTCTTCACAATAGGTAATAGAACAGGCGTCGGTGGTGGCTGGGAGGGCCTTTGCACAATTATATGTTTATTTATTATTTACTTCATTTATATTCCACCCTTCTCACCCCGCAGGGGACTCAGGGCGGATCACAATGCACACATACAGGCAAACATGTAATGCCACTGACATACAACATATATAGACAGACACAAAGGCAATTTAACATTCCAGAAATCAGTTAAATTTAGCCTCCCCACAAAGTGGTACCTAAATTTCCTACTTGACAGATGCAACTGTCTTTCGGGTTGCAAATTCGGGTTACAATTAAAACTCGTGTGCCAGCTGCGACTGTACCTTGTGAAGTCGGATCTGGCCACGGTGGTCCACGCCTTAGTCACCTCCAGATTGGATTACTGTAATGCACTCTACGTGGGGCTGCCCTTGAAGATGACCCGGAAGTTTCAACTGGTCCAAACAGGCGGCAGCTAGATTGCTAACTGGAGCGACTTACAGGGAGCGGTCAACCCCCCTGTTTAAGGAGCTCCATTGGCTGCCATTCATCTTCCGGTCCCAATTCAAGGTGCAGGTTCGTACCTACAAAGCCCTGAACAGTTGGGGACCCGCCTACCTACGTGACTGCATTTCTGTCTACGAACCCAGGTGGTCTCTCCGTTCATCTGGAGAGACCCTACTCTCACTCCCACCGCCTTCGCAGGTGCATTTGGTGGGGACGAGGGAGAGAGCCTTCTCTGTAGTGCCCCCACCCCGACTCTGGAACATGCTTCCCAAAGACATCAGACAAGCCCCCACGTTGGCAGTTTTTAGGAGGAGCCTGAAGACGTGGCTGTTCCAATGTGCCTTCCCTGAATAAAGTAAATAATACCCTGCTGTGTTCAATCCTGCAAATATCCTCAGAAGCATTTAAATTACCTGTTGGGTGTCTGCCCCACATTGTCCTTGAAACCTTCCTACTATACAATCTACCTCTGTCTGCATCCAACGTTTATTTATTTTTAAAAAAAATTAATTCACATTTGGCCCGCTTGAAATGGTTTTTGATTTGTCTGTTATTGCTTATGTTGAGTTTTATTGATTGTATTGTTTTAAAATTTCTGTTGTTATTATGTGTTATTGGGCTTGGCCTCATGTAAGCCGCCCCGAGTCCCTTTGGGAGATGGTGGTGGGGTATAAATGAAGTTAATAAATAAATAAAAATAAATAGAACAATAGAACAACTCTCTATATGTGAATGACTTCTTCATTCATGCTTATTGTGCTACTTTTAGCTCCGGACTTCTGCAAGTTTGATCTGAAAAAATCTTTTATCCTCCTAGTAACTATTTCTGCTCTTTTTTTCCAGTTGTGGACTCAACTTCATTTCTCCTCCTCCTTGTTCACATAGGAAGAGGACAAGTGAAGTAACATTTGCATTGTTTGGAAATGCTGGCCAAATGTTTAGCTAGTTTTATTTATTATTATTTATTAATTTATTTAAAACTTTTATACCCCGGCCTTCTCACCTCCAAAGAGGGACTCAGACTGGCAAACAGCAAGTATTCAATGCTAACATTTAAAATCTAAAAACATCATAAATTTACAATAAAATTGACAATAAAATACAATACAATAAATACATTTAAAAAGCCTTTCGCCAAAGTAAAATCAAGTCCAACATAATCCATATATTCGGTCCGTATCAAGTGGTTAGCGACTTTAGTCGCTTTGCGATCTCCTCCTTCATTCTGCGAAGGCCTCATTGCACAGCCACGTTTTCACCCGCTTCCTAAAAGTCAGGAGGGAGGGGGTGGAACTAATTTCATTTGGGAGAGAATTCCACAGCTGGGGGGCCACCACAGAAAAGGCCCTGTCCCTCATCCCCACCAGACGCACCTGCGAAGGTGGTGGGACCAAGAGCAGGGCCTCTCCAGACGATCTTAGCACTCTTGATGGTTCATAGGGGAGAATACGTTCGGACAGGTAAACTGGGCCGGAACCGTATAGGGTTTTGTAGGTCAACACCAGCACTTTGCATTGTGCTCGGAAGCTAATTGGCAGCCAGTGGAGCTGGCGCAACAGGGGAGCTGTGCGCTCCCTGTACTCCGCTCCCGTTAGTAGTTTGGCTTCTGCGTGCTGGACTAATTGCAGCTTCCGGGCAGTCTTCATAGGCAACCCCACATAGAGAGCGTTGCAGTAGTCTTTACGGGATGTAACCAGAGCGTGGACCACCGTGGCCAAGTCTGACTTCCCAAGATACGGGCGCAGCTGGCGCACAAGCCTGAGCTGTGCAAAAGCTCCCCTGGCCACCGCCGAGACCTGGGGTTCCAGGCTCAGCGATGAGTCCAGGATCACTCCCAGACTGCGAACCTGCGCCTTCAGGGGGAGTGTAACCCCGTCAAGCACAGGCTGTAACCCTTTTGCTCTTTCTTAAGTACTGGAGTGAGGGCACAAATGCTTCCTTCTGCCACTCAAGGGGAAAATGGAGGTGGAAACAATAAGACATTTCAAGTTTTTTCACTTCTTTTCTGGATTTACCTTTTCATTGGACAGATCTAAATGTGCCATCCAGAAACACTGTGCAAGAATTATTTCTTAAAGTTGGAGATCCACTGCTCTTACGGTGTCGAGCCGAGTATCCCAATTACAGCTTTAGAATTGGGTGGTATTTTGAAAACAAGCAATTAAAGCAGGTAATGCGGTTTTCTTTGGCGCACATCCTCCTGATAGCTTTGAATAAGTACATTGAATACTAACTTTTGACTTTAATATGAGTTTCACATTTTGCAACTTTCCATTCTTTATCATAAAAAAGAAATTCAGTTTGCTAACCTATTGAAATCTATAACATTTTATTGTGTAATTAATGTAATGTAACTTGATATCTCATATCCCATTCCATTAGATCAGTGGTTCCCAAACCTTTTTGGCCTACCGCCCCCTTTCCAGAAAAGAATTTACTCACCGCCCCCCTAGAATTATTTTTTTTAAATTTAATAGCAATTAAACAGAAAGATATATGTATGAATGCAGTGGTTCTCAACCTTTCTAATGCCGTGAGCCCTAAATAAGGTTCCTCATGTTGTGGTGACCCCCAACCATATTTTTGTTGCCACTTCATAAATAATTTTGCTACTCTTATAAATTCTAATGCAAATATCTAATATACAGGATGTATTATCATTGTTACAAATTGAACATAATTAAAGCATAGTTATTAATCACAAAAACAATATGTTTGGGGGAGTATGGACAAGGGATGTTGGGATTTGCAGTACCTTCAATCGATTCAGCTCTGACTTCCACAGCTGAGACCCCATGAATTACACACCTGGACCAAACTTGGCACACAGAACCCCATGACCAACAGAAAACACTGGAGGGGTTTGGGAGGAATCCACAGTGATTTAGGGGAGATGTAGTTCACCTACATTTGGAGAGCCCTCTGAATCCAAATAACCCTGGATCTGGACCAAATGTGGCATAAATACTCAATATACCCAAAGTTGAACACTGGTGGAGTTGGGTGGGATTGATTTTGTCATTTGGGAGTTGTAGCTGCTGGGATTTATAGTTCACCTATAATCAAAGAGCATTTTGAACTCCCAACAGCAATTGAATTGAACTAAACTTGAGCAATAGAGAATACTGGACCTTGGAAATTGGGAGCTGCTTGCATTTTCCTTCACCCCATGGCCATCTCCCAGGAGGCGCCTTCAAATGCCGCAGCGACTCAGGGGGCATTTGCAGATGCGGAGGCTTTCCTTCTCCGCTGGACCAACTGGCAGGCAAACACTCACAAGCATGCGACTGTCTCAGCCTGCCTGGAAACTGCAGTGCGCATCCCCTTCCTCTCCTCAACTCCGCTCACGGTGCAGTCCCATATCACCTCTTCCTTCCAAGGGACTTGTTGGATTGGAAGGGGCGATACAGGACTGCACTGTGGGCAGAATTGAGGAGAGGAAAGAGGTGCGCGCTGCGGTTTCCAGGCAGCGCCTGCATGGGCTTTCCAACTGGCAGGCGCACACTCACGCGCTTGCGAGTTGGAATCCCGCCACCGCCCCCTTACAGGGCTTCAGTGCCCCCCAAATTCTCCTGAGCCTCCCACCGCCCCCTTGGATCGCCTCACCGCCCACTAGGGGGTGGTACTGCCCACTTTGGAAACCACAGCATTAGATGCTTTATTGAAACTTCATGGAGCTATTTGGTAACACATCCGTGATTATTCTCCTAGTAACTATTACTACTATTATTACTCGTGTCCTTCATTTAATCTCGGCTTTGTGTACTTTAATATGTATTTTATAGAAATACATTTTAATATGTGTATTTGTGGTATTTTTACACTGTTTATGTGTTTTAATTATTCTGCAACCTGCCTCGAGCCACGAGGAGAGGCGGGTAAGAAATGAAATTATTATTATTACTATTATTGTTATTATTTTATTTCAAAATTCAGAACACATCACTTGACGGCAGATGGAATATGGACTCATTTTCGATTAAGACTTCCTATGCATTTGTTTCATCAGTGGAACATTCTAATGGGGGATGGTATACCTGCTATTCTAAACAACTTGCTATGAATCAAAGCATTTTTGTTTCAGTTTTAGGTAAGTTGCATGTCATACAAGACATGTTTGTGTCGATATGTGCATATACATATGTGATACTATTTTCAACATCAGAATTGTTAAGCTTTTCTTCCCTTTGAGAGAAGCTGGAAATTGAGGTGAACTGTATGTGGGCATAAAACTAGAAATAGGGTTTTTGTAAACCATCTTTACTTTTTCAATTTATTTCTTATAATAAGCACAGCAGCACCTGCCAGTTGGATAGAGAATCCGCCCTGAACTTTGAAGGTGCTATCCAAGATCCTGCGTCTGTTGTAGGACTGGAGATGCATCTACACCTTAGAATTAATGCGGTTTGAAACTGCTTTAACTACCATAGCTCAAAGTTATGGAATCCTGGTAGTTTTGTGAGTTATTTAGCCTTTTCTGCCAAAGAGTGCTGGTGCCTCACCAAGCTGTATCTCCCAGGATTTCATAACAATGAGCCTTGACAATTAAAATGATTTCAGATCTTATTAATTCTGGAGCAGGGGTGGGCAATTATTCTTTCCAAGGGGCCACACGAGAGCCAAAAAATATTATGGAGGGCCACACCTAGAGGCTGAACTACATTCTAATCTACATAATTTATTTATTTACTATATTTACTATATATTACACATCATTAATATTAACATATTAATATATCAAGAAATATTCATATATTATTAGTATTAATATCATAATTATTATATTATACTATATATATAGACATTATAATATATTGAAATTATAATATAATATAATATAACATTATATTATTTATTATATTATTATAATAAAATTATTATAATAAAATAATAATAAAATCCACTAAAATAAAATAAAATGAAATTCAAGAAGACAAGATGCGAACCAAGATAGAGGCTGACATCCTCAAGAGAGGAAGGATCCCAAGATAGAATGGCCCAATGGACCCAGCCCAGAGGATAACAAAGCGGACCCAGCCACCGCCGCAGCAGAGCAGAGCAGAGCAGCAGACGATCAGAGGCTGCAGGCCTCCACCCGCTCTCGCCCCCAGCCGTTCCCAGCTG
Source organism: Anolis apletophallus (assembly GCA_030556195.1). Taxonomy (NCBI): domain Eukaryota; kingdom Metazoa; phylum Chordata; class Lepidosauria; order Squamata; family Anolidae; genus Anolis; species Anolis apletophallus. The sequence goes on along the minus strand of JARBWK010000004.1, from coordinate 193,390,859 downwards.
ATCGCCCTGCCATGGAGTGCCTGCCATCCCGGCTTTGGAGTGCCTGCCATCCCGGGAGGCGATCCGGGCCTGCAGCAGGAGCAGTCGGCGAGTTGCGGCGGGTGATCGCCCTGGTGAACCGGAAGACGATCAAGTTCTCCGGAGCAGGGGGCTGTCTGCCAACGCAGGCCCCACAGCCCGCGATGGGATGGCAGTAGCGGCACCCCTTCCTCTTGACCCCGCCCCCAATGCCCTTCTCTCTGGGCCAGACAGAATCAGCTGCCGGACCATATCCAGCCCGCGGGCCGTAGTTTGCCCAGGTCTGTTCTAGAGTATAGATGCATTCCAGGTCTTATTTATTTATTTATTTATTTACTTACAGTATTTTTATTCCACCCTTCTCACCCCACAGGGGACTCAGGGCGGATTACAATGTACACATACATGGCAAACATTCAATACCATAGACACACAATGCATATAGACAGACAGTCAGAGGCTATTTAACATTCCAACTTCTGGCCACCAGGGGAGCTGTCGCTCTACCATCCATGTGTGACACTGATGAAGTACTTTCCGCGTTCCCGCATGCTTTTCGCTAGAAATTTTCTATGGCCTCGTAATTTTTTGTTAAATTAGCCTCCCCACACATAGGTAGTACCTAAATTTCCTACTTGACAGATGCAACTGTCATTCGAGTTCCAAAGGTTGACAATAAGCTACACAATTTTGGTCGGGAGCACACTCTGACCCGGGCTGGCTTCAAACTCATGACCTTTCGGTCAGGAGTGATCTTTTAATGCAGCTGACACCCAGCCAGCTGCGCCACAGTCCCAGTCTTAGCACTTGGATAGCATATTTCAATTTTAGAGTACAATCCAAGGGAAGCCACCAGCCTCATCTATATAAATAAAAAAGTGATGTTTGTTTGTGGGAATAACATAACTGAAAAACCACTGGACAAACTGACTATTTGGACACAATACGCCAATAATAACAATGATAACTATTCTTATACTCCGCTACCATCTCCCCAAAGGGACTTGGGGCGGCTTACAAGGGAGCAAGCTAAAACAGCATTCAAAACAATCAAATAAAAATGTAAATGCAGTCAGAACAACATCTTAAAACAATAGGCTGGGATAACAGTCAAACTGGGATCAGGCTCAAATTGGTGCAGTGCTTCCGGATTGGGGCCAGTGGAGAGTGCAAATTAAAGGAACTGAGGTTAAAGATGCCTTAGAACAGTGTTTTTCAACCTTTTTTGAGGCGCGGCACATTTTTTACATTTACAAAATCCTGGGGCACACCACCAACCAAAATGACACTCTAACACAGTAATACATATAATTGATATGTTTTTAAATGTATTTATACACTCAGCTTGAAACCTGGGCCTGTTTCGATGAACACAACATAGATATCCTGGCAGGAATGGCAGAAAGACACACACGAAGGTCTTGCTCAACAGCTGGGAGTTATAGTTCACCCGCAATCAAAGAGCACTCTGAACTCCACCAATGATGGAATGGAATCAAACTTCCCACACAGAACTACCATAACCAAGAGAAAATACTATAAGAGTTTGGTGGGCATTGACCTTGAGTTTTGGAGTTGTAGTTCACCTATATCCAGAGAGCACTGTGGAGGGGAGGGAGGAAGACGTGGGGCGAGTCTGCGCAGTAGCGCCCGCCCGGGTCACGTCTTCCTCCCTCCCCCCTCCCGCAGAAGCAGCAGCGTGAGCAGAGCGAGGCAAAGCAAGCAGAGTAAGGCTGGGAAGAAGGGAGGCCGAGTGGAGAAGAAAAAGTGTTCGGCAGAAGGGGGAAGAAAGGATATTGAAGGTTCCAATTTCCCACGGCACACCTGATGATTGCTCACGGCACACTAGTGTGCCACAGCACACTGGTTGGGAAACACTGCCTTAGAATGTCGAGTAAACAAGTAAAAACCTATCAGGCCAACAAGTGACCATCACTCATAAAAACACAGCAGAAGAGACTTTAAAAGCCAAAAAAAACCCCAAAATACATTACAATGCATGCGCAAAATCACACACACACATATATACACAAACACACATATATACACACATACACAGACACAAAAAACATAATTACACGGACTGGGCCACAGCAACGCGTGGCAGGGGACAGTTAATACTGAATAAATATTTGTTTTCTCATTTTCCAAAGCAGAAAGCAAACAGCTCACTCTGCTAAGACTAGAGAAAGGATCCTGCCAGACTGACATTGCTTCTTAACTAACTAGGACACATACTAAATAAATAATAAAGAAAATGAAAGAGCCATGAAATATCACTTTTCAAATAAATGTTACATTTCTATTGTTGCTTTTGATACATCTTTTTTCAGATGAAGGATTTATCAATATCACTGATTTCACGGGAGAGTTGGAAGTTGGCATAAAGGAAACAACGTGCCTTGAAGTTAAATTGAAAGCATACCCACCAATCAGATGTATTTGGATATTTTCCCAAATGTCATTTCCTTGTAAGCAAAATTACACCGATGATTACAGGTAATTCTTTTTTTCCTGAATATGTTTTTTTTTTGCTACAGTCAAAGTTTGTGAGGTCGTAGCTCTTTGCAGTTTCTTTATTTATGAATTACCATATTTCTTCAATTGTAAGATGCCATCGATTGTAAGATGCACACTAATTTCACTACCAACAACAACAACAATACATACAATACACCGGTGATTTCAAGACATGTTTAGAGATTTTTATACAGGAGAAAAATGTGTCTGAGAACTGAATAAATACAGTATTATGTTTATTGTTGTGTGCCTTCAAATCTATAGCAACCTTATGAGCGATCTGTCACAGGATGTTTATATTTTTGGATAATAATAATACTTTATTTATAGGTCACCCTATCTGACCTGGGGATACACTTTGTATTGGTATTGCCATGATAGGATAAAGACAGCACTGATGAAAGCGTTCGAGGAGTCATAGGTGTTGTCGATAGGTGACCCATATTTCAGACCCATAGAGGAGAATAGACAGTATGATAGCTCTGTACACACTGATTTTGGTGCTTTGCCTCAGGTGCTTGTTGCTCCAGACTCTTTTGTGAAGCCTTCCGAATGCACTCTATGCCTTTGCTAATCTGTGATCTATCTCTTTATCAATCTTAGCGTCTGAAGAGATGATGCTTCCCAGGCAGGTGAACTGCTGAATGGACTTAAGCACATATTTGCCTATGCTGACATGGGAACGATGGTGTTCTTCCTCTGGTGTGGGTTGGTAGAGAACTTCCGTTTTCTTCAGGCTGTCTTCCAGCCCAAACAGCTCTGCAGCTGTCGCAAAGCAGGATGTTAGGTGCTGCAGAGCTGCTTCTGAATGGGCGACAAGGGCAGCATCGTCAGCAAAAAGCAGCTCACGGACTAGATAGTTTTTTACAGTCTTAGTGCGAGCCTTCAGACGGCTTAAGTTGAACTAGTTTCCAGTACCCTAGTGCATGTGCTAAGGATCATCGGGTTACTAATATTGTGGGAAGTTGCAGCCTAATGCATGCATCTATTCATTTACATCAGGCCTGGGCAAACTTTGGCCTGCCAGATGTTTTAGACTTCAACTCTGATAATTCCTGACAACGTACCAGCTGCTAGAAATTGTGGGAGTTGAAGTCCAAATCACCTGAAGGGCCGAAGTTTGTCCATGCCTGATCTACATCAAGGATGAAGATTTGTGGCCTTCCAGATGTTGTGCAGCCCTCCAGATTTTTCTGAGTGCATGGAGTTAAAGTCCAAAATGTCTGGAGAGCTGTATAATTTCTACCTCTGGTCTAAATGCAAAGGGATTTATTTGCATTGTTCATTCCTTCCTTTCTATAATAATAGCTATACTGAGTACTCTAATTCTGATATATTTTCATTTATTTTTGTCCTTGAATCATTTATGATGTGTGGTAATTCTAAGGCAGGGGTGCTCATTAGGTAGCTCGGGAGCTACTAGTACAGGGCTGTCCAACTTCTACCGGCCCAAGGGCCGGAATTTCGGTCACTGATCACCTGGGGGGCCGCAGTGTAAAAATAAATAGAAAAAAATAAAAGAATAAAAGAAAGGAAGAGAGGAAGGAAGGAAGATGGATAGAGGGAAGAAATGAGGGAGGAATAAATGCAAGAATAAAAGGAAATAAATAAAAATAAAATAAAATAAAAATAAAATAAATTAAAATAAAAAATTAAAATAAATTAAAATTAAATAAAATAAAAGCAAGGAAGGAAGGAAGGAAGGATTGAAGGAAGGAAGGAACGAACAAAGAAAGGAGCCCACCCCAGCAAAACAGCCCTCTGCTTCAGCCTACCTTAGTTCGGTATCCTTCCCAAACAACCGCTGCCCAAACGGAGCTCCACACAGCCTTGCTCTGGTCCGTCTTCTCTCTTCCAACAAGGATCCAGTAGCCGGAGCATGAGAGAGGCGACGCCACAGAGGCAGGAGCCGAAGACACAGCAGAAGAGTACTTCCTGTACTCTTCTAGTCTCAAAGGAAATGGCGCCACGGAGGGGAAGCTGGGACTTGTAGTCCTTTGGCTCCACGGCATCATTTCCTGTCCTGGCTCATTTCCTGTCTGCTGAAGAGCCAGGACAGGTAATGGCGGACAGCTGTGCCGCCGCTACAATTTTTCATTTTTTTTTTAAAAAAAATAGCTGATTTCTTGCAGGAGGGTAGGAGGGCCGGATCCAAGGGGCTGGAGGGCCGTGTGCGGACCCCGGGCCGCCTGTTGGACAGGCCTGTGCTAGTAGATCTTCGGCCCTCTTCCAGGTGATCTCCGGGCCTCGCCAGCCAGATGGGGGCGCTCCTGCAGCAGGAGCACGCGCGGTGGCAAGAGTGCGCGGTAGCGGGAGCACGCGGGAGCGCACGGCGGCGGGGGCAGGTAGATTTTTTTGGACTTGGTTGCTTTAACAGTACCTTGGTATCCTGAAAAAGTGTGAGCACCCCTGTTCTAAAGCAATCCTATCATGGATTTTTCTTAGCAAGATGGGTCCAGAGCAGGGGTGCTCATTAGGTAGCTCGGGAGCTACTTAAGTAGATCTTTGGCCCTCTTCCGGGTGATCTTCGGGCCTCACCAGCTGGATGGAGTGCTCCTGCCATGCTCCCGCATGCGCGCTCCTGCTGCTGGCTTCCGCTCTCGCGGTGCTTCTTTTGCCTGCGGGGCATTGCAGGGAGAAGGAAGCACGAGGCGGGGCCTCTGGAGGGAGCGCCCTGCCTCTCTCTCGTCCAGAAGCAGCTGTGCAGCCTCCGTTGCCGGCGAGACAGGCAGGGCGGAGCGCTCCCTCTGGATGCCCCGCCTCGTGCTTTCTCCTTCCTGCAATGCCCCGGAGGTGGAAGAAGCGCTGCGCGGGTGGAAAACAGCAGCAGGAGCACGCGCACTGGCAGGAGCGGCGGCAGCAGGAGCGCACAGGAGTGCGCGGCGGTGGGGGCAGGTAGATCTTTTGGACTTAGTTGCTTTAAGAGTAGCTCGCATGCTGAAAAAGTGTGAGCCCCCCTGGTCCAGAGCATGTTTGCCGTTACCTTCACCTGAGGCTGAAAGAGTATGATGTACCCAAAATTGTACATTTAATTTTGAAGGGATTCGAACCCCTATTTCCCAAGTACAATGCTCAAATCATTACAACAGTCTGGCTTTCTGAGATTCTGATGCTTGCTGACTGCTTAGTCTGAAATATCCCAAAAGACACTCTTGCTCCTTCATTTCTGCTGGAGCCGTTCATTGGTTTGAGTAAGATTTCAGATTGCTAGGTGTTGCAATTGATAGGAGGTGGGTCCCAGCATGCAATGCCTTGGTCCAACAACATACATGATCCCCCAGCCCACATGTTGATTTCACTAATGCAAGTCCAAATAGTTAAATAAGGGATTCCTTGCCCTTCTATGTAAAATGAATAATTAATACGTAAGAAACCGGGATAGTCCCATGTTGGTTGAGATGGATCTCTGTTCGTATGACTCGGCAAACAGCCGCATAGAAAAATAAGTGCTGACCCCTTCGCACACTTGCTTATTTAAGCACAAGGAGGAAGCTGGTAGGCCTGTGTGCCACCGACCTTGAAAGTACAGATGTCCCCTGCTGCATTGTGGCTTCTTATACCATGAAAGCTGTTTCTATATATAAAGAATTGCTCCAGAACATCTGAATATCTTTCACTTTTGTCGTTGTTGAAAAAATGCAACTTCATTTCTTTCCCTATGTGCTCAGTTTTCTTTTTGGAGCTGATCAACTCATAAGTTATCTGGTTGAGAAGCTTTATGCTCTTCTATTTAATATGAATCAAAAAAGGTTCTTCAGCAGGACAATAGCCAAAATTTGTATTTTTTATTTATTTATTTACTTAATTTATATTCCGCCCTTCTCACCCCGCAGGGGACTCAGGGCGGATCACAATGAACATATACAGGCAAGCATTTAGACACACTACACAAGACAGACAGAGGCAATTTAACATCTGGCCACCAGGGGGAGCTGTCGCACTCCTTCATTCCTCAGCGTGTTTCCTGGAGATCTTTTTTATGGCCTCGTAAATCAATTAAATTTAGCCTCCCGACTAAGTGGTACCTTAATTTCCTACTTGACAGATGCAACTGTCTTTCGGGTTGCAAAGGTCGACAACAGGCTACACAATAGGTCGAGCGTCGACCTCGACCCGGGCAGGCCTCGAACTCATGACCTTCTGGTCAGTAAAGATCTTATGCAGCTGACACTCAGCCAGCTGCGCCACATTCCCGGTGCTAAAAAGCTCTTCCCTTTACTGCACAGCCTTTCTTTTTGGTCGGAAGACAGGAGAGGACCTTCTTGGTGGCTGCTCTCAGGTTCAATTGGCCACCTTAATTAGCATTTAATGTCCTAGCAGTTTCAAGATCTGGCTTCTTACTGCCTGGGGGAATTTTTTGTTGGGAGGTGATTAGCTGGCCCCAATTGTTTCTTGTCTGCAATTCCCTTGTTTTTGAGTGTTGTTCTTTATTTACTGTTATGATTTTAGAGTTTTTAAATACTGGTAGCTAGATTTTCTTCATTTTCAAGGTTTCTTCCTTTTTGTTGAAATTGTCACATGCTTGTGGATATTAATGGCGCCTCTGTGTAGCCTGCAATGCCTTTCATGTTCCTTGGTTTGTGTCTAGGCAATGCTGTATTTGGTGGTCCCTATGCAGACTTGTCCACAGCTGCATGGTATACGGCAGGGCTGTCCAACTTCTACCGGCCCAGGGGCCTGAATTCCGGTCACTGATGACCTGGGGGGCCGAAGGGTCTGCCCCCGCTGGCTCCGCACCCAGCTCCGCCCTCGCCCTGACTCCGCCCCGGCTCTGCCCCCCCCCTCATAAGAGGCCCATACAATCCCTAAGGGAAATGAGGGGAATACATCCATACAATCAAATATAATCTTTTACTAAGGGGAAATGCAGGGAGGGAATACATAAGGGGCATCCATACAATTAAATATAATCTTTTACTAAGGGGAAATGCAGGGAGAAAAATACATAAGGGGCATCCATACACAATTACATAATAATAACATAAAGGTTAGCCTACCTTCCAAAACGCGCAGGATCCAGGAGTAGCCGGACCACGAGCAGAGGCGACGACCGCAGCCAAGAAGGTCCAAATCGCGTCTGCGTGGGCCGCAGGGATTAAGTAGCCGAGATTTTGGCAACAGGGAGATCGCGAGACTACAGAAGCCACACGGGATTTCTCTCTCAACGCAGGCGTGATCCCGTTGAGAGCGAAATCCGTGTGGCTTCCGTAGTCTCGCAATACTTGCTCCAGAACCCGGAAGTGGGTAATTTTTAAAAATATTATTATTTAATTTATTTTTTATTTTTATTTTTATTAAAAAGCTTAGGGTGCCGTAGGGAAGGGACTGGGGGGCTGTATACGGCCCCCGGGCCGCCAGTTGGACAGCCCTGGTATGCGGTAGACTCCTGCAGAGGTGAGGGGATCCCTCTTGTCAGGCAGTTTTTGTGATGTGTGCTGAGGAAAGCATTTGATTTTGTTGTGCAATGTACAAAGACAATAAATTTATTCTATTTATTCTATCATCTAGCTCAACTCTGTTGCATTGCCTGGCAGAAAATCAGAGCAGAGAGTTTTTTAAAAAACAAGAAATGATGCATAGCGAGCTTTAATAAGGAACTTCTCCATATTCCAACTAAAAGCTAAATTTCACTTGAACTTTCTTCTTCCATCTCCCTTTTTATGAGCTTTGATTTCAAGCCACACCACAATGTTTCCACTTCACCTACAACTTCCCCTAAACTTTTCCACAAATGTTCTTCGTGCTCTTTGGTTTTCTGTTCCTTGTTTATGACATAGAAGATATCTCTGTGCTTACCCAATCACCAACTTTCACTTCCTTTTTCAAAAACTAAAATATATTTATGTCAATTGCAAGCCTTCCCTTAGTCTCAGCTGAAGAAGTTGGACAGATGATTGAATCAGTCTCATTAATGTAAAATCTAAACACATTTTTTCTCCTATGTCATTACTCTTTTATTTATATTTACCAGCTCACCGAGTTCACCATAGAGTAGTATGTTTGGGAGGCAATGGTCCTCCATCCTAGAGACGTGCCCTGCCCATCGCAGCTGTGTTCTCAATAGCATGGCCTCAATGCTGGTGATCCCTGCTTGCTCAAGGACAGCAACATTAGTCACATAGTCGGTCTAGTGTATATTTAGGATTGTGCAAAGACAGCGCTGATTAAAGCGTTCGAGGAGTCGTAGGTGTTGGCAATAGGTGACCCATGTTTCAAACCCATAAAGGAGAGTAGACAGTACGATAGCTCTGTACACACCGATTTTGGTGCTTTGCCTCAGGTGCTTGTTGCTCCAGACTCTTTTGTGACGCCTTCCGAATGCACTATATGCCTTTGCTAATCTGTGATCTATCTCTTTATCAATCTTGGCCACGTCTGAAGAGATGATGCTTCCCAGGTAGGTGAACTGCTGAATGGACTTAAGCACAGATTTGCCTATGCTGACGTGGGGATGATGGTGTTCTTCCTGTGGTGCGGGCTGGTAGAGGACTTCCGTGTCCTTCAGGCTGACTTCCAGCCCAAACAGCTCTGCAGCTGCTGCAAATCAGGATGTTAGGCGCTGCAGGGCTGCTTCTGAATGGGCGACAAGGGCAACATCGTCAGCAAAAATCAGCTCACCGACTAGATAGTTTAGAGCAGGGCTGTCCAACTTCTTCCGGCCCAGGGGCCTGAATTCCGGTCACGGATGACCTGGGGGACCGTAGGGTCTGCCTCCGCCCCCCGGCTCCGCCCCTGCCCTGTCTCCGCCCCCTCCTCACCCCCGGCTCCGCCCTCTCCCCCGGCCCCGGCCCCGCCCCTGCATGCATACAGTCAAATATAATCTTTTACTGAGATAAAATGCAGGGTGGGCATTCAAAAGGGGCATCCATACAGTCAAATATAATCTTTTACTGAGATAAAATGCAGGGATAAGATATTAAATTATTTTAATTTAATATTGAATATATTTAATTCCATCCTCCCCTCTCCCCTTATTTTTATTTAATATTAAATATATTTAATTCCATCCTCCCCTCCCCCCTTAATGTATCCCATCTCCCCTTATTTCATCTTTAAATATATTTAATTTTATATTTAATACATGAGGGGAGATGGGGGGAGGGAATGAGGAACCCCCTGAGGAGCCCCCTGCTTCGGCCTACCTTTTCCAAACGCGCAGGATCCAGGAGTACCCGGACGACGAGAGAGGCGATGACCGACTGAGTCGAAGAAGGTCCTAATCGCGTCTGTGTGTCTCAGCGATCCAGTAGTAGAGTAGCCGAAGAGTATCGCGAGAATACGCAATCCACATGGGATTTCGCTGTCAACGCTGGTGTGATCTCACGTTGACAGCGAAATCCCGTGTGGATTGCGTATTCTCGTGATACTTGCTCCAAACCCGGAAGTAGGTATTTTTTTAAAATTTTATTATTTATTTTATTTTTTAATTTTTATTTTTTATTAAAAAGCTTAGGGGGCCAGAGGGAAGGGGCTGGGGGCCGTATACGGCCCCCGGGCCGCCAGTTGGGCAGCCCTGGTTTAGAGTCTTAGTGCGAGCCCTCAGATGGCTTAAGTTGATCAAGCTGCCATCAGTACGATAGCGTATATATATATATATGCCGTCTTCTTCTTCTTCGAGGTCTGCCGTAGCCCTTTGGAGCATCACGCTGAAGAAAATTGTAAATAGGGTTTATAAGTGTAATAAATAAATAAATAAAATATTCTAGGGCAGTGGTTCTCAACCTGTGGGTCCCCAAATGTTTTGGTCTGCAGCTCCCAGAAATTCCAGTCAGTTTACCAGCTGTTAGGATTTCTGGGAGTTGAAGGCCAAAACGTCTGGGGACTCACAGGTTGAGAACCACTGTTCTAGGATGTAGGGGACTATTTTGCAAAAGTCATATGTGTACACAAATGAGAGGGGTGCTTGGGAGTCTCCGAATTGAGCTTGAGGAACCACATATGCCCCATGGGTCACCCTTTGCCCAACATTGTTATAAAGTTAAAAAAAAAAGACTAACATGCCACATGTCTGAACTTAGTATAAAGATGCCACATGTGGGACTCTGTCAGCTTCCTGTCACCATTCCCAGCTCAAAAACTCTTCCAATGTACTTTCTATTGCTGGTAGAGCTTTGGTGGGAGGGGGAAGCAGAGGATCCTGTGATTGTATCATCATAGCTGCACACAAACCAAGGACATCTTTTCTACATAGATCTACTGTGGTGGCCCTCCAGAATACTCATCATTGTCTCATGACATTGTCTGCCTCTGGCTGTGAGGGCATAGCTAGATACAATGTGTTTTGCTCATTGTGGAGGAAAGAAAGGAAAATCAACATCTGCAAAAGAAAATAGTATAATATAGTATGGTATAATATATTGTATACATATAATATTGATAATGTTGTAATGTAATGCAATATACTAATAATAATATGCTATAACTATATATTTTGTGCTACACGCAATATTACTAATAATATTGCGATATAATTGTTACAGTTCAATGTGATATGTAATATTGATGTTGTACTGTGGCAATAATATAGTTATCTGTATTTGCATTTTGCTTGTGAGCCGCTCTGAGTCCCCTTCGGGGTTGAGAAGGGCGGCATATAAATATCGTGAAATAAATAAATAAAAATCAAACTCTGCAAACATACAAGCATAAGATGGGCTTATACTTGTGTATGTCACTAATAGGATGCCACCCAAATTTGTGGTGTTTTTTCTATCTTTTTCCACTGTGGACACTTTTCTAGGGATGAGCTTTAAGGTAGCCTAGAGCAGTGTTTCCCAACCGGTGTGCAGCACAGTAGTATGCCAAGAGCAATCATCAGATGTGCCATGGGAAATTTGAACCTCCAATACCAGACCTGGGCATCTCGCCAAATTTGGCAGCAATTTGTCCAGTGGTTTTTGAGTTATGTTAATCCCACAAATGAACATTTCATATATATATACTGTATATATATATATAGAGAGAGAGAGAGACAGAGAGACAGAGAGACAGAGAGACAGAGACAGAGAGACAGAGACAGAGAGACAGAGACAGAGACAGAGACAGAGCACAACAGCGTGTGTGTCTTTCTGCCATTCCTGCCAGGATATCTATGTTGTGTTCATCGAAATAGGCCCAGGTTTCACACTGAGTGTATAAATACATTCAAAAACGTATTAACTATATGTATTACTGTATTAGAGTGTCATTTTTGTTGGTGGTGTGCCCCAGGATTTTGTAGATGTAAAAAATGTGCCGTGGCTCAAAAAAGGTTGAAAAACACTGGCCTAAAGATATGACTGTTTTGTGTGTGTGTGTGTGTCCTTGTTCTGCTAATAATGTCTCTCTGCTGCATTTTGTCTTCTTCCCCTAGCTTCTTGGTTGTGTTTTAATCCCATTTCTTGGCAGGAGAAAGGGAGGTGAGAAAGGGGACCACAGGCTGATAAACTGTTCAACAGCTTATTTTGTCTCCTCGGGGGACTATTAGGCAGACTCCTTTCCCTTTTGCTCCTTTATGTTGTCTTGTGCAGGTCCAGCTTCATGTCCACCCTTGCTGTAGTTCTGTGTTCAAGCAACAGGATGGAGGGGAGGCATTTCAGATGCATCTTGGTGCTTCTGAGTAGGAGATGACTCAGGCCCAGATGAAGGTAAGTAGGAGCTTGACTATGTGTTTGCTGGAGCCCAAGCCCATCTGGAAAACCATCATTGCACCTCAGGAGTTTGGCTTGCTCTGACAGAAGTGCTGTTGCTTTCTTGTGTTTTTATTTCTTCTCTTTTTGTTCTAGCCAGATCTAGAGGAATGAGGTAGGAATTCAACTCTGTCAGCAGCTCTTGCGTGCTTGTACCATTGTGCTGCAACTGACCAGTGTTAATGATATGAATGTCAATGTCACTGTTTCCATATTTAATTTCCTTCTGACCTCACTCTCAGCAATCCCATACCCAGCTTGCATGTGCGCATATATCTGATGTTTTTGGTATTTATTTTGTAGCATCTCTGTCCATCTTCCACAAAATCTCACACATAAGTTAATTACAGGCGGTCTTCAGATTACAAATATCCGACTTGCAAATGACTTATTGTTAAAAACAGGGGTAAGAGAGAAATGGACCCCACGGAAGGGAAATTCACTTCTGAAAGAGTGATCTTGTGGGGGGAAAGCTGTCTCAACTGAAGCGTTATCACCACCCTTGTTTCCACAACAAGTAGGGTTGCCACTTTTTGATACAAGAAATAAGGGACATTTACCTAAAAATACGGGACTTCTCACAAAAATAAGGGACACTTCATTAAAAACTTAAATACCTTTTTAAAAACCAAAATCTCGCCAAACTCATGTATATCTATATATATAAAAAGAGAGTGTCCGTGCATTGACGCTTATAGACGGGAAAACTATAAGCCCCAGAACCACAAAAGCCACCGAACACATTCCCACCTACCACGAGGTACATTCGTGGCACAAAAATCCCACCCTAGATACCTCGCAAGACCCCTAAATATGACCCCCAAAAAACCGCCATTCGCACCAAGCATAGCGGCGCTTGGTGAATGCCAATGTGTCACGATGCAAGACCTAGGCCGGCCCCTTAATCACACACACAGAGACGATAATCAGCTAACTACTTTATTGAAGTATAAAAACAGTTGAAAAGGTAATTGTCCATAAAAGTATCAAAGTAATCCAAAAGTAAAGATATAGTCCAAAAGGCAAACTTGGCAGTAATTCCAAAAACTTGGCAAGGCTCCGTTTAGCTAGCGGATCAGGAACCAAACAAGGTTACAAGACAAAACGCTTCTTGGCAGGCCACTAGCCCCAAACTTAGCTACGTGGTCTTGGCTTCGCTACACATCTGCTTAGGTGAGACGTGGCCGAAGTACTGAGGATCCGTTCCCACGGATCCTATACTTAATCTCCTTGACGAGGCCCCCGACGCTCTAGGCTTCTCCTCCTCCAATCTGTGCTGCGAGCCCTCAGTCTGTCTAGGCTGTGGAACCAACCCCTCCTGCTAGTCTCAATGCTCCGTCTCCTATCAAAGGTTCGACCTTGCCTCCCAGCACCTGGTTCCCTATCTTCGTGAGAGTCAAACTCCCCAGCTGCTTCCCGGGCCTCTCCCTCGGTTGTTTCCCACATCCTCTCTTGCGAGCCTTGCCCCCCCGGCCGCTCATAATCTTCACTATCACTGCTTTTGAATTCCGACTGGCCTTCCTGCTGTTCGTAAAGGTCAGGCCAGCCGTCATCCCAGGCCAGACTTTCTGTGGGAGAAGAAGGCCCAGCTATCTCAAAATCCCCTTCTTCTAGCCCCTCCAAATCCGCTTCCGAATCAACTGGCTCCAATGCTAGTGGGACCCCCGGTGCTGCCCCCTGCCCTCCAGGCACAAACGAGAACTGGTGTGCTACACAATGGCCAACGGAGCCGGCAAAGAGAAAGAGGACAAGGCAGAGGAGGCGGAAAGAGCAGCGAGTGGGGGGGGGGGATCGTAGCCTTACCTCCTCCTCCACATCCCTTTGCCCCCATCGCTCATGAAACCCCCAGCCACTCGCCGCCGCTTCGGTTGCTTCTACGACTCTCCAGGGAGGCAGCACTGAACCATGGGGAAAAAACCCAAAAAAAACTACAAAAAAAATGGCGGCCACACCACTTCCGGCCCGGCCGAAAAGGCTCCGCTGGAAGTCGGTCCACCAGGAAAAAGGTCCGGGCGGAACCTGCCACCCAAAGAATGGCAACCGGAAGTCCCGCCCCCCCTCATGGCCAGAAGTGATGCCATGAAAGATGGCACCCACCACGGACCAGTGACGGCCACACGGAGAGTTCCCGGGTGCTGCAGGAACCCACAGCCCACCGCTGCACTCCGCTGGGGGACAGAGGCTTCCCCGCCGCTGAGGCTACCCTCCGGAGGATGGAGGATCAAGAAGGAGAAGGCGTGGGGACACTGCTACCCTCCGGATGGCAGAGGGTAAAGACACAAGGAACGGGGTCGCTGCTGCCGCCTTGCCGCTGCCCTTCAGCCCAGCCAAACACACCCACAACAACATACACTCACTTAACAACCACCAAACCCACAACATTACCATACTTACCTCTACAGACGCACAACACACAGACACACACAACGCATACATAACACTGCTAACAAGAAAACAACACAGTACAACCAAACAATACACCCCACATACACACCGCATATCCACAACACACTATCACTGCACACTCACAACAACAAACTACACACTCAACACCACACACTCTTCTCCAACCACCATCCCAAACGAACACCACAAATCCTCCACTTGACAAATACCACCCCCACAACATGACAAGCACAAAACTCACGATGCCTACCTCTACAGACCTACTACACAACTCACACACAACACACACAACTCCACAAGAATTCTTCATCCCACCCATCAGAAGAACCCACAACGACACAGCCATGACCCCACCAAGACCATAAGTCACATCATTTCAAACCCTTACATACTCAAACTTTCTCTCATCTCCTGAATAGGGCACAGCAACACGTGCCGGGTACAGGGTACAGCTAGTATATATATATATATATATATATATATATATATATATATATACTGTATATATATATATATAGAGAGAGAGAGAGAGAGAGAGAGATGGAGAGAGAGAGAGAGATATGCAGGGATTTCAAAATCCCCAAATAAAATAAAAACAAAATAATAAATTCAAAATCCTTCTGGTCCCCTGTGTTTCGGATAAAAGGATAAGTAATAATAGCCTACATAGAAGCATGATATTATGCTACCCTCTCACCCAGACCCACCTTTCCGCTCCATAGCAGCCAGTGATGGAGGTCCCCCAGTCTCACCTTCACACGTGCACTCTAAAGATGCCCCTTGCACCTGCGCAGGGAAAGGGCGGGCCAGCCAGCGCATGCACACGGGCAGGATCTTCACGCACCCTTGAATCCTATTGGCTCATGAAAATATATACTGTACTCTGAAGTTGCTGCAGGACAGAAAAAAATGAACATTTATTTTGAACATGTGAAGAACACCTTCCTTTGATTCCATATTGTTCTCTTGTTGATTTCCTAGAGGTATTGCGTAGGATGATTGGCTAGCCATATTTGTTTGGAATATCGTTCATCTTCATTATAGCCTTCCTCGCCCTAGTGCTCTCCAAATATATGGAATTATGACTCTCATCATGACCAGACAGCACAGTCAATTCATTAATCAGGGCAAAGGGAAGGATGCGGCACACCCAAATCTTCCTGCACTGTAACTCCCATCACCTCTCACTACTGGCTATGCTGTTTAGTAGGGGTGGTTGATCCATTAAAAAATTGATTCTAAATAGGGGGGGGGGGTGGATCTCCGTTGCTGGGTCATTTTAGAAATTATTCCGAATTTTTTAAAAATAAATTTCATAATTGAAACGTAATTAATAAGGAATTTTCGTTAATATTTGTTATGCCAGTTGGGAGGGAAGAATGGAGAGCAAGCCAGCCACTCTTCCTCCCTCCCCCTCCCCCTCCGAAGCATCCCGGGTTATATTTAACCCGGTATGCATCTGAGCGGGCGGGGGAGGAGGGAAGAGTTTCTTCCCCAGCAAGCTCAAGGCGTCCCGGATTAAATATAACCCGGGACGCCTTGAGCTTGCGGGGGGATGAAGGGAGGAGTGGATGCCTTGTTGCTAGCCCAGAAACCAACCCAGGTTAAAGGGAACGTGGGTTAGATGCTGCGCTCGCAGGGGCGAAGGGAGGCGCCTCCCTTTTCCTCTGCCAGCCCAGAAATCAACATGTGTTCCCTTTAACCTGCATGTCAGATGGTGACAGGAGGGTGGAGGGGGCACCCTGGCACCCTCCTCTCGCCAGCCGAGACCCAAACGGGGGTTATTTTTAACCTGTGTTTGGGTGTCATCTGGCGAGAGGAGATGCTGCCTTCTACTCCCCTCTCGCCAGCTGACAACCAAAGGGCGGAAACGACCTAATAACGCGCCCTTTACGTAAATGGCTGACCCGGTTTCGATTTAGAAAGGTCACTTCTGGTTTGGACGGGGAGGGTCGATATAGGGCCGTAATAATTTCAAATACAAAAATTGATGGGTCTCAAAGTATTTAAAACCGGAGATATCCACCCCTACTGCGTAGGGATGATATGAGCTCCTATCCAATAGCATCTATTGAGCACCCGACCCTATTCTCTTCTGTTCATAGAGGAAAGTATATGTGGTGCTATTTTGGGGTTCATATTCTTTGAGAGCTGCCTGGTTAGCTTTTAAGAAAACATAATTATTGCATCTGAATCCATGCTTGGGTGACCCTTCCTTCCTTCCTTTATGAAACAGCATCTCTGCAACATTCTGTGACCATAAATATCAACCAGGTGAATATGAGTTCTATGCAGAAAATAGTGATGCCTTCGTAAGGAGAAAATTAAAACTCTATGTTAAAAGTGAGTAAAATAAAAACAAAGTTTCTTACTTTCTTTCTTTATTTCTTTCTTTGCTTGTTTGTTTGTCAGATGTTCATACTCATCTTCATTGAATCAAATTGACATCTTTGCTTTCAATGATTCAATGCACACATCCTTTTTCATACCCAAAATTACTACGAACATTGAATAAAATTGCATGGCTGTGTATGAGAAAAAATGTGAAACATAAATTGTTTGCCCTTGAACCCCGTCTCCAAACTATGTCATTCTGTATCTATATGCAAATATAGTTATTCCAAAATCAAGGGGGATAAAAACAGATCCAAAAGATTTAGCCAAGCATTTCAGTTAAGAGATGCAATCACTTAGGCAGCTTCGGGTAGCCTCTCCTGTTCTATTTTTGTAATATCTACACTTGGGAAGGTACCTATTCTTAGACTGTGCCATTAGGTATTAGCAACCTTCATGGCCCACAAGATTCAGGCAAATGTGCACAAAGTCTGGACAAATAGTAGGGGTGGTTAAGTTTGTCGTAATGCTACAAAAGTCATTTAAATTCGTATTTAAATCACTTCCGCATTGTTTTTGAAGGGCCTTAAGCAACCCGGAAGTGAATTTGTAGTTTGGAATCCGGGGCCGTTTTTTTTCCTTCCATAATTGCTTCGGGGCCCTTTGGATGTGGAGGGAACGCATGGGTTTGGAAGCCCACGCCCTCCCTCCGGATCTGGACAGCCCCGCATCCAGATCTGAAGGGAAGGCCTGGGTTTCCCAACCCGGTTTGGAAGCCCACGCCTTCCCTCCGGATCTGAACGGGGCCGGATCTGAACGGGGCCGTTCAGATCTGGAGGGAAGCCATGGGCTTCCAAGCGGGATAACATCCCTCCGCAGGAGATCTGGGGGGGAATTGAGTTTCCCCCAGATCTGCTGGCGAGGGATGTTATTTCATGTCCAATCTGGGTGTAAACATCCAGATTGGATGCAGAATAACATCCCTCCCCAGCAGATCTGGGGGGAAACACGGGTTTTCCCCAGATCTGCTGGGGAGGGATGTTATTCTGCTGGGGAGGGATGTTATTCAGATTAGACACACAATAACATCCCTCCGCAGGAGATCTGGGGGAAACTCGGGTTTCCCCCAGATCTGCTGGGGAGGGATGTTATCCCGCTTGGAAGTAAGAAGGAGGTGGGGGAAGAGGCGTCTTTACTCACTTGGCAAGCCGCTTTCATCCATCCCGCATCAAACTTATGCGGTATGGATGAAAGCGGCTTGCAAAGTGGGTTAAATGTGTCTGTCATCAACGAAGGACTTCCGAAACTTACGAAATTTTGTTAATTTTGAAGTTTTTTCCAAGAAATTTTCAGAAATCAATCCAAAATCGAATCACCAGCGCCCCCTACATCTGAAGCGAGTTTTGAACCTTTTTTTTAAAATCAACCAGCCCTAACAAATAGTTAGCCACCCTAAGAAGGCACTGCAGTTCTTTGACACTTTGTGACCTGGGGCCCTTCTATACTGCACATGTTTAGCACTCAATTCTGCTTTGACCACCATCTTATCGAATCCTGGAATTTTGTTGTTAATTGAAGCACTTCTCAAAAGGCACCCAGGCATCTCCATAGTCTCCTTCCCTTTTCTCTTATCTGGTTGTATTTGATTCTAACCAATGTGTCCCAATCAGAGTTAATAGTAACAGGGCAAGCTCTACTTTAGAGGCTTGTTTTCACAAACTTTTCTAAGAGTATTCTATGCTGTTTTGCTATATCTTTCTAGGAAAACCAGAAGCAATTTTGATTTCAACACCAAATGCAAAAGACAGCATTTCTTGCAGCACTGAGAGCTATCCTGCACCATCCTGGGTCTGGAGAGAGTGTCCTGGAAAGGATACAAAGTAAATAAAGATACTATTTCATTTTACTCCAGTAAATAAATATCTCTGTACCCCCCCCCCCTTTTTTTTGTTTGCAAAGTAGTGGTTAGGTTTGTGAACACCATCATTACATTAGGAGTGCTGTGCGCATGCATAAGTCTCCCACACTAAATATATTTAAATGACGTACGCTCTGTTTTTTGGCATGAATATATAATTGCAGTTCTTGCGGTATGCTAAAATGTATACACAACCCCAGGGCCGTAGCCAGGATTTTGATTTGGGAGGGGCTGAGTTTGATTCGGTGTGGGGGGGGGGGGGGCTGAGTCTGAGTGGGGGAGGGTCTACCCTAGCAAACCTTTTGTATCGTTATCCCAATACCCCCATGCATATGGGATATATTGAGCATGGCGATCAGATCATGATATTAATACACATAACAGTTTAAATAATGTACCAGTAAGGCCTTCTCGCGGACCACCCTGAGAATTGGGGGGGGGGGAGGGCTGAAGCCCCTCAAGCCCCGGCTACATGCCTGCACAACCCATAACACCCTATAACAACTTATGGTCATGGCGATTATGTTTTTAACTTGAATTGTTTTTAATGTTAGTAATGTTTAATAATGTTTTAATTTTTGTATATGATATATTTTAAGTTGTATTGTAATACTTTTATTTGTGAGCTGCTTTAAGCCTCCATATGGAGAGAAAAAGTGGGATATAAATAAACATCATAATAAATAAGTAATAATAATAATACATTAGAACTCGGGCATATTTCGATGATATTTTAGTTTAGTTTTTTTTTTAATTAAAAGGGTAATACGTTACATTGAGAAGTTCAAACCAATTGTCTAATGATTCATCTTGGCTTTTCTTTTTCACCAGTTCAGATGCTGTTAGTTGTTGACAATAGGTGTTAATCCAACAACCTAAGAAGGTTCTGAGAATGTGATTTTCCTGTAGGGCAGTGGTTCTCAACCAGTGGGTCCCCAGGTGTTTTGACCTACAACTCCCAGAAATCCCAGCCGGTTTACCAGCTGTTAGGATTTCTGGGAGTTGACGGTCAACATATCTGGGGGCCCACAGGTTGAGAACCTCTTATGTAGGGGAAGTATAGCAACTCGCAGTGAAGCCCAACTCCGGTATGCTATAGCCAGTAGCTGTCTACTCATAGGTGTCACTTCCTTTTCTAACCTCTGGAACAAACATGGGCAAACTTAGGCCCTCCAGGTGTATTGGACTTCAACTCCCACAATTCCTAACAGCCACCCGGAGGGCCAAAGTTTGCCCCATCCCTGCTCTAGAGTTTGTGATTCTCAAACAGGAGGATGAAGTGATGAGTTGAAGTCCAAAATTGTGGTTATCCCCATATATCATTTCACCTCTCCTAAATGAAAGAGAAAAAATGTGTAGTATGAGTCTGAGGCTCTAGTTTCAATGGGGCAATATTATAGTACATAAGAAAAATATCTACACACAACCTCTAAATAAAAATGGCCTGCATGCTAAAAATGATAGAAAGTTCTGTATTCATTCCCATTAATTAATAACAAATATTATGATGTGTAAAGCATAGGATTCTCTTATTGATTGTACATGAAATCTGGATAAGAAATAGAAAAAATATGAATCATCTCAGAGATTAAGATCATCCGGGAGAGGCCCTGCTCTCAGTCCCACCTCCTTCGCAGGTGCAACTGGTGGGAAGGAGAGAAAAGGCCTTCTTAGTGGTGGCCCCTCGGATATGGAACTCCCTCCCCAGTGAAATTATGTCATCCTCCTCCCTCCTAGCCTTCAGAAGAAAGGTAAAAACTTGGCTGTGGGATCAGGACTTCGGAGAATAGTGCAGTGCAATTAACAGATTTGGAATATATGGAATGACTATGGAATGGCTTGGATTACGACAGGGGTGCTCACACTTTTCCAGTATGTGAGCTACTTGTAAATTAACCAAGTCAAAAAGATCACCTACCTTATGCGCGCACACGTAGCTTCCGCACACCGCACCTTGCGCGAGCGCGCTCATACACCTTCCTCCGCAGGCCCAGCCTTCCTCTCCGCCCGCCCCATGGCGGAACCAGGCGAGAGAGATGTGAGAGGAGTGCCAGGCGGGGCCTGCGGAGGCCCAGCCTTCCTCTCTGCTGCCCCTCTCTCGTCCGGCTTCATGGCGGAACCAGGCGAGAGAGAGGTGGGAGGAGCGCCTTGCCTCCCCTGCAGGCCTCTCCATCGCCATCAGAGTCCCTTTCCGATCCGGGCGGCAGGGAAAGGGAGCCGCCAGGCCTGCCCCCCCCCCCAATAGGCTCTTCCATCGCTGTCGGAGTCCCACCGCGCCAATCTGTGCATCGCGTCATTCACGGCCGCCCCCTCCTTTGCTCTGTGACGACTCTGAGTGGCCGGAGAAGGAGGGAGGGAGGGGGAAAGCAGAAGAGCAAAAGAGGGGGCAGGCGTGGATGCCATCGCATCATCCATGCCCGCCCCCTCTTTTGCTCTTCTGCATTCCCCCTCCCTCCACGTGCATGCGCAGAAGTGCCCCATCCTGCCTCTGGGACGAGTCATGCTCACTTGGAGCATGCAGGCGGCGCGTGAAGAGAACCAACAATGGAGGAAATGCGGTTGACCTGGTCAGGGCCTGAAGATCTACTGGATGAGGCCCAAAGATCGACCGGTCGATCGTGATCGACTTAATGAGCAGCCCTGGATTACGACGATGGATGGTGTGATTTTAATATTCAATGGAATGTTTTTAAATGTTTAATATGTTCTAATTTTAATCTAATTTTATTCTTTTGGAATAGTTTGTGTTTAAGGTATTGAATAATTACCTCTATGTACGTAAGTCTCATTGAGTCGATTTTGGGATAGAGAAAGGTAGGTATAAATAGAGTACAAAAATAAATAAATAACTTATGAGATTTTCCCCTCTGTCAGTTGTACAGAAATCGTGACTGGAATTACAAATGACGTACGCAAAAGAAAGGCCTTTGGTTCCTGGAGCACGACAAGCACTTTACACACAAGTGAAGTACAAGATGGCTTTTGGCTTGAGTGTTGTGCAAACAATTCATTTGGCCAATCCTGTCAAACAATCCCTGCTCACCATAAAGGTACTACTGTATACCATCACGCCTATCAAGTTCATGGTTCCACTTTGCATAGAACATTGTGAAATGTTATTCAGAAGATGAGATTTTAAAATCCAAAGGAGTAATTTGAACCAAGAGTCTTGAGCAAATTGGGGCATTTTTTTTCTGGAGTAATTTTTAACTAATGAAAAAATATTGGCTTTAGAGACCAGCAATCTGATCCTACACCATTTTTCTTCAAAGCAAAAAACATCAACTTTTTTCTAATTGTTATTCCCATAGACTAGTGTTTTTCAACCTTCTTTTTTTTTTTTTGAGCCACAGCACACTTTTTACATTTACAAAATCCTGGAGCACACCACCAACCAAAATGACACTCTAACACAGTAATACATATAGTCAATATGTTTTTAAATGTATTTATACACTCAGTGTGAAACCTGGGCCTGCTTCGATGAACACAACATAGATATCCTGGCAGGAATGGCAGAAAGACAGAAACTTCCCACACAGAACTCCCATAACCAAGACAAAATACTATAAGAGTTTGGTGGGGATTGACCTTGGGTTTTGGAATTGTAGCTCACCTATATCCAGAGAGCACTGTGGACTCAAACAATATTGGATCAGGACCAAACTTGGCATGAATACTCAATATGCCCAAATGTGAACACAGATGGAGTTGGGGGAAAATAGACCTTGGGAGTTTGGAGTTACAGTTTCTGGGATTTATAGTTAACACACAAACAAAGAGCATCCTGAATTCTTGCAACAATGGAATTGAACCAAACTTGGCATATTGAACTCTCATTACCAACAGAAAGTACTGAAAGGGTTTGCTTGGTAATTGACCTTGAGTTTGGTTGTAGTTCACCTACACCCAGAGAGCACTGTGGGCAGGAGGGGGAAGAAAGGGTATTGGAGGTTCCAATTTCCCACGGCACACCTGATGATCGCTCACGGCACACTAGTGTGCCATGGCACACTGGTTGGGAAACACTGCCATAGACCACTGTTGCCTATACGATTATTGAAGTTGTAGTTCAAATAAAAAACTTTATCTCTGGTTCTTTGTCTCAGGTTTATGTTGTGGTAAAATCACCCATATTAAGTGTGGGACTCATGTGTATCTCTTGTTTTGTTGGATTACAATTTCCAGCATGATGTACAGCAGTGTTTCTCAACCTGGGGGTTGGGATTTCTTGGGGGTCATGAGTGGATGTCAGAGGGGTCACCAAAGACCACCAGAAAACACAGTATTTTCTCTTAGTCATGGGGGTTTTGTGTGGGAAGTTTGACCCAATTCTATCATTGGTGGGGTTCATAATGTGCTTTGATTGTAGGTGAACTATAAATCCCAGCAACTACAACTCCCAAATGCCAAGTCTATTTCCTCCAAACTCGATCAGTGTTCACATTTGGGCATATTGAGTATTAGTGCCAAGTTTAGTTCAGGTCCATCATTGTTTGAGTCCACAGTGCTGAACCACAACTCCAAAATTCAAGGTCAATGCCAACCAAACCCTTCCAGTATTGTCGAAGGCTTTCGTGGCCAGAATCACTGTGTTGTTGTGAGTTTTCCGAGTTGTATGGCCATGTTCCAGAAGCATTCTCCCCTGACATTTCACCCATATCTATGGCAGGCACCATAATAAAAATGGTTTTAATTGATGGCTTTGTATGGTTTCTAATTATGTTTTTTTAAAAAACTTTGATATGTTTTTATTTGTGATTTTATTATCGTATCATGTATAATGGCCTCTTGATGGGGCTTATTGTAAGCCATCCTGAGTCCCCCTTCAGAGGTTGAGAAGTTGACGGGGTATAAAGACGGCAAATAAATAAATAAATAAATAATATCCTTTGAGGATGCCTGCCATAGATACAGGTGAAACATCAGGAGAGAATGCTTCTGGAACATGGCCCCACAGCCTGGAAAACTCACATGGGAGTTCTGTGTGCCAAGTTTGGTCCAATTCCATCATTGGTGGAATTCAGAATGCTCTTTGATTGTAGGTTACCTATAAATCCCAGCAGCTACAACTCCCAAATGACAAAATCAATCCTTCCCACACCCCACCAGTATTCAGATTTGGGTGTATCAACTATTTGTGCCAAAAAATACATCTTGCATGTCAGATATTTCCATTAATTCACAATAGTAGCAAAATTACAGTTATGAAGTAGCAACAAAAATAATGTTATGGTTGGCCATGAAAGCCTTCAACAATACAATGTTATGGTTGGGGGTCACCACAATATGAGGAACTGTATTAAGGGGTTGTGGCATTAGGAAGGTTGAGAAACACTGATGTACAGCAGTGTTTCCCAACCAGTGTGCCAGGGCACACTAGTGTGCCGTGAGCGATCATCAGGTATGCCATGGGAAATTGTAACCTCCAATACCCTTTCTTTCCCCTCCTGCTGAATACTTTTTCTTCTCCACTCGGGCTCCCTTCTTCCCAGCCTCGCTCTGCTCGCTTTGCCTCGCTTTGCTCACGCTGCCGCCTCTCTTTGCTCAGGAGGGGAGGGGGAGGGAGGAAGATGTGACCCATGCGGGCTCTACTGCTCAGACTTGCCCTACATCTTCCTCCCTCCCCCTCCCCACCTGAACATGCTCACGCTGCCCCCTCGGATCAAAATGGTGGCAGAAGCGGCAGTGTGAGCAAAGCGAGGCAAAGTGAGCAGAGCGAGGCTGGGAAGAAGGGAGCCCGAGTGTAGAAGAAAAAGTAAGTGTTCGGCAGGAGGGGGAAGAAAGAGCATGAAGGGGAAGGGGGGAGGAAGAGGTCTCTGTCGAAAGCTGGCATGGGCAAACTTGGACCTTTCAGGTGTTTTGGACTCCAACTCCCACCATTCCTAGCAGCCTCAGGCCCTTTTCCTCCCCCCCCGCCGCTTAAGCAGGAAAGGGCCTCAGGCTGTTAGGAATGGTGGGAGTTGAAGTCCAAAGCACCCAGAGGGCTGATGTTTTCCCATGCCTGTTTTAGGGACCTTAAAGTGGTGAGCCTCCTTCCAACATTGTGATTCTGGATAGAAAACAAACAACAACATAGCATAACATTGTTTGAGTCCACAGTGCTCTCTGGGTGTAGGTGAACTACAACTTCCAAACTCAAGGTCAATTCCCAAGCAAACCCTTTCAGTACTTTCTGTTGGTAATGAGAGTTCAATATGCCAAGTTTGGTTCAATTTCATTGTTGCAAGAGTTCAGGATGCTCTTTGATTGCGGGTGAACTATAAATTGAACTAAATCAAGATCGTAGTTTAAAGCTAAAATTTGCTGATCTTCCTTTGGACAGTTTTTGGTTATCTGTTGCCAGGGAGTTCCCCATTCTGGCCAACAAAGCTAGTTTGACATTGCTCCCGTTTTCAACCACATATCTGTGTGAGATGAGCTTCTCAAGCTTGACCGTGATAAAAACTAAAAACAGAGAGAGACTGACAGCTGTTGAGCAAGACCTTCGTGTGTGTCTTTCTGCCATTCATGCCAGGATATCTATGTTGTGTTCATCGAAACAGGCCGAGGTTTCACACTGAGTGTATAAATACATTTTAAAACATATTAACTATATGTATTACTGTGTTAGAGTGTCATTTTGTGTCAAAATCCTGGTGCGCCCCAGGATTTTGTAAATGTAAAAAGTGTGCCGCGGCTAAAAAAGGTTGAAAAACACTGGTGTAGACAAGCTAATTTTCTCTGTTTACTAATGTTAAAGGTTTAGTTTTTGCTTGGTCCTCAAACTGGAAAAAACCCAAGGTTTGGTGTTTTTTGTAGCTCAAGTCCTTGAAGATCCATTTGTAATGGGGGAAACTTAAAAGTTTGCGCCATTAGTAATAATATTTTTAATGTTTGTCCCATGCAAATAATTTGATTTTTTTTTAGTTGCAGTATTTGCTCCACGGGATAATATAGCATTATATGGAGTTATTGGATTCTGCTTACCACTCATCACGGCATTGTGCTTATTAATTTGCCAGAAATACAGAAAGGTAACCACAAAATCCCTGCCTTTCCCCCCACTCATTCTCTTTCTCCCTTGTATACCATTTCCAGTATTCACAATGTCCCATTCTCTGCAGCAAGTTAGGTATGAAAGCCAGCTACAAATGATTCAGATGGTTGGCCCTTCCGATAATGAATATATCTATGTCGATTTCAATGAGGTTGAATATGATCTGAAGTGGGAGTTCCCCAGAGAAAACCTGGAATTTGGTGAGCAGTCTGTGGCCTTCAGCACAAAACTCAGTGTCATCGTAATTATGTCTATACCAAATGGCCAGAGATACACGCTATTTTCTTCTTTCTACCTTGTAGGGCAAGTACTTGGATCTGGTGCCTTTGGGAAAGTGGTGAATGCTGTTGCATATGGGATCAGTGAAACAGAAGTGTCAGTCCAGGTGGCTGTCAAAATGCTCAAAGGTAATAGACATTGTGTGGAGCCAGTTTGGGGTTGTGGTTTGAGTGTTGGATTCTGACTTTGGAGACAAGGGTTCAAATCTCCACTCAGCCATGGCTGGCCTTAAGGAAGTCACACTCTCTCGTGGAAGAAGGCAATGACTAACCCAAGCATGGGCCAACTTTCTAATTTGGAGTCTGCATGGCAGGCCAGGGTGGGTGGGTGGGATGGGAGTAAAGAGATTTCCCCCAAGCCCCCTCCCTGCCCTTTCCTCCCCTTCCTCTTCTCTTTCGAAGGCAGAAAGTGAAGGAAAGGCAGGAAACATTTGTATCCCCAAAAGGTTGCCCTTTGTCAGGGTGAGATGGTGGATGGGAGAAAAAGTGTATCCATTAGGCCAGAGGTGAGCAACCTACGGCCGGCGGGCCAGATGCGGCCCGGCAGCTGATTCTGTCCGGCCCGGGGAGAAGGGTGTCGGGGGCGGGGCCAAGAGGAAGGGGTGCCGCTGCCGCCATCCCATCGCGGGCTTTGTGGGCCCTGTGTCGGCAGACAGGCCGGAGGAGCGGCGGCTTTGGAGTGCCTGCCATCCCTGGAGGCGATCTGGGCCTGCAACGGGAGCAGTTGCCGACCTGCGGGGGCTGATATCCCTGGCGACCCGGAAGACTTGACCGTCTGCCGGGTCACCAGGGGGATCAGCCACCTCCGATCACCGACGGCGCCCCTGCAGGCCCAGATTGCCTCCAGGGATGGCAGGCACTCCATAGCAGAGCGATCAGCTGGGGAACGGCTGGGGGCGAGAGTGGGCGGAGGCCTGCAGCTTCCGATCGCCTGCTGCTCTGCTCTGCTTCAGCGGTGGCTGGGTCCGCTTTGCCATCCTCTGGGCTGGGTCCATTGGGCCATTTATCTTGGTTCGCACCTTGTCTTCTTGAATTTAATTTAATTTTAGTGGTTTTTATTATTATTTTATAATAATTTTATAATAATAATATAATAAATAATATAATATAATGTTATATTATATTATATTATAATTTCAATATATTATAATGTCTATATATGTACTATAATATAATAATTATATTAATACTAATAATATATGAATATTTCTTGATATATTAATATGTTAATATTAATGATGTGTAATATAGAGTAAATATAGTAAATAAATAAATAAATAAATAAATAAATAAAGTAGGTTAGAATGTAGTTCCGCCTTTAGGTGCGGCCCTCCATAATATTTTTTGGCTCTCGTGTGGCCCCTTGGAAAAAATAATTGCCTACCCCTGCATTAGACCCTGTATTGCCTATGAATTCCTATGTACACTGCACATATCTTATTTGTAGTGCAAGAAAACACTTAAAAACAATTCAATAATTAAAATGAAAAACAATTTTAAGAAATACATCAGGAATGTGGCGCAGCTGGCTGGGTGTCAGCTGCATAAGATCTCTACTGACCAGAAGGTCATGAGTTCACGGCCTGCCCGGGTCGGGGTGAGCTCTCAACCAATTGTGTAGCTCGTTGTCGACCTTTGCAACCCAAAAGACAGTTGCATCTGTCAAGTAGGAAATTTAGGTACCACTTTGTGTGGGGAGGCTAAATTTAACTAATTTGCGAGGCCATAAAGTTCTCCAGGAAA
This sequence comes from Anolis apletophallus, assembly GCA_030556195.1. Lineage (NCBI taxonomy): Eukaryota > Metazoa > Chordata > Lepidosauria > Squamata > Anolidae > Anolis > Anolis apletophallus. The sequence continues at coordinate 193,362,935 of JARBWK010000004.1, read as the reverse complement.
TACTCAAAAAAGAATGAAAGAGTGCGACAGCTCCTTTTGGTGGCCAGAAGCTGAAATGTTAAATTGCCTCTGTGTCTGTCTGTATATGTTGTATGTCAAAGGGCATTGAATGTTTGCCTGTATGTGTGCATTGCGATCCGCCCTCAGTCCCCGGGTGAGAAGACCAAAATATAAATGATGTAAATAAATAAATAAATAAATAAATATAGAATCCTAGAGTTGGAAGAGAACCTCAAGGGCCATCCAGTCCAACCCTCTACCATGCAGGAAGGCACAATCAAAGCACTCCTGATAGACAGCTTCTGCAGAAAAGCCTCCAGAGAAGGAGACTGACTCCACCACACTCCTAAGTAGCCTAGGCCACTATCCAACAGCTCTTGCTCTCAGGAAGTTCTTCCTAATCTTTTCAGTTGACTTTTACCCCTCCACCTCAATGGGACACCCTTTCAGATCTTGAAACATGGTTCTCATGTTTCCCCTCTATCTTCTCTTCTCCCAGCTAAACATGCCCCAGGAGGAAAGGAGGAAGGAAAAAGAGAAGGAAGAATGGGAGGAAGAGAAGGATGAAAGGAAGGAAGAGTGGAAGGGAGGGAGAAAAGAGAGAAGGAAGAAAAGACAAAAGGGAATGAAGGAAGGAGAAAGAGAGAGAAAGAAAGAGGGAAGGAGGGAAGGATGGAAGGAGGGAGGGAGAAAGAGGGAGAAAGAGGGAGTTAAGGGAGGAGAGAAGGAAGGATAGGGTGGTGAGAGAGATCAGGGCCTGAGAAAAGAGCCCAAGGGGCCACATCCGGCCCCTAGACCTGTCTTTGCCCATACGCGGGCTAACCTCTTTGGAACAAATCTTACCAAGAAGACCCTTTTTGTAGAAAAAAAAATCACAACATGGGAGCAGCCACTGAGAAGGCTCTATCCTACATCCACCACAAATGTGACTGTGATGGTGGTGGGATTGAGAGAAGACTCTCCCCAGATGATCTTAAAATCTAAGCAGGCTCATATAATATGGACTAAAAAGCTGGTCTATCTAGACAAGGTTGTGTGTTTGTAGTCTGCCATGTGACTCTTGAAGGTGATCTATTAGAAAAAGAGGCGGGAACGCTACTTCAACACCATAGTGAAGGATATATATATATATATATATATATATATATATATAGTGTCAGGAGTGAACCAAACAGTTGTATTGCATTATAAACAAACAAACAAACAAACAAAACACAACGTTTGCAGACTTGGTATTCTATTAAATGTCATTTGACCAGTAGCTGGCCACTTGGAGTGCCTCTGGTGTTGCCATAAGAAGGTCCTCCATTGTGCATGTAGCAGGGCTCAGGTTGCATTGTAGTAGGTGGTTTGGTCTTCTCCACACTCGCATGTCGTGGATTCCTCTTTGTAGCCTCATTTCTTAAGGTTGGCTCTGCATCTCGTGGTGCCAGAGCGCAGTCTGTTCAGCGCCTTCCCAGTCTCCCCGTTTTCTGTGTGCCCAGGGGGGAGTCTCTCATTTGGTATTGGCCATTGATTGAGCTTTTGACTTTTAGCCTGCCACTTTTGGACTCTTGCTTGCTGAGATGTTCCAGCGAGTGTCTCTGTAGTTGTTAGAAAACTATTTCTTGATTTAAGTCATTGGCGTGCTGGCTATGGACATGCAAGCTATGGGCCCTGAAGGTAGAGTAAAGCCATCCCACGTACAGGGAGACCTGGAATATCTTAAGAATGAGTGCCAGACTCAAAATAGTGAACCAAACAAGATTTATTTGAATAACAACCAGTAAAAAATGCTGGTGGCCCAAAATGCTTAGTTGGTTGCAAAAGAAGTCCTTGAAAAAGGAAGCTATCACTTGCCTCTTTGTTTGCAGAGTGATTGTACCTCAATTTGATCCCGGGTATCCTGTTGCTCTCTGGCTTGTAGGCTCGCGAAGTCCTGTATAAGCCCCAAATCCACTGTCTCTGTTGAGGACAGGTCCTCGTATGCACTGCAGGCTTGGTTGAGGGCGAAGGTTAGGCTTAGTAGGTTAACTAAGTTGCTTTGTCACAGCAGTAGCTTAGGTTCCACCTTGCTGTGTCCGTGAATTCTCTGGAATGAGGCCAGAGAGGAAGTCCTGCCTCTCATGTGACCTCTGGAAGAGGAGAAGTTAAGGCGGTGACATCAGGTTTGGAGCCAAGACACAACTCCGCCCCTAAGTGCCCACATAGCTGGACAATAGAACAAAGACCCATGCAGGTAAAGGCAAATAGGTACACAATACAGATGGGAAAACAGCCCTGTGGGGGCGCCACAATACCCAAAAAGGGGATGGGCCGGAGATGTCACTGCCTTGGTCCTTTCACTATTGGTTGCTACTTCCCGGCGGATGTCAGGTGATGCAATGTCAGCTAAACAGTGTAATTTCTCCAGTGGTGTCGGGTGCAGACACCCCGTGATAATGCGGCAAGTCTCATTATTTATTTATTTATTTATTTATTTGTCACGTTTCTATACCGCCCCTCTCAGCCCGAAGGCGACTCGGGATGGTTTACACAGGCAGTCTCTGCCCTCAATACAACACAGCAACAAGTCAACCCCCCCCCAAGAAAAAAATAACAATTTAACAATTAAAACATACAATTGCAGCCTCAGCGTCATGTTGAAATCAGTTTCCATCACATCGTCATTCCTTATATCCAATTAAGCCTTATATTTCCTCAACAAATGCCTGCTCAAATAACCAGGTCTTGACTTTCTTGCGAAACGTCAGGAGGGATGGGGCCGATCTGATGTCTTTAGGGAGGGCGTTCCAAAGCCGAGGAGCCACCACTGAAAAAGCCCTGTCTCTTGTCCTCGCCAGTCGCGCCTGCTAAGAAGGCGGGACCGAGAGCAGGGCCTCTCCAGATGATCTTAAACATCTCGATGGTTCATAGGGAGAGATGCGTTCGGACAGGTAAGTTGGACCCGAACCGTTCAGGGCTTTAAAGGCTAAAGCCAGCACTTTGAATTGTGCCCGGCAGCAAACTGGCAGCCAGTGGAGCTGGCACAACAGAGGAGTTGTACGCTCTCTGAATGGCGCTCCTGTTATCAACCTGGCTGCTGTCCGTTGGACTAGTTGCAGCTTCCGAACAGTCTTCAAAGGCAACCCCACGTAGAGAGCATTGCAGTAATCTATACGGGATGTAACCAGAGCATGGACCACCGTGGCCATGAGCTACATCCACTGTTTTAGCGTGGTGAGATGTGTTCCACACTGGGCATGCATACTCAGCAGCAGAGTAGCATAGCGCAAGGGCAGATGTCTTCACTGTATCTGGTTGTGATCCCCAGGTTGTGCCAGTCAGCTTTCGTATGCTATTGTTTCTAGCACCCACTTTTCGCTTGAAATTCAGGGAGTGCTTCTTATAGTGAAGGCTGAAGCATGAGTAAATTAATCAAAGCCCTTCTGTCAGTTTTGCATTTTTCCAAAATTAAATGTATAAAAAATTGTAAAATCTGAAAAGTTATTTCCAAAAAAATGAGCAAAACAGAATTCTCACCTGACCCTTGTGGTGTCCAAGTACAGCAGGAAACAGCTCCCTCTACTGGCAAACCAGAGTTGGTGGCTTAACATACTGTTAGTGATCCAAAGCCCTGCATTAGACATTGCATCAATGTGCAAGTTTTCATTGGGCTTCTCGTAACAGAGCTTGGAAAGCTATTTTTTGGAGTAGTACTGGCTATTTGGTCTGAAAACTGTAGTAAAAAAGGTTTATGGTGTTGTTAGAGTTTCAAATATCTACTGGGTTCATATTCCTTCTTATGACTGATATGAGAAAAGTGAAGAGAAAAAAGTTATTTCTGTTGCTAAACGGAGTATTCCACAAAGTACTTACTTCTTTACACAGCCCATAGTTCAGGGAATGGAAGCGGTCCCAAGCAGTCCCAAACCCGATTTTATGATCCTGTGATACTCTGACAAGCCCACAACACAAAATGGCTACACAGTGTCTTGAAATGTTAGTGATAGTAACACAGCTAGGAAATACTTATATAGCAGCAACAGCAGGAAAGCACACGCAGAGTATGCAGCAGAGACGGCACAAAAGAGTTCATCCGCTATCTTAAGATATCTCATTCAACCAACATGATTGTTTGCCACTGAGGGAGATTTTGCAAAACAGGCTCTGATTGCCCAGCTTCTAGATTCCAACATTCTAAGGTGATGTTGAGGGAAAAGGAAAGGCCTCAGGCAGTCAGTCACTGCGGCCCACAGCAATGACAGATCAGGACCAAACTTGGCACACAGGGGCCCAATGGCCCACTTCACAAACTGGTGTGGTTTAGGGCAGGATGGGCCACGAATGTTGGGATTTGCAGTACCTTCACCTGATTCACTTCCCAAACAATGACCCACTCTCCATCCTACTGCAGTTTAGAGGAGGATGGACCATGGATGATGGGACTTGAAGTACCTCTACTGATTCCCCATGACAGTGGCAGCCCCCAACAAAGACCGATAAAGACCATACTTGGTACAGAGAGGCCCCATGATCCACTCTACATTCTACTGCAGTATGGAGGAGGGTGGATCATGGATGATGGGACTTGAAGTACCCCCACTCACTTCTCAAGTGTGCTGCGACCCTCATCCAATGACTGCTCAAGACCAAACTTGGCACACATTACCCCCTTAACATCCTGGAGAGGTTTAGGGGAGGTGGACCACGGATTATGGGATTTGAAGTACTTTCAAATGCTTTTGTTCCAACAGACCGCTGTGGCCCCCAACGAAAAACAATAAAGACCATACTTGGCACACAGAGCCCCTATGACCCACTCTACATTCTACTGCAGTTTGGAGGAGGGTGGACCATGGATGATGGGACTTGAAGTACCAAAGACCAACCTTGGCACACAATGCCTTTCTCAAATAACCCGGGCACCGCTGGGTCCCCAAGCTTTATATATATATATATATATATATATACACACACACACACACACACACACACACACACACACACCATTTGCTGTGTCATACTGTGTTTTTGTGTCAGTAAAATAATAATAATAATTTATTAGTACTGACATGAACTTGCACCGTGTCAGGTAAGGAACAAAGCCATCTTTACAGGATTACTAACTGGAGCATCCTACAGGGAGCAGTCAACCCCCCTGTTTAAGGATCTCCATTGGCCGCCGTTCATCTTCTGGTCCCAATTCAAGGTGCAGGTTCTTACCTACAAAGCCCTGAACGGTTTGGGACCCGCCTACCTTCATGACCACATTTCCATCTACGAACCCAGGCGATCTCTTTGATCATCTGGAGAGGGCCTGCTCTCGCTCCCACCCTCTTCACAGGCATGATTGGTGGGGACGAGGGAGAGGGCCTTCTCTGTGATGGCCCCCCGACTATGGAACTCGCTCCTTAAGGGTATCAGACAGGCCCCCACATTGGTAGGTTTTAGGAGGAGCTTGAAAATGTGACTGTTCCAATGTGCCTTCCCGGAATAAAGTAAATAACGCCCTGCTCTGATCAACCTTTGCAAAATGTCCCCAGAAGCACTTTAATCACCTGTTGGGTTGTCTGCTCCACATTCTTTTCTATTTAAAAAACCCCCTCCTGTGTCACACATTCTACCTGTGTTCGCACCCAGTGTTATTTATTTTAAAGTTTTTAATAATCTACATCTGGCCCAGCCATAATGCTTTTAAACTGTGTTGTTGTTGTTTATTGCTTATTGTAAGTTATAGTGATTGTATTGTTTTATTTGCTGTTGTGTTCTTTTACTATGTATTGTTGGGCTTGGCCTCATGTAACCCGCCCCGAGTCCCTTCTGAGAGATGGTGGCGAGATATAAATAAAGTTTAATAATAATAATAAAATAATAATAATAATAATCTATATACAGTATATAAAGGAAGAGTCGTCATGGAAAGACCGTCCCAAACAGAGAAACCTTGTGGCCCTGAGAGCAGGCGGAACGCAGAAACACCAAACTTGCCAACAGAAATAGGCCTCAAGCAGATAGGCTGGTCGTTTGTAGCAAAGAAACCCCCCAAAACCTAAAAGGCCCCCCCCGGAAAACAACGAGTAAAAAAACCTACATTTCCCAGCATCCTCCGGAGAAACTGCGCAACCACTCTCCCAGCCTCTACATTCTGGCCCCCACAACATGATTCCGGAGCTGCCAACTGCCAATAAACATGAGCTGCCATTTGCATAACTCCTGTACTGGCCAGCCAACATGAACATTCCGACCCATAATAAACTGTTAGAGGAGGATAAGGCAAAGGGCTGAGGCACAAACACAAAACAACCCACAACGACACAGCCATGGCCCCAACAACACCATAACTAACAACAATTCCAACCCTTATATACTCAGACTTTCTTGCATCTCCTAAATAGGGCACAGCAACGCGTGCCGGGTACAGCTAGTCTATCTATCTATATAAAAATCGAGTGGTCGTGGGATGTCGTATATGCACGGCCAAACTATACCCCCCCCCCCCAAACACAAATCCCACGACACACACCCCAGACCATGAGGTACAGACATAACACAAAAACACACCTCTCTAACTTGCAACCCCCCAAAAACAGCCCCCAAAACCGCCCATTGACTCCCGTTCTGCGCTGCCCGCGAGCTGGAGAGGGGAGAACAATCACGCAGGCGCACACGAACCCCCCCTCCCAAAACCCCCAACCCATCTCCTGTCACCCTCTCTCCCCACTCACCGGGACCTTCGCAGCCACACCGGCGACCCAATAACCACCTCCGCCATCCTCGCCCTGACCACACGTCCCCGGTCCCAGAGCAGCTCTAGGTCGCTAAGCAAGCTACACTTCCCAGAAACCTCCGCAAGAACCGGAAGTGGCCATGCCGAGGTTTCTGGGAAGTGTAGTCCAAAACGCCGCACTTCAATACAGCGGCCTGACACCACCCAGCACACACAAAAAGGGGCGGGCCGCGTACGACGCTGCCATGCGCCAGGGCGGGAGGCAGCCCCTGAAATCGGGCGCTCCGCCCTCCCCGCCCCTGTCCCCCGCGGCCACGCTGAAAGAAGGTAAGCCCCGAGCTTACCTTCTTTCACGCGCGGCCGCAGCACCCACGGGGGACACGGCGGAGGGCGGATCGGTGATCTCCGGCCCTCCCTTCTGCCCTCCAGCGTGTCCCCCACGGTTGCGGTGGCCGCGCCTGAAAGAAGGTAAGCTCCCAGGCTTACCTTGCTTCAGGCGCGCCCGCCGCAACCGCGGGGAACACGGCGGGAGGTAATGAGAGAGACAGAGGGGAGGCCTGAGAGGGGGGGAGAGGGGGGAGGACACAGAGAGAAAGGGGGGAAGAGAAGGGGGAATCAGGCAGCGAGAGAGAGGAGGGGGAGAGAGAGAGAGGTGGGAAGTGTACATACACACATACAGAAACACACACATACATACACATACATACAGACACACAGACACATACATACTCACACACATACATACACATACATACACATTCATACACATACACACACAACTACATACACACACATACACATACATACACAAACACATATATATACACAGACACACACACATACACACATACATACACAAAAACACACACAAACACACACACATACATACACACACACATACAAACACACATACATATATATACACACACAAAACACATTGTCAAATCATTTCCAACCCTTACATACCCACACTTCCACACATCTCCTAAATAGGGCACAGCAACGCGTGCCGGGTTCAGCTAGTAATAATATAAAAGAGGTGTTCAGGGTTGCTGAATTCTATCCTACAGCTCAGCACCTTGGATAGCTTCTTTAAAACTCCACTGGATCCACTGCCCTGCTAAGTTGAAAGGCATCAGCTACTACTGGTTCTGCAAAATGGGTGTGAGGCAGAGTTTTTCAAACTGTGCTCCTCCAGATGTTTTGGACTTCAGATTCCACAATTCCTGACAGCTGGCAAGATGGCTGGGATTTTTGGGAGCTGAAGTCCAAAACACCTTGAGAAGCACAATTTGAAAAACACTGGGATGGAGGACTTAGAGGATTTCGAAATCTTGTGTGCTTCTTGGGCCTTGCCCTGTTCTTCATGACAATCATAGTGAGCTACTGCTTGTTCTCTTTCCAGAAGGTAACATGTCCCCTTGATAATGTTAAACATTGCATTTCCACACATTGTAGTGCTTCTGATGCCTTTCCATTTCTAGAAAAATATAGTTCCTCTGAGAAAGATGCTCTCATGTCCGAACTCAAAATGATGATACATATTGGGAAACATGAAAACATCGTGAATCTCTTTGGAGCTTGCACCATGTCAGGTAAGGAACAAGGCCATCTTTACATTATATCAGTTTGTGACCTTCTTCATATGCGGTGGCAATTTGGGCTTGCCATATGGAAGGGGTGGTGACTCTCCTCTAGATTCCACATTTTAAAGGACCTATCCAAATGCTTAACCTTATAGTCAAAATAACTCTCATCTATCTTTCTGTCTGTCTGTTTTAAATGCCCAATAAGTTGGCATAATATTCGCCATTGATTGTTTTACCCCTTTGAAGGTAGTCAATGTGGATTATATCGCATACATCCCAAAAAATGGTCGCCATGACTTTATTGGCTGACAAACCCACCTTGGCCTTCTTTGGCGTCGATTCACCCTGAGAAACCCACTGTTTTGACTGCTGTTTGGTCTCTGGTGTGTTGTGGTGGATCCACGTTTCATCCACGGTTACGAAACGGCGCAAAACCCCGTCCATATTGCGGTTGAACAACGGCAAACACTCCTGCAAAATTGTCACACGATTGCGTTTGTGGTCGATTGTAAGCAAACACTGTACCCATCTTGTGGAAAGCTTTCTCATATCCAAGTGATCATTTAAAATTGAAACCACTGAGCCAGGTGAGATGCTTATGGCTTCCACAATCTCTCACACTTTCAATCTCCCATTGGCCAACACCATATCGTGATTTTTTTCAATTGTTTCGGGTGTAGAGACCTCAACTGGGCGTCCAGAACATTCGTCATCTTCCATGCTTGTACGGCCACAACAAAATTCAGTAAACCACTTTTTTACCATTGAAATTGATGGTGCAGAGTCCCCATAGTATTTATCAAGCTTAGTCTTGGTTTGAGTGATGGTTTTTTCCACAAAAAATAATGCTTAATGAGCACACGTAATTCACTTTTTTCCATTTTCTCCTCAAATCACGTGGTAGTCTGCAATCGATGGCTGTCAAACACAAACTAAATGACGCAGCCTGTTCAAATTTTGACAGGAGTCAACTGACAGATACCTGTTGACAGGAGCAGTGTTGCCCTTTCAGTTAAGAGGCAGGGAATTCAAAAAGTCACGGACTTATTGACCCGCCCTCGTACATACCAGATATTTACTTGTCTGTCTGTTCATTACAACTATATTTTCAGGGCCGATTTATTTGATTTTTGAATACTGTTGCTACGGAGATCTCTTGAACTACCTACGAAGCAAAAGGGATAGGTTTCACAAGACGTGGACTGATATCTTCAGAGAACCTAACTTCAGTTTTTACCAGAGTTTTCCAGGTCATACAAATTCCAGGTAATCACTGAGTTTTGTAACTATTGAGCAAAGATGAGGAGGGAATCCTGGTTCCACCGTGCATGTGTTGAGACATTGCGGTTCTTGCTTGGGCCTGATCTGTCTTTGTCATGAGTCATTATGCTTTCCCTTCCTATCTCAAACCACTTCCACAACAAAATGAAACAGCACAAAACACAATTACACAAATATACACCCCATGCTTTTTTTTTTGCTTCTGTAAAGTTTTGTGTGTTTGCTCATATATGAACTGCTGCCTGAAAATATTAACAAAACAGAAAGTTCTATTAGAATGAACCATACGTATATCTGGAAGAAAGGGTTCTGGGTTCTGCTAGTACTGACTAAGAGAGAAAGGAATGTGGGACGAAATGAAACCAGGTCTTTTTTTTTTCATGTCACGAGTGACTTGAGAAACTGCAAGTTGCTTCTGCTGTGAGAGAATTGGCTGTCTGCAAGGACATTGCCCAGGGCAGTGTTTCCCAACCGCTGTGATGTGGCACAGTAGTGTGCCGTGACGGACCTCCTGCTGTGCCGCGAGAAAAGCTCTCTGCCCCCCTTCCTCCCCCTCCTGCCGAACTCCTGCTGCTTGGGGGAGGAGGAGGAAGGGCCGGGTGGTGGCGAAGAAAAAGAAGAAGGGGCCGGGGCGCCGCCTCCTTCAGCCGTTTCCCCAGCTAGTCTCCAATCCGCCATGACTCTCACCCCTCGCTTGCTGAAGCCGCGCGGAGGAGGAGCCCCGCCCACTGAAGCCCGTTTACTGCTCATGCTCCTCCTCCTCCGCGCAGCTTCAGTGAGCGAGGGGCAGGAGTCATGGCGAAGAGCAGCGCCGGGGATGGGGGCCATGACTCCCGTCCCTCGCTCGCACTGCCCCCTCAAGGCTGGAGAAGCTGTGGGAGAGCTGAAGCCGGGTGAGGGGGCGGGGCAAGGCATGGCCTGGCTCCGCCCCCCCCCCTGGCTTCAGCTCTCCCACAGCTTCTCCAGCCTTGAGGGGACAGTGCCAAGCCAGCATTGTGCTTCTGCCACTGCTGGCACTGCCCCCTCAAGGCTGGAGAAGCTGTGGGAGAGCTGAAGCCGGGGGGAGGGGAGGCATGGCGTGTCCTGGCTCCTCCCCCAGCTTCAGCACTCCCAGCAGCTGCTCCCAGCAGCTCACCATTCCCCAGCCATTCTTTACTGTGTTAGCGTGTCATTTTGTGTCATTTTGGTTGGTGGTGTGCCCCTGGATTTTTTAATGTTAAAAGTGTACCGCGGCTCAAAAAAGGTTGGGAAACACTGATCTAGGACATTAAGATCATCTGGGGAGACCCTGCTCTCGACCCCGTGTACGTCACAGATATGTTTGGCGGGGACAAGAGACAGGACCTTCTCAGTGGTGGCCCCTCAGCTTTGGAACACCCTTCCCAGGGACACCCTTCCCAGGGACACCTCACCCAGGGACAGTGGTGGCCCCTCAGCTATGGAATACCCTTCCCAGGGACACTGGCCCAGGGGACACCTGGATGTTTGATGTTTTATCATCCTTGTGGGAGGTTTCTCTCATGTTCCTGCATGGGGAGCTGGAGCTGACAGAGGGAGCTCAACTCGCTCTTCCTGGATTTCAACCACTGACCTGTCAGTCAACAGTCCACTGACCTGTCAGTCATTGCGCTACTGCTCTGAGTCCCCCTCGGGGGTTGAGAAGGGTGGGTTAGAAATATTGTAAATAAATACTGGGGGCTCCAAACCAGGGCTGAGAATATGGTGTACACTTGCCTCAAAGAGTTCTTTCTCCCACCGTGGACATTCCACAGATATATAAACCCCACTTGCCTAGTTTCCAACACCGGGACTGTGGCACAGCTGGCTGGGAGTCAGCTGCATGAGATCTCTACTGACCAGAAGGTCATGAGTTCAAAGGCTGCCCAGATTGGGGTGAGCTCTTGACCAAATTGTCGACCTTTGCAACCCGAAAGACAGTTGCATCTGTGAAGTAGGAAATTTAAGTACCACTATGTGGAGAGGCTAATTTAACTGATTCATGAGGCCATAAAATCTCTAGGAAGTATGCAAAAGAATGGAGGAATGCGACAGCTCCCCCTGGTGGCCAGAAGCTGGAATGTTAATTTGCCTCTGAGTGTTATGTTGTGTGTCTATGGCATTGAATGTTTGCCTGTATATGTACATTGTAATCCGCCCTGAGTCCCCTGCGGGGTGAAAAGGGCGGAATATAAATGATGTAAATAGATGATGGGTTTTTTTTTGTCTTTTTCTTCTTCTTGTCTTAAGTTTTCCTACTTTTATTTTTTATTGTTTATTGTTCCCCCTCTTTCCCTGATATTACTTCCTCTTTTATATTGTTTAAAATAAAAAAATCTTGGAAATAAAATAAAATAAACAGATCTCACAACCTCTGAGGATGCCTGCCATAGATGTGGGTGAAACATCAGGAGAGAATGCTTCTGGAACATGACAATATGGTCCAGAAAACTCAATTATTCCAGCCATGAAAGCCTTCGACAACACACCAAACAGATATTTATTTCTTAAAAAATCTATATGGGTCTGTTGTTAAAGATTTGGTTCCTGTTCATGTATTTAATGGAGAAATGATTCTTACTGATCTCTTCTTGGCTATTAACAATTTTTTGAAATTTATTTTGGAAACACAAAAATAATCCACCATGATTTTTTCCAGAAATAAAAATCCAATAACAAATGGATCGTACATACCAGCAGATGACTTTGGAAACGCTGATGTAAAACTAAGTTTGGATTTCACCTCTAAAACAGCTACAGTTGCTCTCCTTTCGGAGGGAGGTGAGAAATTAAAGTGTCCTTTGAGAATGAATATACCTATAACAGGGATGGGCAACGCACGGCCCGGGGGCCGGATGCGGCCCTTTGGCCGATTCAATCCGGCCCCCCCTAAGGTCCCTGGCAGGCAGGCAGGCAGGCAGGCAGAGCAGCCAACAGAGGGGGGAGAAGAGGAGGAGGGGCCAGGAGCAAGCGCCAATGCAGAGCAAGCAGGAGGAAGTGCCTCCTCCTCTCCTTCAGGCCTCGCGCGCCTCGCGACGCCTTCCTTCTTTCCTTCCCTCTCTTTCCTTGCTTCCCCTTTCCCTGTTTCCTTCCTTCCCCCTTCCACCACATCCCCCTCCCTTGCCAAAGGGAAAGGAGGAAGAGGGAACGGGAGAGGGAAGGAGGAGTGCTGCGAGGGAGAGGGGGCAGGGCCAGAGCGGGGACAAGGCTGGAGGAAGGAGTGGGGTGCGCAGGGGGGGGCTTCTATTCTCTCCTCGGCTTCCTCAGTTTACTTCGCCCTCCTCCTTCTTGGCTTCTAAGCCTTGCTCCCCCCCCCCTTCTCTTCTGCCTCTGGGCATATTGAGGATTCGTGCCAAGTTTGGTACTGATCCAAACGTGCCAAGTTGGAGTCCACAGTGCTCTCTGGATGTAGTAGGTGAACTACAACTTCCAAACTCAAGGTAAATGCCCAGCAAACCCTTTCAGTACTTGAGAGTGTGCCAAGTTTGGTTCAATTCCATTGTTGCTGGATTTCAGGATGATCTTTGATTGTGAGTTAACAATTTAGTGCCTTTTTATTATTAAAGAAATTCAATTGATATTATGTAGAATGCAGTTCAGCCTTTAGGTGCAGCCCTCCATAATATTTTTTGGCTCTCGTGTGGCCTCTTGGAAAAAATAATTGTCCACCCCTGACCTATAAGAACAGCTAGACCTGTGGTTCCCAAAGTGGGCGGTACCGCCCCCTAGTGGGTGGTGAGGCGATCCAAGGGGGTGGTGGGAGGCTCAAGAGAATTTGGGGGGCACTGAAGCCCTGTAAGGGGGCGGTGGAGGGATTCCAACTCGCAAGCGCGCGAGTGTGAGCCTGTCAGTTGGAAACCCTGTGCAAGCGCTGCCTGGAAACTGCAGCGTGCAACCCCTTCCTCTCCTCAACTTTGCCCACAGTGCAGTCCTGTATCACCCCTTCCAATCCAAGGAGGTCCCCAGTGGAAGGAAGCTGGGCCAGGCTGAGACAGTTGTGTGTGTGCCTGCCAGTTGGTCCAGCGGAGAAGGAAAGCCTTCGTGTCTGCAAACGCCCCTTGAGTCGTTGAGGCGTCTGCAGGTGCCTCCTGGGAGATGGCCATGGCATGAAGGAAAATGCAAGCAGCACCCAATTTCCAAGGTCCAGTATTCTCTATGGCTCAAGTTTAGTTCAATTCCATTGCTGTTGGGAGTTCAAAATGCTCTTTGATTATAGGTCAACTATAAATCCCAGCAGCTACAACTCCCAAATGGCAAAATCAATCCCCCACAACTCCACCAGTGTTCAACTTTGGGTATATTGAGTATTTGTGCCAAATTTGGTCCAGATCCAGGGTTATTTGGGTTCAGAGTGCTCTCCAAATGTAGGTGAACGACATCTCCCCTAAATCATTGTCAATTCCTCCCAAACCCCTCCAGTATTTTCTGTTGGTCATGGGGGTTCTGTGTGCCAAGTTTGGTCCAGGTCTGTCATTCCAATAAGGAGCCTGGCTACCAGTTGGAGCTTCCGAGCTGTCTTCAAGGGCAGCCCCACGTAGAGCGTGGACCACACTGGCCAAGTCAGATTTCACAAGGTATGATCATAGCTGGCTCACAAGTTTGAGTGTGCAAAGGCTCTCCCCGACCACTGCCGACACTTGAGCATCAAGTGACAGCGTTGAGTCCAAGAGGACCTGCAGCCTCAGGGGGGGTGGGGTAACCCCGTCGAGCAAGGTTAACTAACACTTGGTGGAAAAAATAGCATAATTAAAATAGCTTGGGTGATTAGAATGTAAAAGAAAGTAAATCAAACAAAAGGATTTACACAGCACTGCTACTCATAGATAGATAGATAGATAGATAGATAGATAGATAAGATAGATAGATTAGATAGATAGATAGATGATAGCTAGATAGATATATAATTAGCTGTCTCAGGGTATTTTTGATTAGTTATGGATGGCTTCTTGAGATTCTTAAAAGAAGACGAAAGACATAAGAAAAACTGTAGTTTGATATTTGGAGTTCTGCTTTGTGTAAAGACTTTTGAGCTTGTGCCCACACCTACCTTTTGGCCTCTCTTCTTTTGACACCTGACAGAGGTCCTCCTGGTCAGTCGAAAGGCCGAACAGGGCATAGGGTTACAGCCTATGTTGAATGGGGTTACACTCCCCCTGAAGACGCAGGTTCACAGTCTGGGAGTGATCCTGGATTCATCGCTGAGCCTGGAACCCCAGGTTTCGGCGGTGGCCAGGGGAGCTTTTGCAGAGTTAAAGCTTGTGCGCCAGCTGCGCCCGTGCCTTGGGAAGTCTGACTTGGCCACGGTAGTCCATGCTCTTGTTACACCCCGAATAGACTACTGCTACGCACTCTATGTGGGGCTGCCTTTGAAAACGGTTCGGAAACTTCAGTTGGTCCAATGGGCGGCAGCCAGAATGCTAACTGGGGTGATATACAGGGAGCATACCACCCCCTGCTATGCCAGCTCCACTAGTTGCCTGTCTATCTCCAAGCCCAATTCAAAGTGCTGGTATTGACCTATAAAGCTCTATAGTTCTGGCTAAGCTGACTTGTCCGAACGCATCTGCCTCTATGTCTCATCTCGCAGCCAAAGATCATCTGGGGAGGCCCTGCTCTTGCTCCCGCCAGCATCGCAAATGCGGCTGGTGGGGATGAGAGACAGGGCCTCCTCGGCGGTGGCCTATGGAATGCACTCCCAAACGAAATAAGATTGACTCTCCTCGCTTTTAGAAAAAAAGGTTAAAGTTGTGGTTCTGGGACCAGGCCTTTGGACAGCAGATGTAAATTGTACCTTTGGATTTGACTGGATTGACACTTTGGACTTGACTGGACTGACAATGTGTTCCGCTTGATGGCTTTAATTAATTATTGTTGTATGTCGTGGTTTTTAATGTAATGTTTTTTAGAAAAATGTTTAATGCTTTTTAATGACGTTGATGATATGGTGTATTTTGATATTGTATTGTGGTGTTGCGGCCAGTAGTGATGCAAATGTAAGCCGTGCCGAGTCCCCCTGCGGCGGTGAGAAGCTACGGGGTACAAATACCATACATAAAATAAATAAATAAATAATAAAACAAACCTGTCTCTGGGGAAAACAAACTGTCACAATTTTTCTTTTGTAGAAGAAATGAAATACATGAACAGGAGACTGGATGATGAAGAGGACCTTAATGTCCTGACTTTTGAAGACCTTCTGTGCTTCTCTTATCAAGTTGCCAAAGGAATGGAGTTCCTAGAGTCAAAATCAGTAAGTCTCATGGTGCAAAGCATAGCTTGAGAGAGCCAAAATGTGTACACTGGTATGAGGGTGGGTCAATAAGTCAGTGACTTTTTGAATGAAACCAGGTTTTTTGATACAAAATCGTTTTATTTTTCAACGTAGTCTCCTTTCAGCTCTATACACTTTGTCCAATGTTTCTCCATTTTTTTTATCACTTCCAAGAAATAAGTTTTGTCGAGGTCATCAAAATAGGTATTTGTTTGTGAGATGATTTCATTGTTGGAGTCAAATCTCTTTCCACCGAGCCATTTCTTCAGGTTTGGAAACAAGAAATAGTCACTCGGGGCTAAATCCGGAGAATAGGGCGGATGAGGGAGCAATTCGTATCCCAATTCATGGATTGTTGCCATAGCAACTGCACATGTGTGCACCCTTGTATTGTCCTGGTGCAAAATAACTTTTTTCTTGGCCAAATGCGGTCGGGTTTTTTTCCATATCCTCATTAAATTGACCTCATTAAGTTGGCATATTATTCGCCATTGATTGTTTTACCCTTTTGAAGGTAGTCAATGTGGATTATACTGCGTGCATCCCAAAAAAACGGTCACCATGACTTTATTGGCTGACAAACCCACCTTGGCCTTCTTTAGCGCCGATTCACTCCGAGAAACCCACTGTTTTGACTTCTGTTTGGTCTCTGGTGTGTTGTGGTGGATCCACGTTTCATCCACGGTTACGAAATGGCTCAAAAACTTGTCCATATTGTGCTTGAACAACGCCAAACACTCCTGCGAAATTGTCACACGTTTGCGTTTGTGGTCGACAGAGCAAACGCGCACCCATCTTGTGGAAAGCTTTCTCATACCCAAGTGATCATTTAAAATTGAAACCACTGAGCCATGTGAGATGCCTATGGCTTCCACAATCTCTCGCACTTTCAATCCCCATCGGCCAACACCATATCGTGAATTTTTTCAATTGTTTCGGGTGTAGAGACCTCAACTGGGCATCCAGAACGTTCGGCATCTTCCGTGCTTGTACGGCCACAACGAAATTCAGTGAACCACTTTTTTACCATTGAAATTGATGGTGCAGAGTCCCATAATGTTTATCAAGCTTAGCCTTGCTTTGAGTGATGGTCTTTTTCTGCAAAAAAATAATGCTGAATGAGCACACAAAATTCACTTTCCCCCCCCATTTTCTCCTCAAATCACGCGGTAGTCTACTATCAATGGCTGTCAAACACAAAGCAAATGACGCAGCTTGTTCAAATTTTGACAGGAGTCAACTGACAGGTGCCTGTTGACAGGAGCAGTGTTGCTCTTTCAGTTAAGAGGTGGGAAATTCAAAAAGTCACTGACTTATTGACTCGCCCTCGTATAGGTGGGACGTTAATACGTAAATAGCAACAACAATAACATTTATTTTAGAAAGCAGTTCTAGAAGCATTTTGACAACAATTCTCCAAGTTTTGTGCCTTTTCCTTATCAAAATGCATTGTGATATATGATGTCTAATCAACTCACACAATCCTCCTTTAATAGTGTGTTCACAGGGACCTTGCAGCCAGAAATGTACTGGTCACACTTGGAAAAATGGCAAAAATCTGTGACTTTGGTCTTGCCAGGGATATAGTGAATGACTCCAACTACGTTGTCAGAGGGAATGTAAGTTAATTCAACGGGCAGACTTTTTCAATGGCATTTATGCTGAATATTTCATATGATATTAGCGGTAATTATTGATAACAAATACTCTGCGCTGAAAAGGGTGAAAGCCGGATATCCCAAAATATCAAGGTAGAATAACCTACAATATCTGCTTTGAACTGGAATATCTGAGTCCACACTGCCATATATCCCAGTTCAAAACAGATGATGTGGGATTTTATTCACTGTCACATACAAAGGATGAGAGAGAGAGAGAGAGAGAGAGAGAGAGAGAGAGAGAGATTTGCAAAGAATTGTATTTATTTATTTATTTACTTTATTTCTATTCCGCCCTTCCCACCCCGCAGGGGACTCAGGGCGGATTACAATGTACACATTACATTTAGACACACAAACACACAAGACAGACAGAGGCAATTTTTAAACATCTGGCCACCAGGGGGAGCTGTCGCACTTCTTCATTCCTCAGCGTGTTTCCTGGAGATCTTTTTATGGCCTCATAAATCAGTTAAATTAAACCTCCCCACTAAGTGGTACCTTTAATTTCCTACTTGACAGATGCAACTGTCTTTCGGGTTGCAAAGGTCAACAACAGGCTACACAATAGGTCGAGAGCCTACCTCAACCCGGGCTATAAATAAATAAAGAATTTTACATCTAAGTAGGGTTTTAATGTGTGAGCAGGGAACTTTTGTGGCGTAATGTAAAATAAACAACGTGTAGTTCATGTTTGATCAGCCCACACACTGCTTTGCCAAAGAAAGAAAATATGCCACCCCGGTGAATAATAAACAAGTAGTTTACTCTTCTTAGTTCTTAACAACAATACGTACAATATGATCAGTTGCATCAACTCATATAATGTCGTTTTATGAGAGATTTAGACTGACAGAGCACAATACTCCTGACTTCATCGGGAGTGTGGCACAGCTGGCTGGGAGTCAGCTGCATTAAGATCACTACTGACCAGAAGGTCATGAGTTCGAAGCCAGCCCGGGTCGGAGTGAGCTCCCAACCAAAATTGTGTAGCTTGTTGTCAACCTTTGCAACCTGAAAGACAGTTGCATCTGTCAAGTAGGAAATTTGGGTACCACTTTGTGGGGAGGCTAATTTAACTGATTTTTGAGGCCATAAAATCTCCAGGAAGTATGCAAAGATTGAGGAAGCGATAGCTCACTTGGTGGCCAGAATCTGGAATGTTAAATAGCCTCTGAGTGTCTGTCTATATATGTTGTATGTCTATGGCATTGAATGTTTGCCTGTATATGTACATTGTAATCCGCCCTGAGTCCCCTGTGGAGTGAGAAGGGTGGTATATAAATGATGTAAATAAAATAAATAAATAAAATTGTCTTTCATTGTCCATGTGGATAAACTGCTTCAGCAGCTCATGAAGCAAGAGCCCACTCCAGACTCTCTCTCTCTCTCTCTCTCTCTCTCTCTCTCTCTCTCTCTGCTTCTCTCTTCAAAACTCTCTCTGCACCTACAGTATATAACTCAAGCCTGAACAAAAATGTAACAGTATCCAAAAGTTCCAGGCTTAGCTATTCTATCAATCAATCAATGATTTCTTACCGTCTATGACCAGCACATAAAATGGGGCACAGAAGCCCAAGGAAGGCCATCTCCCCAGCATAGCCTGACCAATCACCTTCATGGATCTTATTTTACAGTTGACACACACATATTAGCTGATTCCTTGCATGCTCCAACAACCTTCTTATTAGGATGTGTATTTTTTTTTAAAGTTTTGTTTGTGTGTTAAATGATTTTCTAGCATTTGATGTGGTTGTTTTTAATTCTTTTTTAAAAAAAATTATGGTTATGTTTTAAAAATTGATTTGTCTTTGGGAACAACTATGGATCTATGAGAAAGGCAGCATTTATTATTTATTTATTTATTATTTATTATTTATTAATTCGTATTTGTGTGCTACCCTTCCCGATGGCTTAGAGCGGCTAACAACATATTCATAAAACAATCGAACATGACAGGAGTAAAACCACAATTAAAACACAGCTAAATACACAGTTAAAAAACACAATTTAAAAACACAATAAGCCACGTGATGGAAACAATGCGGCATAGAAATGAAACAGGATGGTGACATGCAACCAAGACTACAATTCATCCAGGTCCAAAAGCCTGCGGGAACAGCAGGGTCTTACAAGCTCTTCTAAATGGGAGGATATCCTGGATGGCACGGATGTCGGCGGGCAGCGAGTTCCACAGTGTTGGAGCCGTGATCGAAAACGCCCGCTGACGGGTTGCGGTCAGGCGAAACATCTTGGGGGAGGGGACGACCAGGAGGTTACGTTCCTTGGAGCGCAACGGTCTGGTGGGACAATATTTACTTTATTTATATTCCGCCCTTCTCACCCCGAAGGGGACTCAGGGTGGATTACAGATACATATACAAGCAGACAATCCCTGCCACTTATCACAGTACAGAACATACATTTTTGACATAGTACACACATATAAATGAACAGAGGCAAACTCTGGCCACCAGGGGGAGCGGACACACTCCTCATATCCTCATCATGGATAGAGGACCTTATTTATTTATTTATTTTATTTATATTCCGCTCTTCTCACCCTGAAGGGGACTCAGAGCGGATTACAGGTACAGATACTTAGCAGACAATCCCTACCGTTTCCACATACACACATATAGATGAACAGAGGCAAACTCTGGCCACCAGGGGGATGACACACTCCCCATCTCTCAGCATTCCAGTGTCCCTCGTTGTTCCTTCCGCATTCCTCAGTGTGCCTGGAGTTCTTTGTATGGCCTCATAATTCAGTCAAAATTTGCATACAAATGAAATGCAATAACACATAAATAAAATAAGGCGATCTATACAAAGGGCCAACTCTATCATGAGACAGAGTGAGCCAGCCACAATTGCCAAGAAAGCTTGCTTGTTGTGTAAGGCTGAAAATGATGGTTTGCTGCTATTTATTTATGATTGTATTTTTATTGCTAAGAACAGGAAGAGATGCTTGTGAGTTGGAATAACATAGATGGCTCAAGGTACTGCATCTCTTGATTTGGAACTGTACATGTGCCAGTTACAATTGGACATACCGTGTTTCCCCGAAAGTAATACAGTGTCTTACTTTCTTTTCCCCCCAAAAAGTCCCCCTACGTCTTACTTTCGGGGTACATCTTATATAAACTAAGACGTACCCCATCGCCACGCCCACGCCGCCGCCGCCGCCGTCACGCCGCCGCGGCACACCTCCGCGGCGCAGTTTTCTGGACAAAGGAAGGGAGGGAAGAAAGCCAGAAGCATGGCAAAGCGCCGCTGCATCAGAGTGACGCGTCATCGCTCTGCCCCGCCCCGGCTCCCTTCTCCCTCCCTTTCTTGGAGAAAGGAAAGGAGGGGGAAGAAAGCCAGAAGCATGGCAAAGCGCCGCTGCGTCAGAGTGACGCGTCGTCGCTCTGCCCCGCCCCCGGCTCCCTTCTCCCTCCCTTTCTTGGAGAAAGGAAAGGAGGGGAAGCGAGCCGGGGTGGGGCAAAGCGACGACGCGTCAGAGTGACAGCGTCATCGCTCTGCCCCGCCCCGGCTCCCTTCTCCCTCCCTTTCTTGGAGAAAGGAAAGGAGGGGGAAGCGAGCCGGGGCGGGGCAAGCGACGACGCGTCAGAGTGGCGCGTCATCGCTCTGCCCCACCCCGTCTCCCTTCTCCCTTCCTTTCTTGGAGAAAGGAAGGAGGAGGCGCGGGCCGGGCGGGGCAAGCGACGACGCGTCAGAGTGACGCGTCATCGCTCTGCCCCGCCCCCGGCTCCCTTCTCCCTCCCTTTCTTGGAGAAAGGAAAGGAGGGGAAGCGAGCCGGGGGCGGGGCAAAGCGACGACGCGTCACTCTGACGCAGCGCACGCTTTGCCATGCTTCTGGCTCTCTTCCCCCTCCCTGGAGGCCTGGCAGAAAGGAGGTGTGCCGCGGAGGTGTGCGCGGCCGATGGGCCGATTTGCGGCGGCGGCGGGGCGTGGCGGCGAGTGCGGCACATTCGGGTACGGCTTACATTAGCCGACCCCTGACACCCGATCGTCTTACAATCGGGGTGTCTTATTTTCGGGGAAACACGGTAGATATGTGAATGTATTAGGCTGACCGATGTCTGTTCATCAAGGTTGGAAACTATGTGACTCTCCAAATAGTTTTTAGATTGCAAGTCCCCACAGTCCTAGTCAACATGCCAATGTTATTATTATTTGAAACACCAATGTTATTATTATTATTTGAAACACAAATATTATTATTATTAGATACATAACAAGATGAGTATACAGCAAACAAGATCACTATGCTGGCTTTTGTATTTGATCACACATTGGATACTTCCCAAGTGTATAGAACTGTGTGATATATCGGCAAATAATGCGTGCAGATCCGAGTATCTGACAGATGGTAATTTTGTCAGCACCAATTGTTTTTAAGTGTAGGTCAAGGTCTTTAGGCACTGCGCCCAGTGTGTCGACCACCACTGGGACCACCTTTATTTATTTATTTATTTATTTACTTACTTTATTTATATTCCGCTCTTCTCACCCCGCAGGGGACTTAGGGCGGATTACAATGAACACATATAGGCATGCATTTAATGCCTTTTGGACCAACAGACAGACACACAGATAGAGGCAATTTTTTGAAACATCTGGCCACCAGGGGGGAGCTGTCGCACTCCTTCATTTCTCAGCGTCCTCAGCGTGCTTTCCTCAGCGTGTATTCCTGGAGATCTTATGGCCTCGTAAATCAGTTAAATTTTTGTCTCACCACTATGTGGTGCCTTAATTTCCTACTTGACAGATGCAACTGTCTTTCGGGTTGCAGAGGTCGACAACAGGCTACACAAATAGGTCGAGAGCCCACCTCGACCCGGACAGGCCTCGAACTCAAGACCTTCTTGTCAGAGAGATCTTATGCAGCTGACACTCAGCCAGCTGCGCCACATTCCCGGCCACCTTTACTGGCTGGTGCCAGAGTTTATGTAGTTCTATCTTTAAATCTTCATATCGTGTAAGCTTTTCAAGTTGGTTCTCGTCAATTCTGCTATTGGCTGGGATTCCAAGATCGACAATCCATACTCCCCCGATTACGAAGTCAGGAGTATTGTGCTCCAAAACTCTGTCAGTCTGAATTCGGAAGTCCCAGTGTAGTTTGATGTGTTCATTTTCCATTATTATTATTAATTATTATTATTATTCAAAAAGTCAATAAATAATTTCCAATGCCATGTGGAAATTTCTCAAACAGGAAAGTGCTTGAGTTTGAGATAGTGCCATTTTTTGCTGGCTGGGAAATAATGAGAGGTACCCCAGGGTTATCCCAAGAAAACTATTCCAAGCTCTGCAAATTGGCTGAGTTTGAAACACCCTGCATTTCTGTCTTGGTGATATGCCACAGGAACCATTTCAGTTGTTAATTGCACTCACATACCTACCTACGAACATACATACATATGCATACACATGCAGAGGATGCATAATTGCTTCCCCTGCCACTCCAGTCTGTGGCTGTTTTGATGCAGAAGTGAATTCATCAGTTTCCCTCTGTCTTTTTACAGGCGCGCTTACCTGTCAAATGGATGTCACCTGAAAGCTTATTTGAAGGAATATACACAATCAAGAGCGATGTTTGGTCTTATGGAATCTTACTGTGGGAAATTTTTTCTCTTGGTATGTTTTGGCTCACATTCTTTTGCTTAGGAAATAATGGACCTGCAACAGTCTTTGTGTGGCCCTATTTCATGGTATAACGGGGTGGGAGGAAAGGAGACAGTGTGTGTGTTGTAACTGTCAACTGGGTATTTTTAATTATTTATTATTTATTGAAAACATTTATATACCGATCTTCTCAACCTCCGCAGAGAGACTCAGGCCGGTTAACAGCAAGGATTCAATGCCAAATTACAATTTTTAAAAAATCATAAAAACAATAAAAGATTAAAATACAAGTATATTAAAATACATAAATACACATAAACCAGATCACAAAAAAACAGGTCCAATGTCGGTCCGCATACATAATCGATGACTTTGTCTATTATTAAACTCAGCCATTATTCTGGGAATGCTGCTTTCCAGATCCAGGATTTCAATAGCTTCCTGAAGGTCAGGAGTGAGGGGGCAGATCTGATCTCAGTTGGGAGGGAGTTCCACAGCTAAGGGGCCACCACAGGAAAGGCCCTCTCTCTCATCCCCACCAGCCATGATTGCGAATGTGATGGGACCGAGAGCAGGGCCCCTCCAGAAGATCTTAACTGCCTTGATCAGGGGTGGGCAATTATTTTTTCCAAGGAGCCACACGAGAGCCAAAATTTTTTATGGAGGGCCGCACCTAAAGGCGGGACTACATTCTAATCTACATAATTTATTTATTTATTTACTATATTTACTATATATTACACATCATTAATATTAACATATTAATATATCAAGAAATATTCATATATTATTAGTATCAATATCATAATTATTATATTATAATATATATAGACATTATAATATATTGAAATTATAATATAATATAACATTATGTTATATTATTTATTATATTATTATATTATTATAATAAAATTATTGTATTATAAAATATTAATAAAAACCACTAAAATAAAATAAAATTCAAGAAGACAAGGTGCGAACCAAGATGGCATGGCTCAATGGACCCAGCCCAGAGGATGGCAAAGTGGACCCAGCCACTGCCGCAACAGAGGAGAAGAGAACAGCAGGCGATTGGAGGCTGAAGGCCTCCGCCCGCTATCGCCCCCAACCGTTCCCCAGCTGATCGCCCTGCTATGGAGTGCCTGCCATCCCTGGAGGCGATCCAGCCCTGCAGGGGGAGCAGTTGGTGATCTGAGGCGGCTGTTCGTCCTGGCAACCTGGAAAACGATCAAGTCTTCTGGGTCGCCAGGGTGATCAGCCGCCGCAGGTCACCAACTGCTCCCATTGCAGGCCCGCATCGCCTCCAGGGATGTCAGGCGCTCCAAAACCTCCGCTCCTCCGGCCTGTCTGCCGACACAGGCCCCACAAAGCCCGCAATGGGATGGTGGCAGAGGCACCCCTTCCTCTTGGCCCCGCCACCCGATGCCCTTCTCCCCGGGCCGGACACAATCGGCTGCTGGGCCGCATCCGGCCCGCGGGCTGTAGGTTGCCCACCCCTGGCCTTGATGGTTCATAGGGGTGAATATGTTCAGACAGGTAAACTGGGCCGGATACCCTGGGTTTCAGTACTAAATCCTTGCTTCTACTCTATTTCTTCCTCTTAGGTGTTAATCCTTACCCTGGAATGCAAGTAGATGCAAATTTCTACAAGCTGATTCGAAGCGGCTTTAACATGGAATGCCCATTTTATGCTACAGAAGAAATGTAAGTGGCAGGGATAGGGCTCTGGCCAGTGGGCAGTTTAGGGAGAACAGAGCCCCATCTGCACTGCCATATAATGCAGTTTCAGAATGCAGTTTAATTGCATTGAATTAGATTATATGAGTCTACAGGAGAGAAGGATGTTAGAGGCAAAGATGAAGTACTTTGGCCACATAATGAGAAGACAGAAATCTTGAAGAAGACAATCAGAGGCGGCCTAGATAATTTCAAATGGTAGGCAAGCATTATCCCCCCCCCCCCAATTGCGCATGCATACACTCCACATGCTGGAAACTCCACCTCCGCGCCAGCTGGTAACTCCGCCTCCCAGAGTTACCAGCTGGCGTGGAGGCAGAGTTTACAGCCGGCGGCAGTGCGCCCCTGTGGATCTGGCGCTCTTGGCGGGCGCCTACCCCGCCAAGCGCATTAATCCACCTCTGAAGACAATAATGCTGGGAAAAATGGAAGGAAAAAGGAAGAGGGGCCAACCAAGGGCAAGATGGATGGCTGGACCTTAAAGGAGCTGGACCACTGACAGGGAGCTCTGCCGTGGGCTGGTCCATGAGGTCACGAAGAGTCTGAAACGACTGAACAAATAACAACACAGACCCCCTGTTCTCCCTAAACTGCCCACTTTTCTCACTATGTATTAGTCCTCAAGACTATTTATATTTATACCTTATATCTGTTGCCACTTCACTGGTTTCATACACTGACTATGAAAGATATATAAACAGGCTTCAGTGATGGCTGTGCAATCTAAGGAAACAAATCCGAATGCTAGCTTGGGCATTCTGGGAGCTTCCACCCAAAAAGCAACTTTTCCAAGCTGTGTGTTTAATACTCTAAACCAGTGTTTCCCAACCTTTTTTGAGCCGCGGCACACTTTTAACATTAAAAATATCCGGGGGCACACCACCAACCAAAATGACACAAAATGACACTCTAACACAGTAAAGAACGGCTGGGGGTTGGTGGCCTGCTGGGAGCAGCTGCTGGGAGTGCCAAAGCCGGGGGAGGTGGAGGAGCCAGGCCATGCCAAGCCCCGCCCCCTCCCCCCGGCTTCAGCTCTCCCAGCAGCTGCTCCAGCCTTGAGGGGGCAGTGCCAAGCCAGTGGGGGCAGAGCCAGCACAATGCTGGCTTGGCACTGCCCCCCTCAAGACTGGAGCAGCTGCTGGGAGTGCCGAAGCCAGGGGAAGAGGGTTGAGCCAGGCTGCGCCATGCCTCGCCCCCCCCCCCAGCTTCAGCTCTCCCACAGAGGAGGAGCATGAGTGGTGGACAGATTTCAGTGGGTGGTGCTCCTCCTCTGCAAGGCTTCAGCAAGCGAGGGGCGAGAGTCATGGCTGATTGGAGGCTGGCTGGGGAAACGGCCGAAGGAGGTGGTGCCCCGGCCCCTTCTTCTTTTTCTTCGCTGCCGCCCAGCCCTTCCTCCTCCCCCAAGCAGCAAAAGTTCGGCAAAAGGAGGGGGAAGGAAGGGAGGCAGAGAGCTTTTCTCGCGGCACAGCAGGAGGTCTGTCACGGCACACTAGTGTGCCACATCACAGCGGTTGGGGAACACTGCTCTAAACATGCAGATCTAGTTGTAATAACATGGTGCAGATCTTCCCAAAATAACTGTACTCAGCCAAAAGGTTTTAAATACGGGTTAATGTCAGCATAAAAGCTTGGCAAATACAATTTGCACATTTGAAGCTGGTGGAGAGTATTTATTATTTATTTAAAACTTTTATATCCCAATTTTCTCTACCTCCATAGAGGGACTCAGACCAGTAGAATATCCTCATTGATTGGGGCTTAAGAAGTTAGATATTCTTGCATCCCTTCACTTCTGCCAACATAGGAAGTGTGGTCTAACAATACCTGGAAGTCTGAGGTTTTTCACCCTTGGCTTACATGGTTCAGTAGCTAATAAAGTCATTACACTGTATTGGGACATAACAGAAGGACTTCTCAGTGGTGGCATCCCAATTGTGGAATAGATGCCCTTTAGAGGCCTGATTGGTGCTGATGCTGATCTCATTTGGGTGCCAAGTGAAAAGATGGGATTGACTTTCTGATTGTTTTAAACACTTTAATTTATTGTATATATTTATTTACAAAATTTATATTCCGCCCTTCTCATCCCACAGGGGACTCAGGGAAGATTACAATGCACATGAACAGGCAAACATTCAATGCCATTAGACATACAACATATGTATAGACAGAAAAAGAGGCAATTTAATATTCCAGCTTTCTGGCTTCATGAGGGTATGCTTGATTCCGGCCACAAAGGGAGCTGCTGCTTCACCATCGACTTGTGACACCGAGTCCTTGATGGAGTACTTCCTCATTCTTACGCACACTGCTGGAAGGTTTTATGGTGTCATAAATTAGTTAAATTAGCCTCCCCGCATAAAGCTGTACCTAAATTTCCTACTTGACAGATGCAACTGTCTTTCAGGCTGCATAGATCGTAAGGCCGAACACAGTCGTAAGGCCGAACAGGGCATAGGGTTACAGCCTGTGTTGGATGGGGTTACACTCCC
This sequence comes from Anolis apletophallus, assembly GCA_030556195.1. Lineage (NCBI taxonomy): Eukaryota > Metazoa > Chordata > Lepidosauria > Squamata > Anolidae > Anolis > Anolis apletophallus. The sequence goes on along the minus strand of JARBWK010000004.1, from coordinate 193,335,587 downwards.
CCTGAAGATGCAGGTTTGCAGCTTGGGAGTGATCCTGGACTCATCGCTGAGCCTGGAAGCCCAGGTCTCGGTGGTGGCCAGGGAGCTTTTTGCACAGTTGAGACTCGTGCGCCAGCTGCGCCCGTGCACCTTGGGAAGTCTGATCTGGCTACGGTCGTCCATGCTCTGGTCACATCCCGCATAGATTCCTGCAACGTACTCTACGTGGGGCTGCCTTTGAAGACAGTTCGAAATTGCAAATTAGTCCAGCGGGCGGCAGCCAGATTACTAACGGGAGCTACATACAGGGAGCACACACACCCCCTGTTGTGCCAGCTCCACTGGCTGCCTGTCCACCCGAGCTTAATTCAAAGTGCTGGTTTTGACCTTTAAAGCTCTATACGGTTCTGGCCCAGCTTACTTGTCTGAACGCATCAGCCGCTACGTCCCACCTCGCACCTAAGATCATCCGGGAGGCCCTGCTCTCGCTCCCCGCCGACTTCTCAAATGCGTCTGGTGGGGGACGAGGGACAGGGCCTTCTCGGTGGTGGCTCCCTGCCTGTGGAATGCGCCCCCTATTGAGGTACGGTCCACCTCATCCTCCTGGCATTCAGGAAAAGGTAAAATCCTGGCTTTGGGACCAGGCGTTTGCACACCAGCACTAGGCAGCATGTTAGATGGGGATTTTAATGGAATGGATGAAGAGGGTCAATGTTTTTATGGATTGAATATTGTTTTAACTTGGAATGACTGTGTATGATGCTGTTGAAACTGTATTTTAATGTATCTTAATGTATTTTAATTGTTGTGGGGTTTTGGGGTTTTATGCTGTTGTGATGTGGGCATCGAATTGTGCCGTACTGTAAGCCACTCTGAATCCCCCCTCGGGGGTTGAGAAGAGCGGGGTAAAATCCTGAAATAAATAATAAATAATAGATCAACAGCAAGCTAGACTATTAATGGCCGGGAGCTCACTCCGACCCAGGCTGGCTTCAAACTCATGACCTCTCGTTGAGTAGTGATTTAATGCAGCTGGCTACTAACTAGCTGCGCCATAGCTCAGTCCTTTAACCTTTTTTAGTGTTATTTAGCACCGGGAATGTGGCGCAGCTGGCTAAGTGTCAGCTGCATAAGATCTCTCTGAGTAGGTCATGAGTTTGAGGCCTGCCCGGGTGGAGGTGGGTGCTCGACCTTTAAGTGTAGCCTGCTGTCGACCTTTGCAGCCTGAAAGACAGTTGCATCTGTCAAGTAGGAGATAAAGGTACCACATTAACTGGGGAGGCCAATTTTGACTGAATTATGAGGCCATTAAAAGAACTCCAGGAACGCTGAGGAATGCGGAAAGAACAATAAGGGACGCTGGGAACGCTGAGAGATGAGAAGTGCGTCAGCTCCCCCTGGTGGCCAGAGTTTGCCTCTGTTCATCTATATGTGTGTATGTGGAAATGGCAGGGATTGTCTGCTAAGTATGTGTACCTGTAATCCGCCCTGAGTCTCCTTCGGGGTGAGAAGAGCGGAATATAAATAAAGTGTATTATTATTATTTGGAAACTGTGCTGAGAGCTTTTAATATAAGGCAGAGTATAAATAAATAGTCATTAAAGTTACCTTTACGTATTAAATCTTGAGAAAGTTTTTATGTGCCCGAGCCAAGGTAGCCAACGTAGTGACTACAGCTCCCAGAATTTTCTAACAATCATCCCCCAAACTTGTGATTAATTTTGACAAAAGTGGACATTCTTCAGATCGCCGGGTCTTTTACCGTCACCTAGCATCCACACATAAAATGCAACAGGGAGTAATTGCATGCTTTTCTCTTTCTGTGTTTTTACCATGTTGACTTTACAGTTATTTAGTCCTCTGTTCCTGCTGGGCCCTGGACTCCCGGAAAAGGCCATCCTTTTCACAGCTGCTTTCCCTTCTGGCATGCCAGCTGGCGGAGGCAGAAGGAGCGGTAAGCAAGCATTGCAAACAAGGACATTTTTGCAGTTCTGGGTTGCAAATCTATTAATAGTGTCCCTGGCATAGGCCTGTGAATGATGTCCCCTGATGCTGACTCTTCTATTCAGAGAGCCTCATCTGTTTACCTCCGGGGGAGCTACAGATCTGGCACTCTCCCCAGCTGTTGAGAGAGAGAGAGAGAGAGAGAGAGAGAGAGAGAGAGAGAGAGAGAGGACACATGAGTAAGGGAGGTACGAGGGAGGGTCAATAAATCAGTGACTTTTTGAATGAAACACAGGTTTTTGGATAAAAAATCATTTTATTTTTCAACGTAGTCTCCTTTGAACTCTATACACTTTATCCAACATTTCTCCATTTTTTTTATCCATTCTAAAAAAATAAGATTTGTCGAGGTCATCAAATTAGGTATTTGTTTGTGAGACAATTTCATCGTTGGAGTAAAATCTCTTTCCGCCGAGCCATTTCTTCAGGTTTGGAAACAAGAGATAGTCACTGGGCTAAATCCGAGAATAGGGCCCATGAGGGAGCAATTTGTATCCCAATTCATGGATTGTTGCCATGGCAATTGAACATGTGTGCACCCTTGCATTGCCCTGGTGCAAAATAACTTTTTTCTTGGCCAAATGCGGTCATTTGCTTTTTCAAATCCTCATTAAATCAACCTAATAAATTGGCGTAATATTTGCCATTGATTGTTTTACCCTTTTGAAGGTAGTCAATGGATTATACTGCAGCATCCCAAAAAAAACGGTCGCCATGACTTTTATTGGCTGACAAACCCACCTTGGCCTTTTTGGCGCCCGATTCACCCCGAGAAACCCACTGTTTTGACTGCTGTTTGGTCTCTGGTGTGTTGTGGTGGATCCACGTTTCGTCCATGGTTACGAAACGGCGCAAAAACCCGTCCATATTGCGGTTGAACAACACCAAACACTCCTGTGAAATTATCACACGATTGCGTTTGTGGTTGATTGTGAGCAAACGCGGCACTCATCTTGCGGAAAGCTTTCTCATACCCAAGTGATCATTTAAAATTGAAACCACTGAGCCATGTGAGATGCCTATGGCTTCCACAATCTCTCGCACTTTCAATCTCCGATCGGCCAACACCATATCATGAATTTTTTCAATTGTTTCGGGTGTAGAGACCTCAACTGGGTGTCCAGAACGTTTGGCATCTTCCGTGCTTCTACGGCCACAATGAAATTAAGTAAACCACGTTTTTACCATTGAAATTAATGGTGCAGAGTCCCCATAGTATTTATCAAGCTTAGTCTTTGTTTGAGTGATGGGTTTTTTCCACAAAAAATGAGCTTAATGAGCACACAAAATTCACTTTTTCCATTTTCTCCTCAAATCATGCGGTAGTCTGCTATCAATGGCTGTCAAACACAAACTAAATGACACAGCTTGTTCAAATTTTGACAGGAGTCAACTGACAGATGCCTGTTGACAGGAGCAGTGTTGCCCTTTCAGTTAAGAGGCGGGAAATTCAAAAAGTCATGAACAAAAGTAATTGAGTGTTTTCTTGAAAGCATCTTGTAAATGATGTGGTGATGCTCTTGGCTATTTTTGCTGCAACTGCTGACTGAGCAAAACACTTTATTTCTCCGAGCTGTCAAGTAGTCCCTTTTTCCTAAATGTTGTCCTCTTTTCTGGTTCTACCATTAAGGCAGAATGAAGGGGTCACCTCAGGCAGCTGATATAGTTTTTGTTTGTTTGTTTTAGAAAATTGAACTCAATAATGTACTGCTCTGTTTCAAGTACAAGAATAAATTGATCAGTCATTGATACTTGACACATTTGATGTTCCACCAAATGTCTTGAGCCCTCTCTAATGTCTCTAGTAAACTTCATCCCTATTTTTGCCTGATGGTCAAATAGAACTAACTTACGTTGCAATCAGCTTTGATTTCAGGATACCGTCTGCAGACCTTTCAAAGTCCTCTTTGCCAGTTTAAGCTGTGCCTCTAAATAGGCTCGATCTCTATCTTTTTAGCAAACACTAATATTGCACAACACTGTAAGATCCCATAGATCTCCTTTGAAAGAAAAGCACATCTAAGGAGAGACAATGGCCCCGGAACATGGGGTGAATGTAACACATCTCGAAATACATACCTGAAGCTGAACATGACACTTTACTGTTCATATTAATGCACTGTGCAATGCAATGATCTATGGGATCTTACAGTGTTTTGTAATATTAGTGTTCAGGCCCAGATTAAGCCTTTTTGGCTCCCTAGGCCAAAGGCTCCGCCTCCGCCCGCAGCTCCGCCTCTGCCACACCCCCGTGGCTCTGCCCCGTCTGCAGCTCCGCCTCTGTCCATGGCTCCGCCTCTTACTCCTCACCGGCGCGAGGAGGAGGACGAAGGAAAACCTCATCCCCAGAGCCGATGCCGCGCATGTGCTGCAACGTCCTCGAGGGTGGGGCTTCCCTCTGCGGCTCCGCCCCTTCCTCCTCACGCCAGCCTGAGAAAAAAAGGGCGCTTTTCGGCCACTTCTCAGGCCAGCGTGGTGGCTTTAGGAGGGAGGGAGGAGCCGCGGGGAGCCTCCCTGCGGCTCCTCCCCCCGAAAGCCACCATGCCGGCCTGAGAAGCAGCCGAAGAGCCCCCTTTTTTCTTAGGCCGGTGTGGTGCTTTAGGAGGGAGGGAGGAGCCGCGGGAGCCTCCCCCGCGGCTCCTCCCCTCGAAAGCCACCATGCCGGCCCGAGAAGCAGCCGAAGAGCCCCCTTTTCTTAGGCTGGTGGTGCTTTAGGAGGAGGGAGGAGCCGCGGAAGCCTCCCTCGCTGCTCCTCCCTCCCTCCTAAAGCCACCATGCCGGCCTGAGAAGTGGCCGAAGAGCACCCGGCATGGTGGCTTTAGGGAGGGAGGAGTCGTGGGAGGCTCCCGCGGCCCTCCCTCCTTCCTAAAGCTACAACACGCTGGCCTGAGAAAAAGGGCAATCTGGTTGCTTCTGCCTTGCGACGGGCGCCATAGACTCTCAGAGGCAGCGGAACGGCCTCTGAGAGTCTATGGCGCCCCGCGCGCAGGCTCAGAAGTGGCAGAAAATTGACTTTTAAAAAATATTGGGGGGGTCTGGATCTCCCCCATGGCTGCGCCCCTGGGCCCTGGCCTAGTGTGGCCTTATGGCTAATCGGGGCCTGTTAGTGTTTGCTAAAAAGATAGAGATTGAGCCTATTTAGAGGCACAGCTTAAACTGGCCAAGAGGACTTTGAAAGGTCTGCAGAAAAAAATCCTACCAAGAAACACTTTGTTCGTAACAGGAGCTCATCATTGGGGAGGGGGCAGTTGGGTGGATAGAGGACCTTTCATCTGTTTCTGGACCTCGGCATGATGGATCCGTGCCTGGCCTTCTTCTCTCCCTCCGCAGCCAGGCCCGTGGCAGTTGGGATGGGGGAATGTTCTTTGATACTTTATGTTTATATTATTATTCACTTCTCCCATTTGTATTCTCTTCCTCAACTACAGACACGCAATAGCAGGAAGAGCAATGTTTCTGAACAGACTTCCAGTTCCAATCAAAGTCCAAGGGAAGCGAAACCACTTCAGTTCTCCATTCCAACTCTGGATGACGACGCTGCACGAGAAAAATAAAGGAATTGCACTGTTTCATAGAAAATAAGTCATGTACCTCCACCTCCGCAGAAGAAACTAGATTTGCTGCTATAACCAATTGAATTCCTCATGCTCAGTTCCAAGCAGCCTTTGAACGGAAGATGAAATTAACTGTGTTCCTTTTCAGATTCTTTAGTAAGTCAGAGGCAGAGTTTTTCCAAGCATTACTTTGAACCAGGCGTTCACTAGCATGTGTACAACCTCCATGCATTACTTGTAAGAAACTAAGCTCTTCTATTTAAAGCTAGTTAACTGAATCCATATGCTCCAATTCCTTTTTTTGTGCCTACATATTATTAATATTATTATTCTTCTTATTATTATTATTTGGTACATTTGTATACCGCCCCTCTCAGCCTGAAGGCGACTCGGGGCGGTTAACAAGGCAACAATTCAATGCCAACAACATCATTAAGAAATTTTTTTTAAAACAATTAAAAACATTAGCATATCAATTAAAACCTTGACAGTAGTAAAAACATATAATTATGTCTCCTAAATAAACACTTAGTCGGATCTGTAGTCCAATTGATCCATAATCCTACGTCTGATTATACCGCCTTTTCAAATGCCTGCTCAAATAGCCAGGTTTTGACTTTTTTTCGGAAGGTCAAAAGGGAAGGGTCTGATTTAATGTCCCTGGGAAGGGTGTTTCATAGCTGAGGGGCCAGCGCTGAGAAGGTCCTGTCTCTCGTCCCCGCCAAACATATCTGTGACATAGATGGGGTCGATAGCAGGGCCTCCCCAGATGATCTTAATGTCCTAGATCAGTGTTTCCCAACCTTTTTTGAGCCGCGGCACACTTTAACGTTAAAAAAAATCCGAGGGCACACCACCAACCAAAATGACACAAAATGACACTCTAACACAGTAAATAACGGCTGGGGGATGGTGGCCTGCTGGGAGCAGCTGCTGGGAGTGCTGAAGCTGGGGGAGGGGGAGGAGCCAGGCCATGCCCCACCCCCTCCCCCTGGCTTCAGCTCTCCCACAGCTTCCAGCCTTGAGGGGCAGTGCCAAGCCAGCTGGCAGAGCCAGCACAATGGTGGCTTGGCACTGTCCCCACAAGGCTGGAGAAGCTGTGGGAGAGCTGAAGCCGGGGGGAGGGGAAGAGGCAGGCCGCATCATGACCTGCCCCCTTCCCCTGGCTTCAGCTCTCCCACAGCTTCTCCAGCCTTGAGGGGGCAGTGCGATGGAGAGGCAGGAGTCATGGCTCCCGTCCCCGGCGCCACTCTCCGCCATGACTCCCACCCGTCGCTCACTGAAGCCGCGCGGAGGAGGAACAGGAGCATGAGCGGTGGATGGGCTTCAATGGGTGGGGCTCCTCCACGCGGCTTCAGCGAGCGAGGGGTGAGAGTCATGGGGAGAGTCATGGCAGATTGGAGGCTGGCTGGGGAAACGGCTGAAGGAGGCGGCACTCCGGCCCCTTCTTCTTTTTCTTCACCACCGCCTGGCCCTTCCTCCTCCTCCCCAAGCAGCAGAAGTTTGGCAAAAGGAGGGGGGAAGGAAGGGGGCCAGAGAGCTTTTCTTGTGGCACAGCAGGAGGTCTGTCATGGCACACTACTGTGCCACGTCACAGCAGTTCGGAAACACTGTCCTAGATGGTTCATAGGGGGTTGACAAATAAGCTCTTTTTTTCCCTACAAGGAGACTTGCCAGAAGTTTAAATATTGCTTGTACAACTATCTCAATAAGAACATACAATGACACAATCATAACATGTGTTGGGCTCATAATTTAGAAGTGCTTAGACTGGAGCATCCTCTAACCCAGTGTTTCCCAACCAGTGTTCTGTGAACGATCTTCAGGTGTGCCGTGGGAAATTGGAACCTCCAATACCCTTTTTCCCCCCTCCTGCTGAACAGTCGGGCTCCCAGCTGATTCCTTCCCAGCCTCGCTCTGCTTGCTTTGCTCATGCTTCCTCTTCTGCGGGAGGGGGGAGGGAGGAAGATGTAGTATAGTATTTTCTCTTAGTTATGGTAGTTCTGTGTGGGAAGTTTGATTCCATTCCATCATGGGTGGAGTTCAGAATGCTCTTTGATTGCGGGTGAACTATAACTCCCAGCTGTTGAGCAAGACCTTCATGTGTGTCTTTCTGCCATTCCTGCCAGGATATCTATGCTGTGTTCATGAAAACAGGGCCAGGTTTCACACTGAGTGTATAAATACATTTAAAAACATATTAACTATATGTATTACTGTGTTAGAGTGTCATTTTGTGTTATTTTGGTTGGTGGTGTGTCCCAGGATTTTGTAAATGTAAAAAATGTGCTGCGGCTCAAAAAAGGTCGAAAGTCACCGAGCTAATGCTTCCTGCAAAAACCTGGGTTACAAGGTTGAAAAACACTGCTCTAACCCTTGAGACAACATTGCACGATTGACAACAGCATTACTATAGGACAGGCATTGGGGTAGATCTTAGTAGATATTTTACAGAACCAAGTCTATCCTAAACATTGCTTTTATGCTATTTCATAACAAGACAGAAAGCAGAGAAGATACGTATCACAAACAGAATATAGTAATCCCCTGGAAATAAACAGAGCTCTCTGTATTTTGCTACTGTACTAGGCAAAATCCAGCTCTCTTAAGTCATTCCTCATAAAACTTGGTTTCCAGACCTTTGATCATATTAGTCACAAAGAAAATAACTTCTCTTGATCATTTTGATCACTAAGAGAATAAAGACCAAGAAGATCAAAAACTTATGGAAACAAAGTCTTATGAGGAACAACTTTGGGAGTTGGGTGTGCTGTGTTGGCCAGATAATGGGAGACACAGGGAACTGGGAATGCTTAGCTTGGAGAAGAGAAGACTGATAGGTAACATGAAGGCCACTTTTAAAGAGAATAGCTTGAGACAAAGATGATCAAAGGTCTGGAAATCAAGTCTTATGAGGAACACCTCAGAGAACTGGGTGCATTTAGCTTGGAGAAGAAGACCAGGAGTTGGCATTACAGCCATCTTTGATCTTAGTAAACAACATGGAGGAGCAAACATGAGGATTGTGGGAAAGCAACCTGTAGAACATAGAGAAGTACTTAACAGGTGCTTGACATGTCTAAATGGTGATATCAACAATGATTATGTCTATGTGATTGGGGTATAGCTCTTCCCCAGTTGAGTCAGACATTCCTAACTTTAGAATCTGGGTTGCTGTGAATTTTCCGGGCTGTATGGCCATGTTCCAGAAGCATTCTCTCCTGACGCTTCACCCACATCTATGGCAGGTATTATTATTATTATTATTATTTACATCATTTATATTCCGCCCTTCTCACCCCACAGGGGACTCAGGATGGATCCAATGCACACATACAAGCAAACATTCAATGCCATTGACATACAACACATATAGACAGACATAGAGGCAATTTAACAATCCAGAAATCAGAAATCTTTCAGGTTGCAAAGGTCGACAATGAGCTACACAAATTGGTCGAGAGCTCACCCCGACCCGGGCAGGCCTTGAACTCATGACCTTCTGGTCAGTAGAGATCTTGTGCAGCTGACACCCAGCCAGCTGCGCCACATTCCCAGTGCAGGTATCATCAGAGGTTGAGGAATCTGTTGGAAACTTGGCAAGTGGAATGTCCAAGGTGGGGAAAATAACTCTTGCCTGCTTGAGGCAAGTGTGAATGTTGCAATTATTCACCTTGATTACCATTGAAAAGCCTTGCAGCTTCAAAGCCTGCATGATTCCTTCCTGGGGAATCATTTGTTGGGAGGTGTTCGCTGGCCCTGATTGATTCTTGTCCAGTGTTGCTCTTTATTTACTGTCCTGATTTTAGAGTTTTTTTTAAAAAAAATACTGTTATCTGTTGTCCACTTTTTAGACTGAAGCCATTTAGTTCTCTTTAGCACTGAAAATATAGGACTTCTGATAACTTTTCAGTATCCATACATTTACTTATTGTTTGATCAGTATTTCCTAAATGTTATTTGATGTGTTATTCATATTGATATCTGATTTTCACTATTATTGCTCATTAACTTGCCTACTATTTGATCTTTTAGCTCGGTATTAGGTGATCTGCAACTTTTGTATTTATTTAAATGATTTTAAAAAAATATTTGATAGCTAATGTATGATAATATTCAACAGCAGACACACAACGTGTTGTGCTATCATTGTGTTTTTAACTGTAAAATCAGTGTTATTTGAAGTGACATGCATTCAGGATGTGACTGCACCGCTCATAAGGATATGTCAAGCAAAGCAATGCAAGTTTGCCACTGTAATATGGTTTGAATTCGAAGGACAGGGTTCAGCACTTTGGACAGTTCCCTCCAAATTCAACTGACCTGGAGTTCTCAGGAAGGAAAATACGTTTTTTTAATTGTATGTGTTTCAACTAGTTCTCTCTGTGAGCCCTTCAAACCCATATAGCCCAGAATATCAAGGCAGAAAATCCCACAATATCAGCTTTGAACTGGGTTATCTGAGTCCACACTGCCATATATCCCAGTTCAAAGCAGATAAAGTAGGATTTCATTCAGCTGTGTGGAAGGGGCCTGCTTTAAGACACAGTTTGTTTGGGGAAAGGGGACAGTATTAATGGAACGATGGAAGGAAAGAAGGAAGGATTGCCCGACTGGTTCGCGATTTTGGTCTGGAGTGCCATCAGTTTGCTGATGACACCCAGCTGGTGCTGAGAATGGATGGCAGGCCAGACACCGTACCCGATTGTTTCCATCAATGCCTCGAAGCCGCGACTGGATGGCTGCGTTCTAGCCGGTTGAAGGTGTATCCATCAAAGACGGAGATCCTATGGCTGGGTCGTCCTGGTGTTGGTGAGTGCCGGTTGCCTACCCTGGATGGCGAGCGGTTAAGCTCGTCATCTTTGGTAAAAGGTATGGGGGTCCAACTGGACCCACTGCTATCGATGGAGACTCAGGTCTCCACAGTTAGCAGGTCCGCATTCTTCCATCTTCGACAGGCTAGGCCAGTGATTTTCAACCAGTGTGCCGCGGAACACTAGTGTGCCGTGAGCAGGCATGTAGCCAGGGGGGGGGGGCTAAGGGGGCTTCAGCCCCCCCGAAATTCTCAGGGTGGTCCGCGAAAAGGCCTTACTGGTACATTATTTAAACTGTTATGTTTATTCATATCATGATCTGACCACCATGCTCATTATATCCCACATTCATGGGGTTATTGGGATAACAATACAAAAGGTTTGCTAGGGTAGACCCTCTTCCACCCAGTCTCAGCCCCCCCTGAACCAAACTCAGCCCCCCCCCCCCTGAATCAAAATCCTGGCTACGGCCCTGGCCGTGAGAGATCATCAGGTGTGCCGTGGGAAATTATTTTCGAACTTCATTCATATATAAACTATAAGGCGCAAGAAATGGAACCATAGCACTCTCGCTTCACCTAAGAAGTGATGTGAGAGTACTATGGTCATGCCATCTTGGATTTGCTCAGATGCATCTTTCTACCATTCCTGCCAGGATATCTATTTTGTGTTCATCGAAACAGGCCCAGGTTTCACACTAAGTGAGTGTATAAATACATTTAAAAACATATTAACTATATGTATCACTGTGTTAGAGTGTCATTTTGTGTCATTTTGGTTGGTGGTGTGCCCCAGGATTTTGTAAATGTAAAAAATGTGCCGCGGCTCAAAAAAGGTTGAAAAACACTGGGCTAGGCGACTGGCTCCCTACCTATCCAGGAATGACCTAGCTATGGTGATCCAAGTGACGGTCATCTTGAGGCTAGACTACTGTAACACCCTCTACATCAGCCTTCCCTTGTCGACAACCCGGAAACGAAAGCTGGTGCAAAATGGTGCTGCTCGATTGCTGGTGGGAGCATCGAACTGCAAGAGAGCACATTACACCACTGATTTTACAGATGCAATTGCACAAATGGGTACACTTGGCTACCAGTAAAGTTACACAAAACACAATGGGGATTATCTTCAAGGTGCTGGTTTTGACCTTTAAAATACTGGCCTTGTATGGTCAAAATAGGGCCAGTGTTCTACCTGAGGGACCGCCTGCATCCCTGTTTCATAATGAATATTCCCACAAAACAACATACATTTAACAAGATCATTACAGTACGGATTATCTTCAAGGTGCTGGTTTTGACCTTTAAGGCCTTGTAGAAGAACAAAATCTGGTGATTCCTTCAATCCGTTCCTGCCACCTTTCAACAACAAGACAAAGAGCCTTTTCTGTGGTGGCGCCAACTCTATGGAATGAGTTACCAGACAGAATTCGCGCTATCACAGAGTTGACCCCCTTCCGGAGGGCCTGGAAGACGTTCCTTTTTAGGCAGGCTTTTAATCTAGGCGCCTCCTGATAATCCTGTCCATACCCTTGTGCTTTTAGATATCCAAACTGTTTTTATGTGTATTTTATTGTTTTTATGTAAATTGCCCCGAGCCTGCAGGAGGAGCGGTATATAAAAGTGAATAATAAATAAATAAATAATAAGGATAGTGATAGATATGGATGGAAGACAGTCCTGCAGGTATGTATCTTGCCACCGTAACTGTAACCTTTACCTGGAATGAAAGTCTGCACTTAAGGTGGGATGGAAGTTGTGCATGTCTACCACAGGGACATGTGAGTACGAGTATGTACGAAAAGCAGTGGCCTTCTTTAGAAAGGTGTACCAGGTGGAAGTGACTATGTGTTTGTGATACATTAGGGTAGTTTTTAAAAAGGAAAGAAAGTGTTTGAGAGAAGTATGGGAGAAATGAATGGGCGTGTCCTGGACACAAAACCCATAGCTTTGCAGCTTATATATGTGTAGACCAGGCATGGGCAAACTTGGGTTCTCTGGGTGTTTTGGACTTCAATTCCCACAATTCCTAACAGCCTCAGGCCCTTTCCTTTCCTCCCTCAGCCGCTTAAAAGGAAGGGCTGTTAGGAATTGTGGAAGTTGAAGTCCAAAACACCTGGAGGACTCAGCCCATGCCTGGTGTAGACTATCCATCCCTATAAAACAGTAGTCTCAGATCTCAGGCCAAAAAAAATTCCTCTTGTATATCTTTGTTTTTTCACAATGCATATTTTTACATTAGTTTTTCCTCTTGCTGACATTGCCCAGATGGATGTTATTGTTGAATTTCTACACGCTGCTGTATATTGTGAATGTTAATGTTTTGATACAATTATTTTAGAGAGAGAAAATTAATTTGATGTTAAAAAATATACTGCCTTAAAATGTATTATTTTATCATAAAGTACCTATGTACACAATATACTTCGTTATTTTTTGCTGATAAAATATATTCAAAATAAAGCTGTAATTTTTCAGAGTCATCTTCTTATTTCTGTAGTACTGCTTTATTTACTTTATTTATATTTATTTACTTTATTTATATTCTGCTCTTCTCACCTCGAAGGGGACTCAGAGCGGATTACAGTGCACATACTTGCAGACAATCCCTGCTGCTCAACATATATAGACAACAACATATATCGACATATTTAGACATATATTGAAGAACATAGATGAACAGAGGCAACTTCTGGCCACCAGGGGAGCTGACTCACTCCTCATCTCTCTCAGCGTTTTCCAGCATCCTTTGTTGTTCTTCCGCATTCCTCAGCGATTCCTGGAGTTCTTTATGGCCTCATAAATCAGTCAAAATTTGCCTCCCCACTTAATGTGGTACCTTTATCTCCTACTTGACAAATGAACTGTCTTTCAGGCTGTCTTTCGAGCTGCAGGCTACACTTAAGGTCGAGCACCCACCTCGACCCGGGCAGGCCTTGAACTCATGACCTACTGGTCAGAGAGATCTTATCTGACACTTAGCCAGCTGCGTCACTTCCCGGTGCAGAAAAGCACCAAGAAGAATTTTTTAAACTGTCTCTTTCTTTTTACAAGCATGTTGATGACTAAAAAGGCCAATCTGAGATAGGCAAGTTCGGTTGCAGAAAGCACAGCAGAAAGGCTCCTTGGGTGATGTTGTTCCCAAGTTGTAGTTCTTTCTGCGTTGTCATTTCTCTTCGAGACCCATTCAGCGTGTCTTCTCAAAAGAGGCCACAGCATTATGAATAGTGCGTCTCCATGCCTCCCGATGTGAGGCCAGGGTGGACCATTTTTGATGATCAATCTGGCCGAGCTTGAGATGTTGTTTCAGGGAATCCTTATATCTCTTTTTGGGGGTGCTTCTCTTGTGCTGACCCGTGGCAAGTTCACCATAAAGTAGTATCTTTGGGAGGCAGTGGTCCTCCATCCTAGAGACGTGCCCTGCACAGCGCAGCTGTGTTCTCAATAGCATGGCCTCAATGCTGGTGATCCCTGCTTGCTCAAGGACAGCAACATTAGTCACATAGTCAGTCCAGTGTACATTTAGGATTGTGCAAAGACAGCGCTGATAAAAGTGTTGGCGATAGGTGACCCATGTTTCAGACCCATAAAAAACTGTACTGATATCTGAAAAGACAGTCTGGAAAGATTATATTGTTTTTATTCAAACTCTAACAATCCTTTCACCAGCTTGGGAATTCTGGGAGTTACTTACTTACTTACTTACAGTATTATTACCCTGCCCTTCTCACTCTGAAGGGGACTCAGAGTGGCTTCCAGAACACCAATATGGCAAACATTCAATGCCGATTATACAATTAACAAAGACAGACAACACAAATAGAGGTAAAGGCCGTTTTCCCGTGTTATTTCCGGCATTTTGAAGGCTGTGCTTGACTCTGGCCACAAGGGGGTGCTGCCACTCCATCTTTCATGCCAAGGAGTTTTCCTCTGATCAGTGTTCTTTTTAAGGGCACCTTTACTACCTCCTCGCTAAAAGTGGTACCTATTTTATCTACTCTCATTGCTGCTTTCGACCTGCTAGGTGGGCAGGTGAGCTGGCAGGTGCTCACCCTGACTTGGGATCAAACAGCCGACCTTCTGTTTGGCAGGATTTTTCTAAGCCTGGCCTTCTAACATCTGAGAAACAGTAATAAATCTATGCAGATATTTTACTATGGGTGGACGAACTGCATCTAACTTTGGTCTGTATTTCTTTTTGTACTAGATAGCCCTCAGATGCTAAAGACGTGTCAAGTCTTGGATTGCTAGTGCAGCGCAATTCTGGAATCTGTTATATGTTTGCCTATCACGGCTTCTAAAGTCTCACTGTTATTATGCCTCAAAAAATGTCCAAAATGTGAATTTGAGAATATATTGCCAAAATTCATACAATGTAAACCTCCTTTGAACCTTGCTCCTCGTTCCAACTATAAATGAACTAGGAAATAACTGAAAGGTAATTAAAATGCATAGAAATAATGGCAGGTCAAGCACTTTCCTCAATCACGTATAACACACACTATGAAGTTATATTACATTTTAAGCACACTATCGTTAAAATTATGCATGTATGCTATAGAACAGGCATGAGCCAACTTGGACCCGCCAGATGTTTTGGACTTCTATTCCCACCATTCCTAACAGCTGCTTAGGTTGGAAGGAAAGGGCCTGAGGCTGTTAGGAATTGTGGGAGCAGAAGTCCAAAACACCTGGAGGGCCCAAGTTTTCCCATGCCTGCTATAGAATATATTCCCTTTTATCATAATATTACATTGGAATTTTTTTTGAATATTCTTTATTAGATTTTTTAAACATGTTTAAAACACAAGGGGTGGGGGAAGGGAAGGGGAGTGGAGTGGAAAATGGGGAAAGGATACAAAATATATACACACACACAATCTGTCTTCCAGTTCGGGGCATCGAAGACCTCCCATACTTGAAAATAAACAATTGGCTCACTCAGGGCCTTCACCTGATGGATTCATGGTGCTTAAATTAATCTTTCCTTTAGCAGCTCCTTTTTCCCCAAATACAACCACACAGGTTGCCAGTCCGCCTTTGACTTTTCACTTCTTCCATACACCTTACTGTAAAGTTCATCGGATTCCATTAAATCCCTTAGTTTATTAAACCATTCCTCTATTTGCGGTGTCTCCTCTTTCTTCCAGTTTTTGGCAAATACGAGCCTAGCCGCCGCAGCTATAAAATAAAGCAATTTCTCCTTGTTTTGATCCCAACCTTCTTTGGTAAGATTTAAAAGATAAATTTCCGGCAAAAAATCAAACTTCTCTTGTAAAATTTTTTGGGTGTGTTTATGGATCTCCTTCCAAAATCTTTGTGATTTGCCACATGACCACCAGCAGTGGATAAACGTCCCCAAGTGGGCTTTACACTTCCAACAATTGCTGTTGGCTTTTGGGTAGAACCTGACTATTTTCAGCGGAGT
The DNA here is from genome assembly GCA_030556195.1 of Anolis apletophallus. NCBI lineage: Eukaryota > Metazoa > Chordata > Lepidosauria > Squamata > Anolidae > Anolis > Anolis apletophallus. Next base: position 193,319,809 of record JARBWK010000004.1, on the reverse strand, counting down.
CATGTGCCACCTATAAAACATTTTATACCAGTTCTCTGCTGGTGATGTGGAACCCAATATTTTGATGGTTTTCCTCCAAGTCCTCTCCCATTCTTGTAGCAAAATGCTATGGCCAACGTCTCGTGCCCATTCTATCATTGCATGTTTGACCAGCTCTGGTTCTGTATCTAGCTCTAGCAATTTGTTGTATATACTTTTTATATGTTTTTTTCTTTTGCTTCAATACCCTGTCCCATGTATTTTCTTCACAATTAAAATCTTTTTTACAATCTACTCTAAAGTAGTCTTTTAGCTGTGTATACTGGAACCAGGATATTTCCACCCCTGCCTCTCGTAAACTCTCCAGGTCTTTCAATTCCCATTTTGTGTTTACCTTCTCAATCAATGATTTGTATGTATACCATCTGGACATGGGTATCTCCCTTTTTGTGTGCTGTGCTTCCATGGGCGAGACCCATAAAGGGGTCTTCCTGTCTAGTTGGTCTGTGTACTTATTCCATACTTTGAGTAGGGCTGCTCTAATGTGGTGGTTGTTGAAGATTTTTTCTATTTTTGCTTTTTCGTACCACATATACGCATGCCATCCTCTATTGATGTTAAATCACTCCAGGTTAAGCAGTCTTGTTTTTTTGAGAAGTGCCCAGTCCTTTACCCCGCTGAGAGCAGCCGCCGCATAATCTAACTGAAGGTTCGGGAGAGCCATCCCTCCTCTTTCCCTTCTATCCGTCATAATTTTGTACTTTATCCTGGGTTTCTTCCCTTCCCAAATAAATTTTGTAATACCTGCTTTCCATGTCCTAAAATCATAAACTGTCCTCAAAATGGGTATCGATTGAAATAAAAAAATCATTCTTGGCAATACGTCCATTTTTATTACTGCTATTCTTCCTAGCAGGTTAAGGTTTAGAAATCTCCAACTTTCAAGTTTCTTCTTGATATGCTTCCATGTCACTCCGTAGTTATTTTTTAAAAGCTGGTTATTCTTCATGGTATTACATTGGATTTTTAAAGGGATATTCCTGCCAAAAATAAAGGATATCTTCTCCCTTTAGATCAGACCTGGGCATCTTGTGGCCTGCGGGCCAGATGCGGCCTGCCAGCCGATTCTGACTGCCCCGGGGTGCCTTTGGCACCTGGGGAGAAGGGCGTCGGGGCGGGGAGGCATTTCTACAAGAGGAAGGGCTGCCGCTACCACTGCCACCATCCCATCGAGGGCTGAGCATCGCCGCCATTGCGCAGTAGTGGGGCCTGCGTTGGCAGACAGCCTGCCGCTCCGGAGAATGATTGGAGGAGCAGTGGCTTTGGAGTGCCCGCCATCCCAGGAGGCAATCTGGGCCTGCAGCAGGAGCAGTCGGCAACCTGCGGCGGCTGATCGCCCTGGCGACCCGGAGGACGATTGAGGGAACACCCTGATGGAACGGCTGTTGGCTGGGAGCGGGTGGAGGCCTGCAGCATCCGATTGTCTGCTACTCTGCTCGTCCTCTGGGGCACCTTGTCTTCTTGAATTTCATTTTATTTTAGTGGTTTTTATTATTATTTTATAATAATTTTATTATAATAATATAATATAATGTTATGTTATATTATAATTTCAATATATTATAATGTCTCTCTATATATTATAGTATATAATTATTATATTATATATTATTATATAATTTATATATTATATAATTATTATATAATTCATATATTATTAGTATTAATATCATAATTATTATATTATAGTAATAATTATGATATTAATACTAATAATATATGAATATTTCTTGATATATTAATATGTTAATATTAATGATGTGTTAATATCTTAATATATTGTTATTTTATAATAATAATAATAATGAATAATAAATAAATAAATAATGTAGATTAGAATGTAGTTCAACCTTTAGGTGCGGCCCTCCATAATATTTTTTGGCTCTCGTGTGGCCCCTTGGAAAAAAATAATTGCCCACCCCTGCTTTAGATTGTTTCTCCTTAAAACAATATACATTATCACTTCTCTCTCCATTTCACAAATACACTTTCATTCTGGCAGATGTGATCTTCCTGCCATTCCAATTTTAAACACTAGGTGGTGGTGTCTGATCATTTTTGTAGTTGGGTATTTTTTAAAATCTATGTATGTATGCTTGGTACAAAATAAATATTTGCATGGCTTTTTGCATTCCAAGGGTTGCTGCAATTGCTTGGATAAAAGCACCATTTTCTAAAGTAAAGTATTTACTTGTTTAACCAATTTTTTTAATGCAATGACTTAGAAAGCTTAATAAAATAAATAATAAAAAACTTCCAATGGTGTTCACTACAGTGGAGGACCCTCATGTCATTAGTCAGAAGTTAATTACTCAGTAGTTATTATTTGAAAAAAAATTCATACTGTCACCAATGAAACTTACTCCCAGATGATCTGGGATACCCTGGTGCAACCTTCTACAATCTGGTGTTTTCCTGACGTGTTGACAGAATCACTGGGGGCCCTTCCACACAGCCCTATATCCCAGAATATCAAGGCAGAAAATCTCACATTATCTGAGTGGGGACTCAGATAGCCCAGTTCAAAGCAACTATTGTGGGATTTTCTGCCTTGATATTCTGGGATATAGGGTTGGGTGGAAGGGACCTGGGTTGCTGTGAGTTTTCCGGGCTGCATGGCCATGTTCCAGAAACATTCTCTCCTGACGTTTCACCCACATCTATGGCAGCATGCCTGCCATAGATGTGGGTGAAACGTCAGGAAAGAATGCTTCTGGAACATGGCCATGCAGCCCGGAAAACTCATAGCAACCCAACTGTCATTATCTCCAGCCAACATGTATATAGAACAGGGCTGTCCAGGAAGTTGATCGCGATCCACCAGTCAATCCCGAAGGAGGTCGATCCCAGCCGGATGGGGCACTTCTCAGAGGGGACGGAGCCAGGCCGCGCCAAGCCCCGCCCCCTGCCCCAGCTTTGGCATTCCCAGCAGCTTCTCCAGGCTTGAAGATGGCAGTGCCAAGCCAGCCTTGTGCTAGCTAGGTCACCACTGGCTTGGCATTGCCATCCTCAAGCCTGGAAAAGCTGCTGGGAGCTCCAAAGCCAGAGGGGGAGGGCGCGGGGCTTGGCACAGCCTGGCCCCACCCACCCCACCCCCTCTGGCTTCTGCTCTACCAACAGCTTCTCCAGGCTTGAGGATGGCAATGCCAAGCCAAAGGTGGCATAGCTAGCACAAGGCTGGCTTGGCACTGCCACCCTGAAGCCTGGAGAAGCTGCTGGTAGAGCTGAAGCCAGAGGGGGGCGGAGCCAGGCCGCACCAAGTCCCGCCCCCTCCCCTCTCCAGCCTTGAGGAAGCAGGGAGATCTTTCTGACTTGGTTTTATTATAAGTAGCTCGCATGCTGAAAAAGTGTGGGCACCCCTGATATAGAACATTGGCAGTTGCATTGTGCCAAGTCTGGCATTTGTTTACTACACTGACTGGTAAATTACTTCCTTGGTTTTTGATGGGGGTCTTTCCCAAAACTACCTGGAAAAGACTTGGCTTCCTACCTGTTACTAAGCAATGGTCCTCCCTGGAACTGACCATTTTCTGTGATAGATGGGAGTTCTAGTCCAACACATTTGTATAACATTAGGTTGGGGGAGAAAAGAAAATTAAGAAGAAACAATAAGGATAGATTTAAAAATGGAGTTATGTGAGAAATAGGCCATGGCAGGCCCGGATTATTCATAAGGCCACCCTAGGCCATGGCCTAGGGGCACAGCCATGGGGGGGGCACCCTATCTGGACCTCCCAAAACTAAAAATAAAGGATCAATCTTCGGGGGCGCTTCTGCGCCTGCGCGCGGAGCGCCATAGGCCCCTATGAAGAGGCAGAGCAAAGGCGTGTCAGAGACCCTAGGGGCGGGACTTCGCTCCGCCTCTTCGTCGCTTGCGTTGGGCGCCCCTCCTTCCTTGAGTGAAGGATCTCTGATGCGCATGCTCAGCATTGGCCCGGGGGCGTGGCTTCCAATATGTGGCCTAGGGCGCCACAAAGAGTTAATCCGGGCCTGGGCCATGGTGTCACTAAAAGCACAATTAACAGAGAAGCAAAAAAAACCCCCTATATATTAGGGGTGCAGTTAGCACAGCAGGTTAATCCACCAGCTACAGAAAATGTTGCCATGATTGATAGAGTAGCTTTATGAAGGATGGGGAGCTGGGTATGGTTCAGATGGGACCTTGTCATGCCAGCACTATGTTGTATTACCTGTAGGGCGAAGGAGAGAGGCAGAGAGAGAAACCCTTTCTAGGATTGGCTCCTAGGCAGAAAAGGTTAGCAGTTCAAGCCACAGGTTGGGATGAGCTCCTCCCATCAGCCCCAGCTTCTGCTTAGCTAGCAGTTCGAAAACAGCAATGTGAGTAGATTAAATTGGTCCTGCTTTAGTGGGGAGGTAAAAAGGCACCCCTGAAGACATGCCAGCAATTTGATCAGGAAGGCATCTTTGGACAACAGGCTCCTCGATATGGAAAAATGGAACAACAGCACCTCCCTATGGCCGGATTGAGCACAGCCTCCAGATGCCGGAAATAAAAAAGAGGGAAGCCTTGCCTCTGTCTATGTACTGTTGGTCTTTGTTGTTAATTGTATAATGGCATTGCATGTTTGCCATATATGTGTTTATTTATTTATTATTTATTTATTTATTCGAAATTATTCGCCACCACTCCCAGTGGCTCGGGGCGGCTTACATACAGTAAAAAATACAGCTAAAAATTTACTATCAAAACATTAAAATACAACATCAAATAAAACATCGTAATAAAATCACCTCGGTAAAACAGAACTATACAAGATGGCGTAGTACAGCAAGAGAAAGACCACAGCTATTCAGGCCCCGAAAGCCTGCCGGAACAATAAGGTCTTGCAGGCTTTTCGAAATGATAGGAGGCTCTGAAGGGCGTGGATGTCAGAGGGTAGCGCATTCCATGATCGAAAAAGCCCTAGGCTGAGTTGCAGTCAAATGGTATGTCCTAAAGCAGGGCTGTCCAACTGGCGGCCCGGGGGCCGTATACGGCCCCCCAGCCCCTTCCCTACGCCCCCCTAAGCTTTTTAATAAAAAATAAAAATTAAAAAATAAATTTAATTAAAATATTTTTAAAAATTACCCACTTCTGGGTTTTGGAGCAAGTATCGCGAGACTACGGAAGCCACATGGGATTTCGCTCTGAACGCGAAATCTCGCCTGCGTTGAGAGCGAAATCCCGTGTGGCTTCCATAGTCTCGTGATACTCCTGTTGCCGAAATCTCAGCTACTTAATCCCTGCGGCCCACGCAGACGTGATTTGTACCTTCCCGGCTGCTGCTGGATCTCGCGCGTTTGGGAAGGTAGGCTAACCTTTATGTTATTATTATGTAATTGTGTATTTGAATGCCCACTCTGCATTTAATGTTAGTAAAATATTATATTTGACTGTATGGATGCCCCTTTTGAATTCCCACCCTGCATTTAATGTTAGTAAAATATTTTATTTGACTGTATGGATGCCCACCCAGCATTTTATCTCAGTAAAAGATTATATTTGACTGTATGCATGCCTCTTATGAGTAGTAAGCCGGGGGCGGAGCCGGGGGACAGACCTTACGCCCCCCCCCCAGGTCATCAGTGACCAGAATTCAGGCCCCTGGGCCGGTAGAAGTTGGACAGCCCTGTCCTAAAGCTTGGAACAACCAGGAGGTTTTGCTCTTCGGAGTGTAAGGATCTGGTGGGACAATATGGGCTAAGGCGGTCCCTTAAGTACACTGGCCCCAGACCATTTAAGGCCTTAAAAGTCAGAACTAACACTTTGAAGGTAATCCGGCATTCTATAGGGAGCCAGTGCAGCTCGCGCAAGATTGGTGTAATATGGCAGCTCATCGGGACTCCAGCAAGGAGTCGAGCTGCAGCGTTCTGCACCAGCTTGAGTTTCCGGATCACCAACAAAGGAAGGCCAATGTAAAGAGCGTTACAGTAGTCTAGCCTCGAGATGACAGTGGCTTGGACCACTGTGGCCAAGTCGTGCCGGGACAGGTACGACTTGTAATCCACCATGAGTCCCCTCTAGGAGATAGAGCAGAATATAAATAAAGTATATCATTATCATTATTATACTGACACAGAAACACAGTATGTCACAGCAAACAAGATATATATGCTGGATTTCGAATCACAAAATCACCAGTCGAACACTTCCCAAGCGTCTAGGGCTCTGTGATGTATTTTGAATGAAAATGGTGTTGTTGTTGTTATTCAGTTTAACCTTCTTAAACATTTTCCTTTACAGTTCCTGCTTCATACGTGACTTCTGCTTAAATTGCTTCCAGTTCTGAAAACATTACAGAGCTTTAGACAGATGGTCAAAATTCTTAATTTTAGGCAGAACTTGGAGACACTGAACGTTTATAATACATTTCTAAGAATCCCCTCAACAATGGAGATATAGACCAGTGTTTCTCAACCAGTGTGCCGTGGCACATTAGTGTGCCGTGAGCAATCATCAGGTGTGCCGTGGGAAATTGGAACCCCCAATACCCTTTCTTCCCCCTCCTGCCCACAGTGCTCTCTGGGTGTAAGTGAACTACAACTTCCAAACTCAAGGTCAATTCCCAAGCAAACCCTTTCAGTACTTTCTGTTGGTAATGAGAGTTCAATATGCCAAGTTTGGTTCAATTCCATTGTTGCAAGAGTTCGGGATGCTCTTTGATTGTGTGTTAACTATAAATCCCAGAAACTGTAACTCCCAAATGTCAAGGTCTATTTTCCCTAAACTCCATCTGTGTTCACATTTGGGCATATTGAGTATCCATGCTAAGTTTGGTCCTGATCCAACATTGTTTGAGTCCATGGTGCTCTCTGGATATAGGTGAACTACAACTCCAAAACCCAAGGTCAATGCCCACCAAACTCTCATAGTATTTTCTCTTGGTTATGGGAGTTCTATGTGGGAAGTTTGTGTCTTTCTGCCATTCCTGCCAGGATATCTATGTTGTGTTCATCAAAACAGGCCCAGGTTTCACACTGAGTGTATAAATACATTTAAAAACATATTAACTATATGTATGACTGTCTTAGAGTGTCATTTTGTGTCATTTTGGTTGGTGGTGTGCCCTAGAATTTTGTAAATGTAAAAAATGTGCCGCGGCTCAAAAAAGCTTGGGAAACACTGATATAGACAAACACAGGAATTGTTCCTAGCTCTGCTCTTGGGTATGTTTTCCCATCTAAACCACAAACGGTTTTCCCAAATGAGCATTAAAAAAATCAAATTAAAGATTTTAGAGGAGGACCTTCAATAAGGAAACAGAAAAACTAGGTGCGCCTATGGAAAAGGAGGGCATAACCTTCCAGGATTTTTTCCCATCGCAATTTCAGTGTATGGGTCGACAGTATTTACTCCACCTATATTTACCGGGTTGTCCTGATTACCCATCATTTGGTTGTAAAGTGCTCATTTATGATTTTCACAACAACCAAAACAAACAATAAAGAAGGAAGAAGGCAAAGGAATCTTTCGGCTCTAAAATGAACTCATCTGGATTGCTAAAATCATGACACTGTAACTGACCCAAGGTGACAACGGCAGGTTTCTAACTTTTGGAGTTTGAAAATGGAGGAAAGCATTGGATTGCAACGTGTTATGAACATGAATAAAACTAAAGGGGTTGCAGCCAGAGGAACAGAGCCACAACCAAGACGGTCTCGTTCTTAATGCCAACAGCTTCAAATGTGCGGCTCTTTTTTCCCAGGATAATGCAGTGTTTCCCAACCTTTTTTGAGCCGCGGCACACTTTTTTACATTTGCAAAATCCTGGGGCACACCACCAACCAAAATGGCACAAAATGACACTCGAACACAGTAATACATATAGTTAATATGTTTTTAAATGTATTTATACACTCAGTGTGAAACCTGGGCCTGTTTCGATGAACTCAACATAGATATCCTGGCAGGAATGGCAGAAAGGCACAAACTTCCCACACAGAACTCCCAGAACCAAGAGAAAATGCTATAAGAGTTTGGTGGGCATTGACCTTGAGTTTTGGAGTTGTAGTTCACCTATATCCAGAGAGCACCGTGGACTCAAACAATGTTGGATCAGGACCAAACTTGGCATGAATACTCAATATGCCCAAATATGAACGCAGATGGAGTTCAGGGGAAATAGACCTTGACATTTGGGAGTTGTAGTTGCTGGAATTTATAGTTCCCTACAATCAAAGAGCATTCTGAACCTCACCAATGATAGAACTGGGCCAAACTTCCCACACAAAACCTCCAGGAGGCAAGAGGAGGTCTCTACTTGGGGAAAGGGAGGCGGGCCTGCCCAATGCATGGAGAGGTAGATACCAAGTAGACAACGGGGGTTGTAATTTTGTGCCTTTATCGAGGTAGGTTTCTTAGAGTTTTTATACGTCAACACACTAGACTCCCCCCCCCCCTTTCCTGGAGGTTCCAATTTCCCACGGCACACCTGATGATCGCTCATGGCACACTAGTGTGCCCCGGCACACTGGTTGGGAAACACTGGCATAATGGATTTACTGCTTTAATACATTTCCATTTTCTGTATATGACTGAGCAACACTGGAAAGTAAGCCATGTAGCATAGTATTTATTTATTTATTTAAAAATTTTGTACCCTGACCTTCTCACCTCCAAGTAGGAACTCAGACCGGCTTACAGCAAAATTCAATGCCATCCAAATTTAAAACATCTTAACACAGCATATTAAAATACATGAAAACAAATACAAAAACCACATAGTAGCTCAAAGATATTCTGGTCTAGACACCTGAAACAGGCATGGGCAAACTTTGCCCCTCTAGGTGTTTTGGACACCCACTCCCACAATTCCTAACAGCCTCAGGCCCTTTCATTTCCGTCCTCAGCCGCTTAAGTTGCTTATAAGTGCAAAATACATATCATGGATACATATCCACTATATTACAGCAGTGTTGTTTCAATTTGCAAATGTATCTGTTAAAACCCATTCAAATGATCAAGTATTTGATACGTTTCAGTTTGGTTCAGTTACTTCTACTGTTTTTAGTGCTTTGTTTTCAATGTTTTGCAAAATATGTATTTGGAATATAAATTATGTAATAAAAATGTATTTTGAATATCTTTCTCGGCATTACTTCGCGAACGAAGATTCTTAGGAAGGACTCATTCCATGCTTTTTACAAGCGCGTTGATGACTAAAAAGGCCAATCTGAGATAGGCAGGTTTGGTTGCAGAAAGCACTGCAGAAAGTCTCCTTGGAGATGTTGTTTCCAAGTTGCAGTTCTTTCTGCGTTGTCATTTCTCTTCGAGACCCATTTGGCGTGTCTTCTCGAAAGAGGCCGCAGCATTGCGGATAGTGCGTCTCCATGCCTCCCGATGTGAGGCCAGGGTGGACCATTGTTGATTATCAATCTGGCCGAGCCTGAGATGTTGTTTCAGGGAGTCCTTATATCTCTTTTTGGGGGCGCCTCTCTTGCGCTGACCTGTGGCAAGTAGTATCTTTGGGAGGCGGTGGTCCTCCATCCTAGAGACGTGCCCTGCCCAGCGCAGCTGTGTTTTCAATAGCATGGCCTCAATGCTGGTGATCCCTGCTTGCTCAAGGGCAGCAACATTCATCACATAGTCGGTCCAGTGTACATTTAGGATTGTGGGAAGACAGTGCTGATGAAAGTGTTTGAGGAGTCGTAGGTGCTGGCGATAGGTGACCCATGTTTCAGACCCATAAAGGAGAATAGACAGTACGAAAGCTCTGTACACACTGATTTTGGTGCTTTGCCTCAGGTGCTTGTTACTCCAGACTCTTTTGTGAAGCCTTCCAAATGCACTATATGCCTTTGCCAATCTGTGGTCTATCTCTTCAATCTTGGCATCTGAAGAGATTATGCTTCCCAGGTAGGTGAACTGCTGAATGGACTTAAGCAGAGATTTGCCTATGTTGATGTCGGGATGATGGTGTTCTTCCTGTGGTGCGGGCTGGTAGAGAACTTCCGTTTTCTTCAGGCTGACTTCCAGCCCAAACAGCTCTGCAGCTGTTGCATATAAATGATGTAATAAATATATAAATTAGCAAAAGCTGTAGAACTTTACATTATTTTCACATTTTTCAACTCCATCTCCCAGAATTCACACTGCCAGCATGGTCATGTTTTTGAGATTTGACTATGGATAGGCTTTGGACTGGGTCGTTGGTCATTGAATCAAACTCAGATATGGCTTTTTCCTTAATAATAATGTTTTTAGATGGAGTTTAACTGAATGTTTTTATCTACTGTGTAGTGTTGTATTGTAATGTGTCTTGTATTGCCGGCATCAAATTGCTGTTGTTATAAGCCACCCTGAGTCCTGTCCCCCGTCCCCCTGCCCTCGGGGGTTTAGAAGGACAGCGTACAAATGTTTGAAATAAATAATAATAAATAAATGTGGATTGGGGAAATCTGGGAGTCATCATCCAGGAAAGCAATTGTTCAAAGCACTGAAAAAAAATGCATAGGAAAATGCAAACTTTTGCACATTTTTTATTTACTCCAGACTAATATGAAAATTGGACTGAAGAGACCCATAACTGGATATGCCTGAACAGGGCCATAGCCAGGATTTTGGTTGGGGGGCTGAGTTTGGTTCTGAGACAGACTAAAACCTTATTGATCCCAAAACCCCACTAATGGATATAATGAGCTGGTGAAGAGACCCAGTAACTGGACCACCCTGATTTCAGTCTGAATGCCTGTGCCTGAAGCGAACATAGTCTGGGCACAGACCATTTTGTCCAATATCTATCTCAAATGTTAACATATCCTCATCCTTGAAACTATGTGCACTTATCTGGATCAGAGGTTGCAAAAGTTTGCACTAGACAAGCATGATTGCTGAAGTATTCAGCAACTTGTAGTTAATAGAGTAAATTTTCCAGGGTCAGATTTGGGCTAAATATAACCTAAGGATTCTCCAAATTTGAACAAAAAATATAGACAGCTAGATAAAATAAATAGGTAAATTAATCAGATGGTGAGAGAGAGGGGGGGGACACATAGAAGACATGATTAAGGGAGGTACGAGGGCGGGCCAATAAGTCTGTGACTTTTTGAATGAAACACAGGTTTTTGAATAAAAAATCCTTTTATTTTTCAACATAGTCTCCTTTGAGCTCTATACACTTTGTCCAACGTTTCTCCAATTTTTTTATCCCTTCCAAAAATAAGATTTGTCGAGGTCATCAAAATAGGTATTTGTTTGTGAGATGATTTCATTGTTGGAGTCAAATCTCTTTCCGCTGAGCCATTTCTTCAGGTTTGGAAACAAGAAATAGTCACTCGGGGCTAAATCCGGAGAATAGGGTGGATGAGGGAGCAATTTGTATCCCAATTCATGGATTGTTGCCATGGCAATTGAACATGTGTGCACCCTTGCATTGCCCTGGTGCAAAATAACTTTTTTCTTGGCCAAATGTGGTCATTTGTTTTTTCAAATCCTCATTAAATCAACCCAATAAGTTGGCATAATGTTCACAATTGATTGTTTTACCCTTTTGAAGGTAGTCAATGTGGATTATACACCCAAAAACGGTGTTTTGACAAACCCACCTCGCCTTCTTTGTCACCCTGAGAAACCCACTGGACTCTGTTTGGTACCTGGTGTGTTGTGGTGGATCCACGTTTCGTCCACGGTTACGAAACGGCACAAAAACTCATCCATATTGTGGTTGAACAACGCCAAACACTCCTGCAAAATTGTCACACGATTGCATTTGTGGTTGATTGTGAGCAAGCGCGGTACCCATCTTGCGGAAAGCTTTCTCATACCCAAGTGATCATTTAAAATTGAAACCACTGGGCCATGTGAGATGCCTATGGCTTCCACCATCTCTTGCATTATCAATCTCCCATCGGCCAACACCATATCGTGCATTTTTTCAATTGTTTTGGGTGTAGAGACCTCAACCTCAACTGGGCATCCAGAACGTTTGGCATCTTCCGTGCTTGTACGCAAGCCCGGATTACCCATAAGGGAATGGCACCCCCCTCACCATTGCCCCCACACCCTTGTCAAGGAAGGAGGGAGCAATGAGGAGGGAAGCCCCCAGGGCCGCTGCCGAGCATGCACGGCACCCAGGAACATGGCGGAGGAGGCAGAGGCGCTCGCGCCCTCCTGTTGCTCATGCCTGGCAGTGGCCCCAGGGGCGGGGCTTCCGTCCACCTCCACGCGCCCTCCTTCCTTGACTCAAGGAAGGAGGGCATGCCGCAAGGAGGAGGTGGGGGGGTGCGGTAGAGGTTGGTTTGGGGGCGTAATTCCAAAGTGTGGCCTAGGGCGCCAAAAGGGGTTAATCCGGGCCTGTTTGTACATGCTTGTACGGCCACAATAAAATTCAGTAAACCACGTTTTTACCATTGAAATTGATGGTGCAGAGTCCCCATAGTATTTATTAAGCTTAGCCTTGGTTTGAGTGATGGGTTTTTCCACCAAAAATAAGCTTAATGAGCACACAAAGTTCACTTTTTCCCATTTTCTCCTCAAATCATGCGGGCGTCGGCTGTCAAACACAAACGAAATGATGCAGCTTGTTCAAAGAGAAACACTAGAGAGGTGATATAGATATTCAAATATTCATGTTCAACGCAAGTCTTAAGAGGGCACTGCTTCATTCCCAAAGGTACCCGCAACATGCCTGGCTTGGCCATTCCACTTCTCCGCCTGGAGAAACTGGCCCTGTGATCCCAGAGGCATGTATTTCAACAAACCCAATATCATCTCCAGGATAAAAGTATTGGCTTATGCTGCAATGTAATCTACATCAAAGCCCCAGGGTGGCCAGCTTGAAAAGGCCCAAGATGCTTTTAAACTTCTTATCGGGCCTGTGCTTAGGGGGAGCCATAAATTCCACAAGTCGCTCTCACAGGGTTTCTCCTCTTTTTTATTTCTTCTCCTCCTCCTCGGCCACCAAAGGCATTCAGAAAGAGCCATTTAAACAAGAAAGCAAGAGGGGGGAATGGCAAACAAAGCTGTGGGAGGGAAGGAAGGAAGGAAGGAAGACAGGAAGACAACTCCGCGAGAACCTGGTGGAGACCTACATGTGTTTTTGCCAAGGTGAAACAAAAAGAGTAACTGGGATCCTATCAGAACTTGGGGGGAAAATGCCTTTTTGGACTGCATTTCCCAGAATCTCCCTTGCATTCTGGACATTATAATACTTTTTTAAAAAAAAAATCATGTTTCTACGATCATGTTTCTACGTTATGGAACTTAATAATACAAGTTCCTTTCTTATTCTCCAATTAAGCAGAATATGTTTTTCTCTTTACTTCATTCTCTTCAGTATGCATTGCTTTTTTACCATAGTCATTCATGGTAAGGGGAGCAAATACAAAGACTCCAAGGGGTAGAGGGGAAACGGGCTTATTCCCATTTTCCTTAGATGTTCTTCATGGTTTCTGACTTGGATTCTAACAGAAGTTCAATGAAGATACTCTGCAGAAGTTTATTTATTTTGTGTCAAAAGCATTCTATAAATAAGGATAAAACTGATCAAAATAGAGAGAACACAAGTGGGTAATTTTTTTTTTTTTACCAAAAACGGACAACCACATTGTTTGTAGATTTAAACACTTCTTCAGCCTTTTCCACACAGCCTTTTCCTTTTCTATTTATTTCAGAAACAGAATGCCCTTTCCTTAAGGCAGGGGTAGGGAACCTATGGCTCGGGAGCCAGACGTGGCTCTTTTCATGATTGCAACTGGCTCTCTAGATCAGGCCGGGCCTCGGTTTCCCAGGATGCAGTAGGGAGGAGTGACGCAAATGCTTCCCTTTCCCTCCCTCTCTCCCCTTCCTTCTTTCCTCCATTCTTCCTCTTCCTTCCTTCCTTTCTTCCCTTCACCCTTTCCTTCTCTCCTTCCTTTTCCTTCCCTCTCTCCCCTTCCTTCTTTCCTCCATTCTCCCTCCCTCTTCCTTCCTTCCTTCCTCTTCTATTCTTTCCCCCCAAGTCTTCCTTTCCTTCTCCTTCCTTTCTTTTCACTTCCCTCTCTCTCCCCTTCCTTCTTTCCTCCATTCTCCCTCCCTCCTTCTTCCTTCCTTCTCTTCTATTCTTTTCCCACAAATCTTCCTTTCCATCTCCTTTCTTTCTTTTCACTTCCCTCTCTCCCCCTTCTTTCTTTTCTTCTTTTCCCTTCATTATTTTACTTATTCCTCACTCCCTTTCCTTTCTTTTCCCCACCGTTGCAGTAGGGAGGAGGACGTTTCCTTTCCTCCCTTCCCATTCTTCCTCTTCCTTCCTTCCTTTCCTCCCTTCCCATTTCCTTCTTTCCTTTCCCCTCCTTGTCTCTCTCCTGCTTTTCTTTTCTTCCTTTTCCATCGTTTGTTCTTTTCTTTCTTCCTCTCCCCCTCCCTCCTTTATTTTCTCTTTCTTTCTTTCTTTCTTTCTCCCTTCCTTCCTTCCTTCTGTCTTCTCTTCCTTCGCAGAGTCCTGAGCATGCCTTTTGCAGAGCCAGGTCTGAAGTGTCCCGCCATTCTGCCAGGGGAATCCTTTTCTCATAGTATGTACGTATATACTCACATTTAGTTGAATTCAGTCTTAAAATATATAATATTGCTCTCACTGAAATAAATTTCCAAATATTTTGCTTTCATGGCTCTCTGAGTCAAAACGGTTCCCGACCCCTGCCCTAAAGTAACTTTTCCAACCTCCTGAGTTTCTTTCTCCCCTTTACCCTTCTCTTTTTCTCCATCCTTTTCCCTCCCTCACCTTCCTTCTTTCGTCCATTCTCCCTCCCTCCCTCTTCTTTCCTTCCTTTTCTATTCTCCCCCCAAGTCTTCATTTCCTTCTCCTTCTTTTTTCTTTTCACTTCACTCTCTCCCCCTTCTTTTTTCTTCTTTTCCCTTCATTATTTTACTTTTTCCTCACTCCCTTTCCTTTCTTTTCCCCACCCTTTCCTTTCCTCCCTTCCCATTTCCTTCCTTCTTTTCCCCTCCTTGTCTCTCTCCTGCTTTTCTTTTCTTCCTTTTCAATAGTTTGTTCTTTTCTTTCTTCCTCTCCCCCTCCTGTCATTCTGCCAGGAGAATCCCCCCTCCTTTATTTCCTTTTTCTTTCTTCCTCTCCCCCTCCCTCCTTTATTTCCTCTTTCTTTCTTTCTTTCTTTCCCCCTTCCTTCCTTCCGTCTTCTCTTCCTTCCCAGAGTCCTGAGCGTGCCTTTTGCAGAGCCAGGTCTGAAGTGTCCCCTCATTCTGCCGGGGGAATCCTTTTCTCATAGTATGTACGCATATACTCACATTTAGTTGAATTCAGTCTTAAAATATATTCTATATATTGTATGGCTCTCGCTGAAATAAATTTCCAAATAGTTTGCTTTCATTGCTTTTTGAGTCAAAAAGGTTCCTGACCCCTGCCTTAAGGCCTCAACTACACTGCAACAGCAAAGTAACAAGCAGGGCTGTGTGTAATACAAGGACAACAAGAAATGCAAGAACTATGCAGAAGCAACTACACGGCCACATGATGCCATTAATTCAATGCAGTTAAACCGCATTATGAAACCGTGCGATATAGCAACGTAAATGGGGCCTAGGAATGAAGGCTGTCCTCTCAGCATACAAAAAAAAATTGTTAGAGCTATCATGTAATAGAAAAATAGACTCAACAAATGGGCTTAAAATATCCAAGTGAGTTATACCATTTTCCCAGTTTCATTTCGGGCATCTCCACCTGCAAGCTCTTCAGCGTGGCTGAGAATTTGGCAGAACACTGAAGACTCACTAAACCAAAAGCCCAGCAAGCATTTTAGACTTTGAATCTTATTCTACACCAGTAGATCAGTGTTTCCCAACCAGTGTGCCGTGGCACACTAGTGTGCCGTGAGCGATCATCAGGTGTGCCGTGGGAAATTGGAACCTCCAACACCCTTTCTTCCCCCTCCTGCCGAACACTTTTTATTCTCCACTCGGGCTCCCTTCTTCCCAGCCTCGCTCTGCTCGCTTTGCCTTTCTTTGCTCTGGAGCGAGTCTGCTCTGTTGCGCCCGCATGGGTCACGTCTTCCTCCCTCCCCCCTCCCCTCCCGAACACGCTCACGCTGCCCCCTTGGATCAAAATGGCGGCAGAAGCGGCAGTGTAGAAGAAAAAGTAAGTGTTTGGCAGGAGGGGGAAGAAAGGGCGCGAAGGGGGAGGAAGAGGTCTCTGTCGAAAGCTGGCATGGGCAAACTTGGACCTTCCAGGTGTTTTGGACTCCAACTCCCACCATTCCTAGCAGCCTCAGGCTCCCCCCCCGCCCCCAGCCACTTAAGCAGGAAAGGGCCTCAGGCTGTTAGGAATGGTGGGAGTTGAAGTCCAAACCACCCAGAGGGCCAAAGTTTTCCCATGCCTGTTTTAGGGACCTTAAAGTGGTGAGCCTCCTTCCAACATTGTGATTCTGGATAGAAAACAAACAACATAACATAACATTGTTTGAATCCACAGTGCTCTATGGTTGTAGGTGAACTACAACTCCAAAACTCAAGGTCAATACCCACCAAACTCTTATAGTATTTTCTCTTGTGGGAAGTTTGTGTCTTTCTGCCATTCTTGCCAGGATATCTATGTTGTATTCATCGAAATAGGTCCAGGTTTCACACTGAGTGTATAAATACATTTTAAAACATATTAACTATATGTATTACTGTGTTAGAGTGTCATTTTGGTTGGTGGTGTGCCCCAGGATTTTGTAAATGTAAAAAATGTGCCGTGGCTCAAAAAAGGTTGAAAAACACTGCATTAGATGACTAAAAAGTTACATTTCGATGTAAATTTGAGCTTGTTGCATGTCAGCAACGTGACTCAGTCTGCAGTGCCAAAAGGCAGATTTTGCTGCAGTTGGGAAGACCCATGAATGCATACCAGAAGCAGGGAGCGGGCTTGCATAGAGGCGGGAAGGAGGAAATGTTTTGCATCCTATCTTTTTCTGTACATTTGCAGAAATTAGAATCCTCCACAGGTTAAAAGTATGCCGTTCTCCATTAGGTTTGATTACGATTGAACAAGGGCTTCAATGGGTTTCGTAAGGTGTAGTAACATCTTCGAAATTTTTAAAAATCCAAAATGTTTCTTTTTCTTTGAGCAGAGCTTGCATGCATGAAGATATCTACCCTTGGGGAGAAAGATGTTAACATCTACCTAGATCTCTGCACAACCCAATAGGACGCATAGGGGCTGCTCCACTATCTCTACTCTTGTTTAGGCTTATCTCGATTTCACAATCGCTTGTATGTGCGTGTTTTGGTGTGCACTTCTGAGTGAAATTTCCTAAGGCCAAACATATTTGCTGTGTGAAATGAGAACCTCTCTTGAGTTTTCCCTGAGAGGTGTCTTTTGTGCAATTCCTAAAGAACCTAAAAGTGCATGCCCTCCCATAAACCATTATATAAATAGTAGGTAAACAGTAGCAACTAGTGTAATTGCAGAGATGGGAACCAGGTTATCTCTAGTTCAGAAATTATGTTCTCTTCTTCTCTATCTCATATCTTCTGTGTTGCCCTCCCCCTCCCCCTGTGGCTGGGAAAATCAAATGAACGTGGGAAGACTATGGTGCCTGGTCTAACCCCGTTTCCTGTCCTGCATTCCTGTCATCAAATGCTACCCTAGTATGCATCTACACCGTGGAATTAATGCAGTTTGACAACATTTTAACTGTCAATGCTTGGAATCTTTGGATCTGTAGTTTGATGAAGCACTAGCACTCTTTCGCTGACTCCCAGCCATCTGTCGGGGGTGCTTTGAATGCAATTTTCCTGCTTCTTGGCAGGGGGTTGGACTGGATGGCTGGTAGGAATTGTAGGAGTTGAAGTTCAAAACATCTGGAGGGCACAAGTTCACTTGTGCCTGGTCTAGAATGTAGAATTCACGCAATTTGATACCACTTTAAGTGCCATAGCTGAATGTTCTGGAATAGAATAATAGAGTTGGAAGATACCTCATGGGCCATACCATTACTTTCCTCAATGCCCTCATTTCTGGTCCACCCCCCACCCCACCCCCCACCCCCAAAGGATGCTATTTCATTTAGCTCACTCCGAGTTTTTAACATTTTCTCTGTGTGCCTGCGGCCCGCCCTGTCTTTGTGATTTTAGATATTCAGTTGTATATTGTTTTTATTTATTTATTTATTTATTTGGGTACATGTATGTATTTTTTATTGCATTTACTGTTGACGTTTGATTTTTTATTGTCATTTGTTGTTTCTTTGGGCTTGTCCTCATGTGAGCCCTCCCGAGTCCCCATTGGGGAGAGGGAGCGGGTTACAAATAAAGATTATTATTATTATTATTATTATTATTATTATTAAAGGTGGAACAACAAGCCTCCTGACTGCTTCTTCTCCTCCTCCCTCCCCCTGAGCAGAACCATTCCATGTGGCTCCTGGAAGTGGGGGTGTCTTGGTGTCTTTAGGCCTGTTTCCTGGGTTATTTGGGGTGCTGGTTCAGAGAATTGCATTGGATAGACCACATCAGCTATAGATTATTAAATATGGTTTTATGTGGGTGAACAGGTGGCGAGTACTGGGTGGCATGTGTTCTGTATGAGAAACTAGAGCTGATGTGGTCTGTCCAATGCAGTTTTCTGAATCAGTACCCCAAAGAATGAAACCAAATCTAAAGTTGACCAAAAATGGGCTTGGCCGACTTACCGGCCATGCAGGTTGCGGCGCAGGGTTGCCCTCGCCGCCATCTTGCAGGAGAGAGAAAGGGCTTCTTCTTCCCAGAAGCCCCTGGGGTGGCAGGAAGGTTTCCCCCAACCAACGCCGGCTGACCAATGACAGCCCCCCCCCGCCCCCCCCCGCCCCACCCCCCCCCCCCCCCTCTTTGTGCCGGCTGGCCTGCAATTCCGCCTGGGCAGCCTATTTAAGGCCGCCTGGGGCTGCCCAGGCTGCAGGTGGGGCCAGCTCTGTTTTCCTCCCACCCTCCCTTCTTATTGCATTGCTTGTTGGTGTCCATTTTGTTCATTCTTCATGTCATTGTTGCATTGTTCATGGTTATGCGTTATATTGTTCTTTGTCACAACTCCGTGTTTGGCGTGTGGCATGGCACCTGGATCAGGTTGGCTTATCGCCCCTTGGTTGTAAGGGGGGATAGCGCCCAGGCCCCCTGTGGTGCTGGGTTTCTGTGGACAGGCATTGGGCCGCTCGCATCACAGGCTTGCAAACAACTTTGGACATTCGTGGGGGCTGTACGACCGTGATCCAGGGCCCATGCGTGGCCGCCAACCCTTTGTTCCTGTTTTCAATAAATGAGTTGTGGCCATTTTCATCCAACCACTTGTGTCTGTGTCATTGTTCTTGGCGCGAGGTGTGTCACCCTTGCATACGCAACTGATTTGTAACCCTTTTGGTACTAATGTTGGAGAATGGTCCCTGGTCAAGTGGGCCCTGGTAAAAAAAAAAGTTTGGATGGAACCACTGATCTAGTTATATGCTCTGAGATACATTTTTTCAAATTTTGTCCCTAAATCCAGTGAAGATGGAGGACTGATAGTATTTCTCTTCTTTCAAAATGTAGTAGATTGACCCTTTACTGTGTAGGTTTAGGGACCCTCCTTCGCCATTCTTTTTTTGAAAGGGGCCCAGGGCTTTGCCCCGAAGTTCCACCTGAATCACAGAACCTGCAGCAATGAATGATGCATGAAGTAAATCTATCTATCTATATCTATGTATATAATAAAAGTCAGTGTTTGCGGAGGTGCAGAGGGCGGGAGGTGCGGAGGTGCGGAGGAATATGTGCCAGCTTTTTGATTGGCTGCCACTGTGGGATTATTTGCATAAATTATTCTGATTGGCCAGCCTCAGAACTCCAACACTCTAAGGCACCACATTATTTGCATAAAGGACTCTGATTGGCCAGCCTCAGAACTCCAACACTCTAAGGCACCAGACAGAGGAAATTGGTTGCCACTGAGGAACTATTTGCATAAAGGACTCTAATTGGCCAGCAAAACAGAATGCAACGAATATGTGACAGTGTTTCAATAGGTTGCCACTAATATGGAATATTTGCCACTAAGGGAATATTTGGACTCTGATTGGCCAGCCTCAGAACTCCAACATTCCACGGCCCCAGACAGAGGGGATTGGTTGCCACTGAAATGGTATTTGCATAAAGGACTCCGATTGGCCATCCACATTCCAAGATTCTAAGGTGATGCAGAGGGAAAAGGAAAGGCCTCAGGCAGTCAGACACTGCGGCCCACAGCAGTGACAGATCAGGACCAAACTTGCCACACAGGGGCCCAATGGCCTACTTCACAACGCGACCCTCACCCAATGACCACTACAGACCAAAATTAGCACACAGAGCCCCCTTGACCCACTCTACACCCTGTGCTGTTTCAAGGAGGATGGACCACAGATGATGGGACTTGAAATACCTTCACTCACCTTCTGAGACCGCTGCAACCCTCATCCAAAGAATGATCAAGACCAAATGTGACACACAGAGCCCCCATGACCCACTCTACATCCTGGTGCTGTTTGGAGGGGGATGGGCCATGGCCAATTGGACTTGCAGTACCTTCACTAAGTTCCTGAGACCACTGCAAGCCATGGAAACATCTAATAGGAACCAACCTTGGAACACAATGCCTTCCTCAAATAACCCGGGCACCACTGGGTCCCCAAGCAAATAAATAAATAAATAAATAAATAAAAAATTGAGTTGCACTGCTTCCTTCCAAATGTTTGAATTCAAGGCGTGCTGGGCTAGTTTCTTACACAGTAGATGTGAAGGGCACTCAACAAAGCCGATGCTTCCTCTCTCCTGGAAATGCTCAGACCATTTCCTGAAGAGAGGAAATGCTCAAGCCATTTCAACTACCTGAACAATTATGGGTGGCCCCTGGCATTGTAATTTAGAGCTTTTATAGCTTTTCTCCTCCGGAGTTTCTGCTTTGCTTAGGCTCCTGCCTGAGTTGGCAGAGCATCACTCAGGACCCATTTTATATTAACTGGGGGAAGGGTCCAGGTTGTTCCCAAGACCATAATCTGGGAAAACTCCGGAAGAAGTCAAGTGCAATAAACATTCCAGGTGTTGCTCACAAGGGCCTGGTTGGAGACACAAATCAACGGCTCATTCATAGCCCTGTTAGGTCTGAATCAGTATGATCTTGTAGGAGGTTTGCAACTAACTGGGAGAGAGAAGTTGGTAATATAAGCATTGAAGTCTACCAGAGCTTATGCTGCCAACTTCTTTCTCTGAGCTAGTGTGCATCCTGTGGAAATTTTTTTATGTTCGCGTCAGGAGCAACTTGAGAAATTGGAAATCCGAAAGGATGTTGTCCAGGTGGTACCCAGATGTTTTCCATCCTGTAGGATGCTTTTCTCATGTCCTCGTAGGGCAAGCTGGAGCTGACAGATGGGAGCTCACCTCGCTCCCCATATTCGAACCTCTAACCTTTTGGTCAGCAGTCCTGCCAACACAAGGGTTTAACCCATTGCGCCACCAGTGATAGCAGTTCAACATCATTTTAACTGCCCTGGCTCAATTATTTATTTATTTATTTATTTACATCATTTATATCCCCCTTCTCACTCCGCAGGGGACTCAGGGCGGATCACAATGCACATATACAGGCAAACATTCAATGCCATTTGACATACAACGTATATAGACAGACATAGAGGCAATTTAACATTCCAGCTTCTGGCCACCAGGAATCAATCGGAGCACATTGTCAATCTAGTCAAGTCCAAGTATCAATCCAGGCAATTCCAAAGTATAATCTATGTCTGCTACCCAAAGGCCTGGTCCCAGAACCACAACTTTAGCTTTTTCCTAAAAGCCAGGAGAGACAGAGTCGATCTTATTTCGTTTGGGAGTGCCTTCCACAGGCGAGGGGCCACCACCGAGAAGGCCCTATCTCTCATCCACACCAACCGCATTTGCGATGCTGGCGGAAGCAAGAGCAAGGCCTCCCCAGATGACCTTAGGGTACTTAGGGTACTTATTTATGTATTTATTTACAGTATTTATATTCTGCCCTTCTCACCCTGCAGGACACTCAGGGCGGATTACAATGTGCATATACATGGCAAACATTAAATACTATAGACACACAACATATATAGACAGACACTCAGAGGCTATCTAACATTCCAGCTTCTGGCCACCAGGGGAGCTGTCGCTTCCTCATTCTTTGCATACTTCCTGGAGATTTTTATGGCCTTGTAAATCAGTTAAATTAGCCTCCCCACAAAGTGGTACCTAAATTTCCTACTTGACAGATGCAACTGTCTTTCGGGCTGCAAAGGTCGACAACAAACTACACAATTTTGGTTGGGAGCTCACTCCAATCCAGGCTGGCTTTGAACTCATGACCTTTCGGTCCGTAGTGATCTTAATGCAGCCGATTCCCAGCCAGCTGCGCCATAGTCCCGGAATCCTTTTTTGGGAATTGATTCCCCCCCCCCCGGGGGGGTGCGCTCCCTTCTTTTTCCCAACATGGACATGCTGCAAATATATATACCATACTTGCCTTGTTTCCAACAGACCTCACAACCTCTGAGGGTGCCTGCCATAGAAGTAGGCTAAAAGTCAGGAGAGAATGCTTCTGGAACATAGCCAAACAGCCCGGAAAACTCACAACAGCTCAATTTTATAACGTCCATACATTTAATAAATTCAACCATATCTAAGAAACTAGAGCTGATGCGGTCTATCCAATGCCGTTTTCTGAACCACTGCCCCCAAACAACCCCAGGATGCTGCCTAAAAGCCAAGACACCATAAACAAAAATGTGCAATCAGGAACCCACCAATTCTGTTTATCAGAAGTGTGTGCGTGTGAAGGGTGGGGGTGTTATAATAAGAGTGTTTCTGCATTTTTGAAATCTTGAAATGGACTGGAATGGAGAGAGCCACCCCTTGGGTTGCTCCAAAAAGCGTGCGGAAGCCCTTGAAAGGCAATCTGTCCTGCGCCCTTGTCAGTTTAATAGCCTTGTTCCCCAGTTTATGGCTCCATCAAATGCACCACAGAGCCATAGATCTGCTTTGTGAGGCCTTATCAGGAGTGGACAAGGCTGAGCCTGGTGTGAGTAGTAAACCTTTCTTCGCCAGGCCCTGGATTCAAAAGGAGCCCTGGGTGGGCCAGGTGGGGGAAGGAAAGCCAGTGATGATGGGGAGAGTTTAAAAGCAAAGACCTCTAAAGCCCCTTCTTCCCTTTCCCCAAAGAGAGACAAGTGGGCACATTCTCTGCATGGATCGTTTCCTCTTCTGCTTTTGATAGCGACCCAATCAATCTTGCTGCCTGAGGTTGAGAGGCTAAGAGTGCCCTCCCTGTAGCTCATGGTCAAGGCACCAAGAACCAAAAGCCAGCCAATTTTTTTCAGGCACCCAAAAGAGATGCCAAGTGACTCCTTCCCGTCCTGATGTTTGGGGTTTTTTTTTAGATATTACAATATCTCACCATCATTTACTGCAGTGTTTCTCAACCAGTGTGCCGTGGCACACTAGTGTGCCGTGACGGACCTCCTGCTGTGCCGCGAGAAAAGCTCTTTGCCCCCCTTCCTTTCCCCCCTCCTCCTGCCGAACTCCTGCTGCTTGGAGGAGGAGGAGGAAGGACCGGGCGGTGGCGAAGAAAAAGAAGAAGGGGTCGGGGTGCCACTCCTTCGGCCGTTTCCCCAGCCAGCCTCCAATCTGCCATGACTCCCGCCATGATTCTCGCCCCTCACTTGCTAAAGCCGTGTGGAGAAGGAGCCCCAACCATTGATGCCTGTCCACGGCTCATGGTCGTCCTCTGTGGGAGAGCTGAAGCTGGAGGGGGCGGGGTGGGGCGGGGCATGGCACGGCCTGGGTCCACCCCCTCCCCCCAGCTTTGGCACTCCCAGCAGCTGCTCCAGCCTTGAGGGGACAGTGCCAAGCCAGCATTGTGCTGGCTCTGCCACCGCTGGCTTGGCACTGCTCCCTCAAGGCTGGAGCATCTGCTGGGAGAGCTGAAGCTGGGGGGAAGGGGGCGGGGCATGGTGTGGCCTGGCTCTGCCCCCTCCCCTGGCTTCGGCACTCCCAGCAGCTGCTCCCAGCAGGCCACCATCCCCCAGCCGTTATTTACTGTGTTAGGTTGTCATTTTGTGTCATTTTGGTTGGTGGTGTGCCCCCGGATTTTTTTAATGTTAAAAGTGTGCCGCGGCTCAAAAAAGGTTGGGAAACACTGATTTACTGTATTTTCATGATAACCAGCTGAAGAGAGCATCTCTACACTGTAGAATTAATGCAGTTTGACTTGCCATAGCTCAATGCTAAGCATCTTGGGATTTGTAATTTGGTGAGGCACCAGCCCGCTTTTCACTGGGTTGCTGTGAGTTTTCCGGGCTGTTTGGCCGTGTTCCAGAAGCATTCTCTCCTGAACTTTCTCCTACACCTATGGAGGTTTGCAGATATTTTTTTTGCACTGTCTGGCAAGACTTTAATTGTGCTTCTTTTTTGATTTGATTGATGGTTGGAGTTTTTATGTAGGAATCTATCCGCGTGTGTAAGTTTTCTATAAACTATGTGGCCAAATTGTTGACTGGGTTTGCAAATGACTAGGACCGGGAATGTGGCGCAGCTGGCTGGGTATCAGCTGCATAAGATCTCTACCTGCCTGGGTTGGGTGAACTCTCGACCAATTGTGTAGCCTGTTGTCGACCTTTGCAGCCCGAAAGACAGTTGCATCTGTCACGTAGGAGATTAAGGTACCACATTAACTGGGGAGGCAAATTTTGACTGAATTATGAGGCCATTAAATAACTCCAGGAACGCTGAGGAACGCGGGAGGAACGCGGGAACGCTGAGAGATGAGGAGTGCGTCAGCTCCCCCTGGTGGCCAGAGTTTGCCTCTGTTCGTTTATATGTTGTGTATGTGGAAAACTGCAGGAATTGTCTGCTAGTATGTGTACCTGTAATCCGCTCTAAGTCCCCTTCAGGGTGAGAAGAGCAGAATATTAATTAATTAATTAATAACTTAATTAATTAATAAAAATATGGCCATACAGCCCAACAACCCAGTGATTCCAGCCATGAAAGCCTTCAACAATACATTATTCCTGGAATTTTTGGTATGGTAAAGCACTAGAGATGAGAATTCTAACTGCAAACCCCAGGATTCCCCAGGATGGAACCATGGCAGTTGAAGTGGAATCATCGCGCTCTAAAAGTGCAGTGAGGAAAGGAAGCAACTCAGATTATTGTGGAGGAAAGGAGTTTTACCTGGTAGGTTTGGAAATACTGGGTTCTTGTTTCTACCCTTATTCTTTCTTCTTCTACATTGCGCCCTTGAAGTATACAGCTCTGCACGGAAATAAAACCATAAAACAGACAGCTCTGTCAAAGGCGTGGAGTTTAATTTTACTTGGAAGTCTGTAGGGCAAGGGTCTATGAATCCTGGGACCAGCTCGAAGCCAGGAAAGGGACTGATTCCACAAACCACAGGGCAAACCACCGATGCGCATTCAAGGCTTTTCTTTCTTGTGTTTTTGTGGGAGTCTGTTGTCTGGCTATCCCGCATTTAATGGTCAGTGGAGATGGGGCTTCGGTCTTTGAACTGCATGGATTGGCGGAATTTCCAACTCTGTCCACTTTGGAAACGTTATTTTGGGAGGATTGTGTCTTCCGAATTTAGCCGGAGCTATAAACACAGAGGGACCCTTTCTCCAGCTCTGTGGTGCTTCTAGATTTTGTTGTCTCTTCAAGAAAGGAAACCTTTCCCTTCCCTTTCCTTTGTCTCTTCCAAGGCGAAATCTCCTTTTTTTCCCCCTTTCCCATTCTTTGTTTCCTCAAGAGGGAAAACCTTCCCTTTCCTTCCCTTCGCTTCCATTGTCTCTTCCAAGGCGAAATCTTCCTATCCCGTTCCTTTCTTTTCCTCTGTCTCTTCCAAGGTAAAATCTTCTTTCCCTTTCCTTTTTTTGTTTCCCCAAGAGGCGAAACCTTTTCTTTCTGTTCCACCTTTCCATTCATGTCCTTTCCTTTCCTTTGTCTTTTCCAGAGGTCAAACTTTTTTCCAGAGGTCAAACTTTTCCCTTCCCTTTCCTTTGTCTCTTCCAAGTGTCTTTGTCAAGAGATTAAACCTTCCCTTCCTTTTCCTTTCCTTTGTCTCTTCCAGGGAAAATCTCCCTTTCCCTTTCTTTGTTTCCTCAAGAGGGAAAACCTTCCCTTCCTTTCCCTTTCCTTTCCCTCTCTTCCAGGGAAAAATCCTTTGTTTCCTCAAGAGGGAAAACCTTCCCTTCCTTTTCCTTTCCTTTCCTTTCTCTTCCAGGGAAAAATCTCCCTTTCCTGTCTTTGTTTCCTCAAGAGGAAAACCTTCCCCTTCCTTTTCCTTTCCTTTCCTTCGTCTCTTCCAGGGAAAAATCTCCCTTTCCCTTTCTTTTGTTTCCTCAAGAGGGAAAACCTTCCCTTCCTTTTCCTTCCCTTTCCTTTCCTTCGTCTCTTCCAGGGAAAAATCTCCCTTTCCCTTTCTTTGTTTCCTCAAGAGGGAAAACCTTCCCTTCCTTTTCCTTCCCTTTCCTTCCCTTCGTCTCTTCCAGGGAAAAATCTGCCTTTCCCTCTTTGTTTCCTCAAGAGGGAAAACCTTCCTTCCTTTTCCTTCCCTTTCCTTTCCTTCATCTCTTCCAGGGAAAAATCTCCCTTTCCCTTTCTTTGTTTCCTCAAGAGGGAAAACCTTCCCTTCCTTTTCCTTTCCTTTCCTTCGTCTCTTCCAGGGAAAAATCTTCCTTTCCCTTTCTTTGTTTCCTCAAGAGGGAAAACCTTCCCTTCCTTTTCCTTTCCTTTCCTTCGTCTCTTCCAGGGAAAAATCTCCCTTTCCCTTTCTTTGTTTCCTCAAGAAGGAAAACCTTCCCTTCCTTTTCCTTTCCTTTCCTTTCCTTCGTCTCTTCCAGGGAAAAATCTCCCTTTCCCTTTCTTTGTTTCCTCAAGAGGGAAAACCTTCCCTTCCTTTTCCTTCCCTTTCCTTCCTCTCTTCCAGGGAAAAATCTCCCTTTCCCTTTCTTTGTTTCCTCAAGAGGGAAAACCTTCCCTTCCTTTCCTTCCTCTCTTCCAGGGAAAAATCTCCCTTTCCCTTTCTTTGTTTCCTCAAGAGGGAAAACCTTCCCTTCCTTTTCCTTTCCTTTCCTTCGTCTCTTCCAGGGAAAAATCTCCCTTTCCCTTTCTTTGTTTCCTCAAGAGGGAAAACCTTCCCTTCCTTTTCCTTTCCTTTCCTTCATCTCTTCCAGGGAAAAATCTTCCTTTCCCTTTCTTTGTTTCCTCAAGAGGGAAAACCTTCCCTTCCTTTCCTTCCTCTCTTCCAGGGAAAAATCTCCCTTTCCCTTTCTTTGTTTCCTCAAGAGGGAAAACCTTCCCTTCCTTTCCCTTTCCTTTCCTTTCCTTCGTCTCTTCCAGGGAAAAATCTCCCTTTCCCTTTCTTTGTTTCCTCAAGAGGGAAAACCTTCCCTTCCTTTTCCTTTCCTTTCCTTTCCTTTCCTTCGTCTCTTCCAGGAAAAATCTCCCTTTCCCTTTCTTTGTTTCCTCAAGAGGGAAAACCTTCCCTTTGCTTCCCTTCCATTGTCTCTTCCAAGGCGAAATCTTCCCATCCCGTTCCTTTCTTTTCCTTTGTCTCTTCCAAGGTAAAATCTTTCTTTCCCTTTCCTTTTTTGTTTTGTTTCCTCAAGAAGCGAAACCTTTTCTTTCCTTTCCTCCTTTCCATTCATGTCCTTTCCTTTCCTTTGTCTTTTCCAGAGGCGAAACTTTTCCCTTCCTTTTTTGTGTGTCTTATGAAGACATTGAACCTCCCCTTCCCTTTTCCTTTCCTTTCTCTCTTCAAAGGCGAAATTTCCCTTTCCCTTTCCCTGTCTTTGTTTCCTCAAGAGGGAAAACCTTCCCTTCCCTTCCTTTCCTTTCCTTTCCTTTGTCTCTTCCAAGGCGAAATTTCCCTTTCCCTGTATTTGTTTCCTCAAGAGGGAAAACCTTCCCTTCCTTTTCCTTCCCTTCCCTTTGTCTCTTCCATGGCGAAATCTCCCTTTCCCTTTCTTTGTTTCCTCAAGAAGGAAAATCTTCCCTTCCTTTTCTTTTCTTTTCCTTTCCTTTCCTTTCCCTCTTCCAAGGCAAAATCTCCCTTTCCCTTTCCCTTTCTTTGTTTCCTCTAGAGGGAAAACCTTCCCTTCCTTTTCTTTTCCTTTCCTTTCCTTTCTCTCTTTCAAAGGCGAAATTTCCCTTTCCCTGTCTTTGTTTCCTCAAGAAGGAAAACCTTCCCTTCGCTTCCCTTCCATTGTCTCTTCCAAGGCAAAATCTTCCTTTCCCATTCCTTTCTTTTCCTTTGTCTCTTCCAAGGTAAAATCTTTCTTTCCCTTTCTTTTTTTTTTGTTTCCTCAAGAGGCAAAACCTTTCCTTTCCTTTCCTCCTTTCCATTCATGTCCTTTTCTTTCCTTTGTCTTTTCCAGGGGTAAAACTTTTCCTTTCCTTTTCCTTTGTGTCTTTTCAAGAGATGAAACCTTCCTTTCTCTTTTTTAGGAAGACAGCAGCATAAAACCACAGGCTTGAAAGTCTGGATCCAAACATTTCCTGCTGCCCAGCTTTAGGATGGCTTTTCCTTCCCCTAAATAATAATAATAATAATAATTATTATTATTATTATTATAATGTATACCCGCCTCCATCTCCCACAGGGCTGTGGGGGCAGCTTACAAATTGTTCCAATAATAACAATATAATAACTTAATTTTTTTACCCGCCTCCATTATTCCCCAAAGGTACTCGGAGAGTGTTATATATGATATAAAAGGCCTAAAACAAGGAATAAAATGAACACACAGTACAATACAAAAAAGTAAAGCCATTAGCATTTTTTTGTGTGTCAGGAGCGACTTAAAAAACTTTTTTTCTTTTTAATTTTTAATTTTTTTGTTCCATTTTTTGTGTGTCAGGAGCGACTTGAAAAACTTTTTTTCTTTTTAATTTTTAATTTTTTTGTTCCATTTTTTGTGTGTCAGGAGCGACTTGAAAAACTTTTTTTCTTTTTTCTTTTTAATTTTTTTGTTCCATTTTTTTGTGTCAGGAGCGACTTGAAAAACTTTTTTTCTTTTTTCTTTTTTCTTTTTTTGTTCCATTTTTTGTGTGTCAGGAGCGACTTGAAAAACTTTTTTTTCTTTTTAATTAATTAAAAAAATTTGTTCCATTTTTTGTGTGTCAGGAGCGACTTGAAAACTTTATTTCTTTTTTTTGTGTGCCAGGAGCGATTTTTTTTCTTTTAATTTTTTGTTCCATTTTTGTGTGTGTCAGGAGCGACTTGAAAAACTTTTTTCTTTTAATTTTTTAAATTTTTTTGTTTAAAACCCTTTTTCTTCTTTTTTTGGCTTTTTGTCTAAATTTTATCAGTTAATCATAATATGTATATTTTCTTTCTCTCCCCCCCCCCCACTTTCCTATCCACTTAAATTGTTCCCCCCACTTTACAGGAATACTCATATATTTTCTTATTATTTATATACACTCACACACACACACACACACACACACATATATACACACACACACGCACACACACAAGAAAAAAAGAAACTGCAAGTCGCTTCTGGTGTGAGAAAATTGGCCGTCTGCAATTGGCCGAGGTAAACTTGCTACAGGAAATGGGGGAAGGAATCCCTCACTCTAACCTATCTAGGCTAACTCTCCTCATTGAGGACTGGAGACTTGTGTAGTAGGGGTGAAACCCAACAGAGGGGGGCTCCTCTCATGTCCCCTCATGGGGAGCAGAAGCTGACAGAGGGAGCTCATCTCGCTCCTGAAGCTGCGACCTGTCAGTCATCAGTCCTACCAGCACAAGGGTTTAAACCAGGCCTGGGCAAACTTCAGCCCTCCAGGTGTTTTGGACTCCAACTCCCACCGGCTGTTAGGAATTGTGGGAGTTGGAGTCCAAAACACCTGGAGGGCTGAAGTTTGCCCAGGCCTGGGTTAACCCATTAAAACCAGACATACAACATGAACAAGAGCAATGGAATCAATAAACTATGGCAATGGCCCTTGATCAAAGGTCCATACTACAACTGCAGGCTCCCACAGTCACAGTGGAGTGTGAATTATGGCCTAGGTTTCTGGGAACCTTCCCGCAGGCAAAGCTTCATTTCTGCCCTGGAAAGACTAGACTCTAGGAGAGCAAACCTTCCCTGGCCCACGTAGGCGGCAGAGAAGCAAGGGAAAGGGAGCAAAATGGACCCAGAGGGAGAAAGTTCGGCATTGAGCAACAAGCCTCGCTTTCCCAACAAGGATCTGCGTCCAGAAATTCACCTGTCGTTGCAAGAGGTTGACCCACATTCATTCACCCCTGCCTCTTTCCCCGACAATTGAGAAACGCTTGGAGGGAGACTCCTGGTTTCTTCCTTCCTTCCAAAACTCACAGAAACCAAGGGGATCCTCGTGGAGGCAGAAAGAGAGGGGCGACCATAGCTTCTACTGGGCTTTAAAGCACCTCTTCCTCTTCTTTCAGTTGATAGAGATTGACAAAATGGTCAGTCGTTCGGTGGTTGGACATCCTGTTATTTTCACACACTGTTAAAGGCCGCAATTACTCATCCCTTGATGTCTATCACACACACACACACACACAAAAAGAAAGGCAGCACACTTATGGTACATGGATGTTTTATTTTCTTCTTTCTATATATATATATATATAGAGAGAGAGAGAGAGAGAGAAATTCTATATATATTCTATATATATATATATATAAATTCATATATATATAAATTCATATATACAGTATATATATATATCAGTCACATATATATATATATATCAATCACATACCAGTTTGTATGCCTACAGATATATATATATATATATATATATAGAGAGAGAGAGCGAGAGAGAGTGAGAGAGAGACAAGGCACACTTATGGTACAGGGATGTTTTATTTTCTTCTTTCTATATATATATAGAGAGAGAGAAATTCTATATATATTCTATATATATAGAATTTATATATATATATATATATACACTGTATGTCACATACCAGTTTGTATGCCTACAGATATAGATAGATAGATAGATAGATAGATAAAGATATAGATAGATAGATATAGATATAGATGATATAGATATAGAGACACAAACACAAAGAGAAGGCAACACACTTATGGTACAGGGATGTTTTATTTTCTTCTTTCTATATATATAGAAAGAGAGACAAATTCTATATATATTCTATATATTCTATATATATAGACATTCATATATATATATATATATATCAGTCACATACCAGTTTTTATGCCTACAGATATAGATAGATAGATAGAGAGATATAGATAAAGATATAGATAGATAGATATAGATGATATAGATATAGATTTAGAGACAAAAACACAAAGAATATATATAGACATATATATAGACACATGCCTACGATATATAGATATAGATATATATAGACACACACACAAAGAGAAGGCAACACACAGAGTACAGGGATGTTTTATGTTCATCTTTCTGTATATAGAGAGAGAGAGAGAAAGAGAGATAAATTCTACTGTATATATATTCTATATATATAGAAATTCATATACTGTATATACATATATATATCAGTCACATACCAGTTTGTATGCCTACGATATATAGATATAGATATATATATACACACACACACACACACACACACACAAAGAGAAGGCAACAAACTTATAGTACAGTGATGTTTTATTTTCTTCTTTCTGTATATGTATATATATATAGAGAGAGAGAGAGAGAGAGAGAAATAGAGAGAAATTCTATATATATATATATCAGTCACATACCAGTTTTTATGCCTACAGATATACATAGATAGACACTCTCTCTCTCTCTCTCTCTCTCTCTCTCTCTCTCACACACACACACACACACACACACACACAAAGAGAAGGCAACACACTAATGGTACAGGGATGTTTTATTTTCTTCTTTCTATCTCACCTTTTCTCTCAGTCCGGAGACCCAATTTAAACCGAATTGAAATGTAGACAGACACTAGAGTAGACACGGGGAGATGTCAATGCTATGGAGTCCTGGTCTTTGCAGTTTGGTAAGGCACCGGCTCTCCTATTCTTCCATAGCACTGAGTCATGGCAGTTCAAGTGATGTCAAACTGCATTAATTCTGCAGTGTCAATGCACCTTCAGCCCCAGAAAGGGACTGACTGCTGGCTCACAAAAGCAGCTGCGCCTTTAAACTACTAAAAGGGCCACAAGGTGCCATGGGGGCTGTAGTTTGGCCTTCTGTGTGTCAGGAGCAACTTGAGAAAGTGCAAGTCGCATCTGGTGTGAGAGAATTGACAGTCTGCAAGGACGTTGCCCAGGACACACCCTGATGTTTTGATGTTTTACCATCTGTCCAGGGTCCTTGGATTGTGTCCTCTTCCAGCATGGCTTGGAGCAGACCTGGGCATTCCACGGCCCGCGGGCTACATGTGGCCCGTCAGCCGATTCTGACCGGCCCGCGTAAGGGCCCCGGCAGGCAGGCAAGCAGAGTGGCCAACTGAGGGGAAGGGGGGGGGGGGAAGAGGAGGAGGCCAGGAGCAAGCTCCGCCGCAGAGCATGCCTTCGCTCTCCTCCTCCCTCCCTTCCCTTCCGCCTCATGCGCTCCCCCTACCTTCCACTCTCTCCCCCTCTCTTCTGCCTCGTGCTTCCCCCCCTCCCTTCTGTAGATGCAGCCTAGTAAGGGTCTATAGGAGAAGGTAATGCAGCCATCCCACCCTTATATGATTGTTGTTGTTGTTGTTGTTATAAATCTCCAAATCCCAGAACTAAAATAAGAACCCCGAAGTTCAAAACCTTGGGAAACTACACCTCCCAGGTTTCCATGGGATATGTTTTTAGGGATTTTAACTGATTTCAAAATATACCAATGATATTTAATTCAGCTTTAATGTTTGTATCTTTTTTATTAAAAAATGGTATGGAAATGCAATAGAATCCTAGAGTTATGAGAGATCACTCCAAAGGATATCTAGTCCAACCCCAATCTGCCTTCATTGCAGGAAGAGCACAATCAAAGCTCTTGGAGATAGAGCCCAAGAGGAATAATGATGATGATGATGATGATGATGATGATGGTGCCAATCATGGGAGATAGAGCCCAAGAGGAATATTATTAATAATAATAATCTATAATAATCATATAAACTATAATGATGATGATGATGCCAGGGCATATGTATTATATAAATGGGTTCACGTCATGTGATGTATACCTCAAACAAAGAAACCATACAACGCAGAAACACAATACTTGCCAACAGAAATAGGCCTCAAGCAAGGTACGTTTGTAGCAAAGAAACTTTCCCCCCCAAAACCTAAAAGGCCCCCAAAACGAGTAAAAATAAAACTACATTTACCAGCATCCTCCGGGGCAGCCAAAGACTCACCCAGCCTCTACATTCTGAACAACATGATTGGCTACCAATAAGGCCGGATTTGCATAACTGCTGCACTGGCCATCCAACATGAAAATTCCGATCCATAATAAACTGCCAAAACAGAATAAGGAAAAGGCCTGAGCCAATCCCCAACACAAAAACCCAAATCACTTCCAACCGAAAATTTACACCCCAAAAAATCACAGACCACGCCCAAAATTGACAGTAAGGCTTCATTAACTTGATTTCCCTAATGAGCCCTCACTTACTGGGAAGCTGTTTACGCTCTGAATTGACAGTAAGACTTCATTAACTTGATTCTCCCGACTAGGCCTCAGCTCATTGGACATTGTGTATGGCCAGAATTGACAGTAAGGCTTCATTAACTTGCTGTTCCTAACTAGGCCTCAGCTCATGGGATATTGTGTATGGCCTGAATTTACAGAAACCTACCTTGGCACACAGAGCCCCGACCATGCATGATGGGACTTGAAGTACCACCATGGAAAATGGGATTTGTAGTACTTCAAACCCCATCATTCCCCACAGACCACTGCGGCCCAGAACCAAGACCAATAAAGACCCAACTTGGCACACCATGCCCCCATGACCCACACTCCATCCAACTGCAGTTTAGAGGCGGGGCACACCGTGGATGATTGGACTTTCTCGCATCTCCTAAAAAGGGCACAGCAACGCGTGCCGGGTACAGCTAGTAAACTATAATGATGATGATGCCAATCTGGGAGATAGAGCCCAAGAGAAATATTAATAATAATAATCTAATATAATAATCTATTATAATAATCAATAATAATAATATGAACTATAATGATGATGCCAATCTGGGAAATAGAGCCCAGGCGGAATATTATTAATAATAATCTATAATAACCTACATTCTTATCAGTCTTATTAATATATCAAAAATGCAAGTTAGTGCCTTTTTTATTATTAAAGAAATTCAATTGATGTTATGTAGAATGTAGTTCAGCCTTTAGGTGCGGCCCTCCATAATATTTTTTGGTTCTCATGTGGCCCCATGGAAAAAATAATTTCCCACCCCTGGCTTGGAGGATCCTTAAAGTAGTGTTTCCCAAGCAGCGTGCCGTGGCACACTAGTGTGCCGTGAGCGATCATCAGATGTGCAGTGGGAAATTGGAACCTCCAATACCCTTTCTTCCCCCTCCGGCCGAACACTTTTTCTTCTCCACTCAAGCTCCCTTCTTCCCAGCCTCGCTCTGCTCGCTTTGCCTCGCTTTGCTCAGTGCAATAGGCCAAGTTTGGTTCAATTCCATTGCTGCAAGAGTTCAGGATGCTCTTTGATTGTGTGTTAACTATAAATCCCAGAAACTGTAACTCCCAAATGTCAAGGTCTATTTTCCCCAAACTCCATCTGTGTTCACATTTGGGCATATTGAGTATTCATGCCAAGTTTGGTCCTGATCCAACATTGTTTCAGTCCACATTGCTCTCTGGATATAGGTGAACTACAACTCCAAAACTCAAGGTCAATACCCACCAAACTCTAATAGTATTTTCTCTTGGTTATGGGAGTTCTCTGTGGGAACTCCCATAACTCCCATTGATTCCATTCCATCATTGGTGGAGTGCAGAGTGCTCTTTGATTGCGGGTGAACTATAACTCCCAGCTGTTGAGCAAGACCTTTGTGTGTGTGTTTCTGCCATTCCTGCTGGGATACCTATGTTGTGTTCATCGAAACAGGCCCAGGTTTCACACTGAGTGTATAAATACATTTAAAAACATATTAACTAACTATATGTATTATTGTGTTAGAGCAGTGTTTCCCAACCTTTTTTGAGCCGTGGCACACTTTTAACATTAAAAAAATCCGGGGGCACACCACCAACCAAAATGACACAAAATGACACTCTAACACAGTAAAGAACGGCTGGGGTTGGTGGCCTGCTGGGAGCAGCTGCTGGGAGTGCCGAAGCTGGGGAGGGGGCGGAGCCAGGCTGCGCCATGCCGCCCTACCCCGGCTTCACCTCTCCCAGCAGCTGCTCCAGCCTTGAGGGGCAGTGCCAAGCCAGCGGTGCCGGAGCCAGCACAATACTGACTTGGCACTGTCCCCTCAAGGCTGGAGCAGCTGCTGGGAGTGCCGAAGCCGGGGGAGGGGGCAGAGCCAGGCCGCGCCATGCCCCTCCCCTCCCCCCAGCTTAAGCTCACCTACAGGCCGCGCCCTGCCCCGCCCCCTCTCCCCAGCTTCAGCTCTCCTACAGAGGAAGAGCATGAGCGGTGAACGGGCTTCAGTGGGCGGGGCTCCTCCTCCACGCAGCTTCAGCGAGCGAAGGGCGAGAGTCATGGTGGGAGTCACGGCGGATTGGAGGCTGGCTGGGGAAACAGCCCCAAGGAGGCGGCGCCCGGTCCCTTCTTTTTTCTTCGCCACTGCCCGGCCCTTCCTCCTCCTCCCCCAAGCAGCAGGAGTTCGGCAGGAAGGGGGGGAGGAAGGGGGGCAGAGAGCTTTTCTCGCGGCACAGCAGGAGGTCCGTCACGGCACACTAGTGTGCCACGGCACACTGGTTGAGAAAGACTGTGTTAGAGTGTCATTTTGTGTCATTTTGGTTGGTGGTGGGCCCCAGGATTTTGTAAATGTAAAAAATGTGCTGTGGCTCAAAAAAGGTTGAAAAACACTGGCTTGGAGGATCCTTAGGGGTCTCTTCCAACTCTGATTGCCTAAAGGGCATGGCGACCCTGATAGGGTCGCCTTAGGGTCGCAGCAAGTTGGCAGACACAGAAAGCAACAAGGAAAAGTCCAGACGGTACCCCTAAGCGTTTCCTTGGTGTTGGGTTCGAGACAACCTCCTGCTGGCCCAGTCGAGGCCCCGAAAGACTTTGTAGCATGGGGGGGGGGGGGAGGATTGTCCTCTCTGCCTTGGGTATGAAAGGGATGCAAACCTGCCCCCGCCTCTTCCCTTTGTCCCGGCTCAAGGTGAAAAGGTAAAGCATAAAAGGTGAAAAGGTAAAGCATAACAGTGGGCAGGGCATCTGCTCAGGGGATCTAGGGGTGTTTCGGGGGGAGTGCCGCCACTTCAAAGGGACAAGTTGTGTGTCTGTTCAGGGCAAAGACAAGAGGGGAGGAGAAGAGGGGAGATGCTCATATCAAAGACACATTTCCCTATCTGCTTTGCAGAGACACCGAGGTCTGCATGAAAGGGGGGGGGGGGACCCCTCCAAACTCTTCTCATTTCTAATGCCTCACCAAGACTACACATTCCATCCGCAGGGAGTCAGGGCAGTTCAAGTGGTGGGAAATTGGGTTGCTGTGAGTTTTCAGGGCTGCATGGCTATGTTCCGGAAGCATTCTCTCCTGACGTTTCACCCACATCTATGGCAGGCATCCTCAGAGGTTGTGAGATCTGTAGGAAACTAGGCAAGTGAGGTTTACATATCTGTGGAATAATATCCAGGGTGGAAGAAAGAAGTCTTCTCTTTTTGAGGCGGGTGTAAATGTGGAAGTGTGAAACAGGGAAATTCCATGCAGGAAAAAATCAAGGCCAAGGAACACCTCCCAACAAAGGATCCCCGGGCAGGAAGCAACCAGGCTTTGAAGCTGCAAGGCTATTCAATTGATTATTAATTATTATTAATTATTATTATGGCGTGGTTTTTAATAGCGATTATAATGTTATATAAAAATAGTAAATAAATGAATAAATAAATATGTTTTAATGTGGATTTTAACTCTCATTTTAAATTTTAACTTAAACGTATTGGTGTGTTGTCTAAAGGCATGGAATAGTTGCCCTATTTAAAGCGGCCTTGAGTCCCCTTCCAGGGATAGAAAGGAGGGATATAAATAGTGTGTGTGTGTGTGTGTGTGTGTGTGTGTATATATATAAAAGGGAATCAAGGTGATAAATTGCAGCATTCACACAATTTCAACAGAAAGGAAGAAACCATAAAAATGAACAAAACTCTGGCTACTAGTATTTAAAAACTCTTAAAATCATAACAGTAAATAAAGGGCAACACTCAAAAACAGGGGAATTCCAGACAAGAAACAATCAGGGCCAGCTAATCACCTCCCAACAAAGGATTCCCCCCACCCAGGGCCGTAGCCAGGATTTTGTTTCGGGGGCTGAGTTTGGTTCGGGGGCTGAGACTGGGTGGAAGAGGGTCTACCCTAGCAAATCTTTTGTATTGTTATCCCAATAACCCCATTAATGTGGGATATAATGAGCATGGTGATCAGATCATGATATGAATAAACATAACAGTTTAAATAATGTACCAGTAAGGCCTTTTTGCGGACCACCCTGAGAATTGGGGGGGGGGGCTGAAGCCCCCTTAGCCCCCCCTGGCTACATGCCTGATCCAGGCAGTAAGAAGCCAGACCTTGAAACTGCTAGGCCATTCAATGCTAATCAAGGTGGCTGATTGAAACATTCACACCAAACCTCCAACAGACAAGAGTTCTTTCTCCTACCCAGGACATTCCACACACACACACACACACACACACACACACCACTTGCCTAGTTTCCAGCTGACCTCACAGCCTCTGAGAGTGTGTGTGTGGTGTGTGTGTGTGTGTGTGTGTGTATCTATATCTATATCTATCTATATGTGTGTGTGTGTATGTGGAATGTCCTGGGTGGGAGAAAGAACTCTTGTCTGCTGGAGGTTGGTTGGAAACTAGCCAAGTGGGATATACACACACACCACTTGCCTAGTTTCCAATTGACCTCACAGCCTCTGAGAGTGTGTGTGGTGTGTGTGTGTGTATCTATATCTATATCTATCTATATACAGTGTGTGTGTGTGGGTGGGTGTATGTGGAATGTCCTGGGTGGGAGAAAGAACTCTTGTCTGTTGGAGGTTGGTTGGAAACTAGGCAAGTGGGAGATACACACACACACAGAGCCCACTTGCCTAGTTTACAACTGACCTCACAGCCTCACAGCCTCTGTGTGTGGTGTATGTGTGTATATCTATATCTATATCTATCTATCATATGTGTGTGTGTGTGTGGAATGTCCTGGGTGGGAAAAAGAACTCTTGTGTGTTGGAGGTTGGTTGGAAACTAAGCAAGTGGGAGATAGATAGATACTAGAGAGAGAGAGAGAGAGAGAGAGAGAGAGAGAGAGAGAGAGAGAGATTCCAGGCATAGATGCAGGCGAAACTCAGGAGAGAATGCTTCTGGAACATGACCATACGGCTTGGAAAACTCACAGCAGCCCAGTGATTCCGGCCATGAATGCTTTCGACAACACGGTGTGAAATTACATTAATTCCAGAGTGTAGAGATATCCAAAGGCTCAGTTTACAAAAGGCAATCTCTCTCTCTCTCTCTCTCTCTCTCTCTCTCTCTCTCTCTCTCTCTCATATACTTTGATCCCTCCGTTCGATAAAGGGCGAAGGCTTCCTTGCCAGGCGCCCCAACCCTAAAGAAATTAAGATAATCCTTTGACGTTCCAAATTCACTTCTTTCTTTTTTTTGGAGTTGAGGAGAGAGAGTGTGGGATGGTTTGTTGTGACTTGTCCTCCTTATCCTGGATTAGCCTGGCAATTGGTCAGTAATGAGTAAAGTGCTTTAAAAGAAGGACCAATCTTCAAGTGGACTTGAACTTCCTAGGAAGGAAAGAGTTTTCCCTGTTAAAATTATTATTATTATTATTATTATTTTGTTTATCTCTCTTGTTTCCTCTCTCTCTCTCTCTCTCTCTCTATATATATATATATATATATACACACACACACACACTACACATACATATATTTATATAAATATACATATATATATATAATGTTACACTTAAAATTATCCTTTATATATTTATATTGTAGGAACAGGGATCACTACTAAAATAATCGCACAAGTCGTTAATCTCACAAATCAATATATTATCATCTCACTAAACATATAAGAAAAGGAAGTTGGGACTGATTGTTTAATTGCAGAAAGGTTTATCCTTAAACAT
The DNA here is from genome assembly GCA_030556195.1 of Anolis apletophallus. Classification (NCBI taxonomy): domain Eukaryota; kingdom Metazoa; phylum Chordata; class Lepidosauria; order Squamata; family Anolidae; genus Anolis; species Anolis apletophallus. The sequence continues at coordinate 193,280,524 of JARBWK010000004.1, read as the reverse complement.
TCTAATCTGATATTTTGGTAAAAAGCTTAGGAGATCAAGAGATGATAATTGTGTATCAGTATATAATGGAGTTTTTTTAATAAAAAGTTAGTAAATTCATTTTTGGCCCCCACCCACCACCCTTTGTTTTCCTATCCTTTCCCAATTTATTCTTATTTCTGATACTTATTTTTGTAATTTTCTTCTCATGGACAAGCTCTAACCTTATGTTGCTGTGCTCTGTTTTGTTGTATGTTCATTGCATTTTAAATGAAACTTAATAAAAATATTTTTTAAAAAAAGAAGTGCGAATCTTCCCCCTCCCTCCCTCCCTCCCTCCCTCCCTCTTTCCTTTCTTTTTTCTTTCTTTCTTTCTTTCTTTCTTTCTTTCTTTATCTTTCCGACCCTGCGAGGAGGAGACTCTGGCCTCCTGGTAAACTCAAACCACAGAATGGAACATTTTAACAGGAATTTAGTCAACAGAATAGTCCTAAAACAAGTTTTAACTTTGGTTGGGAGATTTTGGGGGGAGATTTGTACAAGCAGCTACAGATAGGCCAGGGGTCAGGAACCTATGGCTCGGGAGCCAGATGTGGCTCTTTTCATGTTTGCATCTGGCTCTCCAGAGCAGCCCGGGCCTCGGTTTCCCAGCATGCAGCGGGGAGGAGTGACGCATTCTCCATTCTCCCTCTTCCTTCCTTCCTTTCTCCCCCTTCACCCTTTCCTTCTCACCTTCCTTTTCCCTCCCTCTCTCCCCTTCCTTCTTTCCTCCATTCTCCCTCTTCCTTCCTTCTTTCCTTCCTTCCTCTTCCTTCCTTTCTTTCTCCCCTTCACCCTTTCCTTCTCCTTCTCTCCTTCCTTTTCCTCCTCTCCTTCCTTCTTTCCTCCATTCTCCCTCTTCCTTCCTCCTTCCTTCCTTCCTTCCTTTCTTCCTTCCTTCCTTCCTTTCTCCCCCTTCCTTCCTTTCCTTCTCTCCTTCCTTTTCCCTCCCTCTCTCCCCTTCCTTTCTTTCTTTCCATTCTCCCTTCCTTCCTTCCTTCTTCCTTCCTTTCTTTCTCCCCTTCACCCTTTTCCTTCCCTCTCCCTTACTTTTCCCTCCCTATCTCCCCTTCCTTCTTTCCTCCATTCTCCCTCCCCCTTCCTTCCTTCCTTCCTTCCTCTTCTATTCTTTTTCCCCAAGTCTTCCTTTCCTTTCCCTTCCTTTCTTTTCACTTCCCTCTCTCTCCCCTTCTTTATTTTCTTCTTTTCCCTTCATTATTTTACTTTTTCCTCACTCCCTTTCCTTTCTTTTCCCCACCCTTTCCTTTCCTCCCTTCCCATTTGCTTCTTTCTTTCCCCCTCCTTGTCTCTCACCTGCTTTTCTTTTCTTCCTTTTCCGTAGCTCGTTCTTCTTTTCTTTCTTCCTCTCCCCCTCCCTCCTTTATTTCTTCTGTCTTTCTTTCTTTTTCCCTTGCTTCCGTCTTCTCTTCCTTCCCAGAGTCCTGAGCGTGCCTTTTGCAGAGCCAGGTCTGAAGTGTCCCGTCATTCTGGCGGGGGTCCTTTTCTCATACTAGTTGAATTCACATTTAGTTGAATTCAGTCTTAAAATATATTATATATATTATATGGCTCTCACTGAAATAAATTTCCAAATATTTTGCTTTCATGGTTCTCTGAGTCAAAAAGGTTCCTGACCCCTGAGATAGGCTTTGGAAGGCCTTGTGGGGTCTTAGCTTTGTCAACTTCTGGGTCCTTAACAAAAGAGGGGGTGGAGGGGGTTGACATATCAAATCTCAAATCAAATCTTTGTTTACTGTCTGCGACCACTATAAAATCCTTCCTTAAAATCATCCATCCACATCAATGCAGTGTTTGTTTACATTAGGTTAGGATATAAATTACAATTCGAAAGCCGACATACACACAATATAATCCGACATATACTCCACACACAAGCGTAATATAATATCTTCTAAATTCTACACAAGGCATGGGCAAACTTCGGCCCTCTGGCTGTTTTGGACTTCAACTCCCATAATTCCTAATAGTCGGGAGTTCAAGTTCAAAACACCCGGAGGGCTGAAGTTTTCCCATGCTTGCTCTACACATACACACACATCTAATACAATGTGTTGTTATTAGAATGTTTTTGTATGTAATTTTTTTATAATTTTTTATTTTTTTTTTTTTTTTTTTATTTTTTATTTTTTATTTTTTATTTTTTTTTTATTTTTATTTTTTTTTTTTTTTTTTTTTTTTTTTTTTTTTTTTTTTTTTTTTTTTTTTTTATTTTTTTTTTTTTTATTTTTATTTTTTATTTTTATTTTTATTTTTTTTTTTTTTTTTTTATTTTTTTTTTTTTTATTTATAGATGATGCCTGGCTGATGAGAGAGAGAGAGAGAGAGAGAGAGAGAGAGAGAGAGAATCAGCCAGGCTTTGAAGCTGCAAGGCCATTAAATGCTAATCAAGGTGGCCAATTGCAACATTCACCCTTGCGTCATGCAGACAAGACTTCTTTCTCCCACCCTGGACATTATTCCACAGATATATAAACCCCACTTGTCTAGTTTCCAACAGACGTCACAACCTCTGGGGATGCCTGCCTTAAATGTGGGTGAACCGTCAGGAGAGAATGCTTCTGGAACATGGCCAAACAGCCCGGAAAACTCACAGCAACCCAAAATAAAATCCGTTTATCATACAAAGTTATTGTTAGAGACCTAGGATTGAGCTGCAAGTTCTGGCCAAGGAGACACTATAGGGAAAATCTGGGTTTGTTGTAATGCTGCAGTAAATGTTTGTCATACAGAAATTGTGAACAGATGCTTTCCTTTTCATGTGGGGGACTATAAAATGTAATTCTACATTTAATTTTAATGTTTAAGAATTGAAAACAGTGAGGCCACTTCTACACTGAAATATAATCCAGTTTCTGATTCCAGATAATCTGCTTTGAACTGGATTATAGGGATTAATCTCATATATACACCACATTCATGGGCTCTTTTTATCAAGCCTGGTTGTCCTGCTCCTCTCTGGACATGTTTCCTTCTCCCTCTCCTCCCTTGGTCCCCTCTGGAGAGCTTCCTCCTCCTTCTCTTCAGTTTCTTCCTCTTCCTCCTCCCCTTTTCTTCAGTTTCTCCTTCCTCATCCTCTTCTTCTTCAGTTTCTTCCTCCTCTTCTCCTCGTCTTCCTCTTCTTTGTCTTCCTCCTCTTCCTCTTCTTCCTCCTCTTCCTCCTCCTCCCCTTCCTAGTTTTCTTCCTCCTCCCCTTCCTTCCTCCTCCCCTTCCTAGTTTTCTTCCTCCTCCCTTCCTTCCTCCTCCCCTTCCTAGTTTTCTTCCTCCTCCCCTTCCTTCCTCCTCCCCCTTCCTAGTTTTCTTCCTCCTCCTTCCTTCCTCCTCCCTTCCTAGTTTTCTTCCTCCTCCCCTTCCTCCCTCCTCCCCTTCCTAGTTTTCTTCCTCCTCCCCTTCCTCCCTCCTCCCCTTCCTAGTTTTCTTCCTCCTCCCCTTCCTTCCTCCTCCCCTTCCTAGTTTTCTTCCTCCTCCCCTTCCTCCTCCCCTTCCTAGTTTTCTTCCTCCTCTTCCTTCCTCCTCCCCTTCTCTTCCTCCTCCCCGTCTTCCTCCTCTTCCTTCTTCCTCCCCTTCTCTTCCTCCTCCTCGTCTTCTTCGTCTTCCTCCTCCACCTTTTCAGTTTCCTCTTCTTCTTCCTCTTCCTCCTTGTCTTCCTCCTCTTCTTCCTCCTCCTCTTCCTCCTCCTTCCCCCTTCCTAGTTTTCTTCATCCTCTTCCTAGTTTTCTTCTTCCTCTTCTCTCCTTCCTCCTCCTCCTCCTCTGCTTCCTCCTCCTCTTCCGCCTCCTCCTCTTCTTCAGTTTCTTTCCCCTCCTCTTCTTCTCCTTCCTCCTCCTCGTCTTCCTCCTCCCTTCCTAGTTTTCTTCCTCTTCCTAGTTTTCTTCTTCCTCTTCCCTCCTTCTTCTTCCTCCTCCTCTTCCACTCCCTCCTCGTCTTCCTCCTCCCCTTCCTCCTCCCCCTTCCTAGTTTTCTTCCTCCTCTTCCTAGTTTTCTTCTTCCTCTTCCCTTCCTCCTCCCCTTCTCTTCCTCCTCCTCTTCTTCCGTTTCTACTTCTTCTTCTTCCTCTCCCTCTTCGTCTTCCTCCTCTTCTTCCTCCTCCCCCCTTCCTAGTTTTCTTCCTCCTCTTCCTAGTTTTCTTCTTCCTCTTCCTTCCTCCTCCTCTTCTCTTCCTCCTCCTCTTCTTCCGTTTCTACCTCTTCTTCTTCCTCTCCCTCTTCGTCTTCCTCCTCTTCTTCCTCCTCCTCCCCTTCCTAGTTTTCTTCTTCCTCCTCCTCCTCTTCTTCCGTTTCTACCTCTTCTTCTTCCTCTTCCTCTCCCTCCTCGTCTTCCTCCTCTTCTTCCTCCCCTTCCTAGTTTTCTTCTTCCTCTTCTCTCCTTCCTCCTCCTCCTCCGCTTCCTCCTCCTCTTCCTCCTCCTCCTCTTCTTCAGTTTCTTTCCCCTCCTCTTCCTCTCCTTCCCCCTCCTCGTCTTCCTCCTCCCCCCTTCCTAGTTTTCTTCCTCCTCTTCCTAGTTTTCTTCTTCCTCTTCCTTCCTCCTCCTCTTCTCTTCCTCCTCCTCTTCTTCCGTTTCTACCTCTTCTTCTTCCTCTCCCTCTTCGTCTTCCTCCTCTTCTTCCTCCTCCTCCCCTTCCTAGTTTTCTTCTTCCTCCTCCTCCTCTTCTTCCGTTTCTACCTCTTCTTCTTCCTCTTCCTCTCCCTCCTCGTCTTCCTCCTCTTCTTCCTCCCCTTCCTAGTTTTCTTCTTCCTCTTCTCTCCTTCCTCCTCCTCCTCCGCTTCCTCCTCCTCTTCCTCCTCCTCCTCTTCTTCAGTTTCTTTCCCCTCCTCTTCCTCTCCTTCCCCCTCCTCGTCTTCCTCCTCCTCCCTTCCTAGTTTTCTTCCTCTTCCTAGTTTTCTTCTTCCTCTTCCCTCCTTCTTCCTCCTCCTCTCCCTCTTCGTCTTCCTCCTCCCCTTCCTCCTCCCCCCTTCCTAGTTTTCTTCTTCCTCTTCCTTCCTTCTCTTCTTCTTCTTTCTCCTCCTTCTCCCCTCACTCCTTTGAACCTGCGCTCAGGGGTGAAAGGGAAAAGGTAGCAGCTCCTCTTTCCCGGCGGTGGGGGGTCAGGCCGCCCGTCCCTTGCCCCCCTCCCTCCCTCCCACCGTGGCCAAGGCGAACCCTCCTCAAGAGCAGGGCCGGAACAGCTGGGTTGTCCGCCCCTCCCCCTTCTCTTCTACCCCTCCCCTCCCCCTCCCCCAGGCCACCTGCCTGCCTCCGAGCCCGGGCCGCCCATTCCTTCAGCGCTCACTCTGCGGCCGGTCCTGCTCCCTGCGCCCTCCCGATGGAGCCGGCTCCTTGAGGAAGGGAGAGAGGAGGGAGAAGAGGAGGAGGGAGCCCTGCGAGAGAGAGAGAGACCCCCCCCCCACTTGCGCCCCTCCCTCCGTCCCCGGCCCCTTGTGGCCGCAGCATGCGGAGGCGCCCCCGGTCCTCCTTCTCCCCCCTCCCGCCATGTACGTGAGCTACCTGCTGGACAAAGAGGGGCCCGCCATGTACCCGCCGGGCTCCTCGGTGCGCCACGCCGCGGGCTCAACTTGGCCGCGCAGAACTTCGTCCTGACCCCTTACGCCGACTACGGCGCCTACCACGTCGGCCCCGCCGCCGCCGCTGCCATGGGGCTGGACAACGCCGGGCAGGGCCTCCTCGCCGGCCTCGCCTTGGCCCTCGCCTCCGCCGGGCGCCTACGACTGGAACGGCTACGGGCACGGGCAAGCGGCGGGCTTGGCTTACAACCCGGTCACGGGAGACTACCACCCGCACCCGACGCACCTGTCGCCGGGAGGAGGGCCCTCTTGCGGGGCTGGCCCCGTCTTCCGCGGGGCTGCTTCACTCCCTCAACGCGGCGCCCCTCCAGCCCACGCCCGAGCAGCTTTCCCCGGGAGGAGGAGGAGGAGGGCAACGGAGGAGCCTCTGCGACTGGATGAGGAAGCCCACGTCGGGGGGACCCGGTAAGGAGACAGCGAGGGGGACAAAGAAGGCAGCCATCTAGAGCAGGAATGGGCCAACTTGGGCCTTCCAGTTGTTTGGACTCCAACTCCCACCATTCCTAACAGCCTCAGACCCTTCCTTTGGGGGGAGGGTCTGAGGCTGTTAGGAATGGTGGGAGTGGAGTCCAAAACACTGGGAGGGCCCAAGTTGGCCCATTCCTGGGTTAGAGGCCACAAGAAGTATTGTTCCAGAAGTATTCTCTCCTGACTGTTTGGCTGTAACCCCTCTCCTGGACCAGTGGGTCAAACCCTTGTACTGGTAGGACTGGTTGACCCCATAGGTTCCCATAGGTTGTCTGTCGAGTTCTAGCTTCTCAAGCTGGGACATGAGAGAAGCTTCAGAAGTATTCTCTCCTGACTGTTTGGCTGCAGACCCCCCCCCCCAGCAGTGGGTCAAACCCTTGTGCAGGTAGGACTGGTTGACCCCACAGGTTGTCTGTCTGTCAAGCTCTAACTTCTCATGCGGGGACAGGAGAGAAGTTTCTCAAAGGATCGTCCTTGCAGACTGCCGATTCTCTCACGCCGGAAGCGACTTGCAGTTTCTGAAGTCGCTTCTGACACACAAAAAATTAACATTAACTCTTTGGCTGTTTTATTGTGTGTTAGCCCTATATACCAGGATCTGACCCCACGTTTTCTGTTTATGCCAGTGAGGACTCATATAACCCAGTTTAGAGCAGAAAACCTGGGATCAGATCCTGGGATATAAGGCCTGCCTAGAAGAAAAGTTTTCTCTTATTTATTTGAAAGCGCTGGTGGTCTAGCTCAGTGTTTTTCAACCTTTTTTGAGGCGCGGCACATTTTTTACATTTACAAAATCCTGAGGCACACCACCCACCAAAATGACACAAAACTGCACTCTAACACAGTAATACATATAGTTAATATGTTTTTAAATGTATTTATACACTCAGTGTGAAAACCTGGGCCTGTTTCGATGAACACAACATAGATATGACTTCCTCTCAGATATTCATACATGGCTATCATGTCTTCTCTCAGCCTTCTCTTACTTCAGGCTAAACATGTCCTGCTCTTCAAGCCGCTCCTCATAGAGCTTGTTCTCCAGACCTTTGTGAAATTTCACCCTGAGTGAAACTTGCTTCCAGTTAACTATGGATGTCATGAAGCTGGTATAAACAGTTCCTGGGGGCCAGACTCTCGAAAAATCCAGTAAAATAGTAAAAAATGTGGAGAGGGTTAATTTGTTTCTTGGAAACCTGTGAGGGGGTTGCTAGGAGGGGAGAGAGTGGCAATATCCCACGGCACACCTGATGATCTCTTGCGGCACACTGGTTGGGAAACACTGATCTAGAGGGGCTTGGGCCAACTTGGGACTCCAACTCCCACCATTCCTAACAGCCTCAGGCCCCTTCCTTAAGTGGCTTGGAGAGAGGGGTTGTTAGGAATGGTGGGAGTTGGAGTCCAAAACACTTGGAGGGCCCAAGTTGGCCCATTCCTGGGCTAGAGTCTACAATGGGCCTTGTTGTCTGGACATTACGGCCATGTCCCAGAAGTATTCTCTCCTGTTTGGCTGCAAACCCCCCCCCCCCCCACCACCACCAGTGGGTCAAACCCTTGTGCCGGTAGGACTGGTTGACCCCATCCATAGGTTGTCTGTCTGTCGAGCTCTAGCTTCTCATGTGGGGACAGGAGAGAAGCTTCTCAAAGGATCGTCCTTGCAGACTGCCGATTCTCTCACGCCGCCGGCAGTTTCTGAAGTCGCTTCTGACACGAAAAAACCCCTTCTTTGGCTGTTTTATTGTGTGTTAGTATTCAAGGATTTTAAACTGCGCTGTTGTCAGTGGAAAGGCCGAACAGGGCATAGGGTTACAGCCTGTGTTGGATGGGGTTACACTCCCCCCTGAAGACGCAGGTTCGCAGCTTGGAAGTGATCCTGGACTCATCTCTGAGCCTGGAACCCCAGGTCTCGGAAGTGGCCAGGGGAGCTTTTGCACAGTTAAGACTCATAGTTTTGCACAGTTAAGACAAACTGCGCCCATACCTTGGGAAGTCTGATCTGGCTACGGTGGTCCACGCTCTGGTCACATCCTGAATAGATTACTGCAACGCACTCTACGTGGGTCTGCCTTTGAAGACAGTTCGGAAATTACAATTAGTCCAAGGGGCGGCAGCCAGGTTACTAACTGGAGCTACATACAGGGAGCATACCACCCCCCTGTTGTGTCAGCTCCACTGGCTGCCTGTCCACCTCCGAGCTCAATTCAAAGTGCTGGTTTTGACCTTTAAAGCTCTATACGGTTCTGACCCAGCTTACTTGTCCAAACGCATCAGCCTCTACCTCCCACCTCGTAATTTACAGCTTCTCAAACGTTGGTGGGGACGAGAGATAGGGCCTTCTCGGTGGTGGCCCCTGTCTGATCAACCCCATCCCTCCTGGCATTCAGGAAAAAAGTGAAATCTTGGCTGTGGGACCAGGCATTTGCACATTAGCACAATACAGCACTTTGGACTGGATTTGTAACAGCAAGTTGAGGGATATGGCCAGGCATGTAGCCAGGGGGGGGGCTAAGGGGGCTTCAGCCCCCCCCCCGAAATTCTCAGGGTGGTCCGCGGAAAAGGCCTTACTGGTACATTATTTAAACTGTTATGTTTATTCATATCATGATCTGATCACCATGCTCATTATATCCCACATTAATGGGGTTATTGGGATAACAATACAAAAGGTTTGCTAGGGTAGACCCTCTTCCACCCAGTCTCAGGCCCCCAACCAAACTCACCCCCCAACCAAAATCCTGGCTACGGCCCTGGATATGGCTCAATGCAGGCATGTAGGTTAGGGGCTTCAGTCCTGTCCCCCCCCCCCCGAAATTCTCAGGGTGGTCCGCGAGAAGGCCTTACTGATACATTATTTAAACTGCTATGTTTATTCATATCATGATATGATCATCATGCTCATTATATCCCACATTCATGGGGTTATTGGGATAACAATACAAAAGGTTTGGTAGGGTAGACCCTCTCTCACTCAGGCTCAGCCCCTCCCGAATCAAACTCAGCCCTCCCCGAATCAACGGCCCTGGCTCAATGCTCCTGTTATGGACGAAATACTGTTTTTAACTTAAGAGAATGTGTATGATGTGTTAATGTTGATTGTATTTTAATGTGTTTTAATGCTGTATGTTTTTGGTTTTATATTGTATTTATTATGTTGGCATCGAATTGTGCCTTTTGTTAGGCCGCTCTGAGTCCTCCCTGGGGGTAGATAAGAGGGGGGTAGAAATGTTGGAAATAATAATAAATAATAATGTTATGCCTCAGGGCCCTTCCACACAGCCCTATATCCCAGTTATATCAAGGCAGAAAATCCCACATTTTCCGCTTTGAACTGGGATATATGGCAGTGTGGAATTAGATAACCCAATGTGGGATTTTCTTCCTAGATATTCTGGGATTTAGGGCTGTGTGGAAGGGCCCTATCCTAACCATATCTGGGGGTCCTTCCAATCAGGATCTATGTACCAGGATCTGATCCCAGGTTTTCTGTTTATGCCAGTGAGGAATCATAGAACCCAGTTTAGAGCAGAAAACCTGGGATCAGATCCTGTGATATAAGGCCTGCCCGGAAGGAAAGTTTTCTCTTATTTATTTGAATGCGCTGATGGTTCAGCTGGTTGGTGAACTAAAGGTTGGCGGTTCAAATCCAGAAGCGGGGTGAGCTCCCGCTGTTAGCCCCAGCTTCTGCCACAACCTAGCAGGCCGGCTCTCGGCTTAGAAATAGCTTTCTGTTAAGGGAAAAAAATTACTTTTACCTTTTTATATCATGTCTCTCTCCCAAGGCGGGAGTTCCAAGTTTAGATATGAATAAAAGTGAAAACAAAATACAGTTTTAAAAAACCAAAAAAAACCAGTGGGTAACATGATCACACGGAATAAATAACCACATATAATACTTTAATTAAATACATTATAATGCATATTTAATACATTATAATCATGGACACAGTCCATTTTGAACTGTGGATTTTGCAGCTACATTTGGGGTTTTACATCCTTTGGATGCGCTTTTGTTTTAGTTCTCTCTTTTTAATAGACGTATTTTAATAGCCACGTGCTTTATGTGTGTGTGTTTCAATTATGTTGTAGGCTACTCTGCCTTATTATTATTATTATTACTATTATTAGATACACAACATGATTAGTACACAGCAAACAGAATCCCCATGCTGGTTTTTGTATTGGACACTTCCCAGGTGTCTGGGACTATTATTATTATTATATTATTATTATTATTATTTGAAACACAACAAGATGAATCCACAGCAAACAAGATCATCATCATCATTATTATTATTATTATTATATACACAAGATTAGTACACAGCAGACAGAATCCCTATGCTGGTTTTTGTATTCGGACACTTCCCAGGTGTCTGGGACTATTATTATTATTATTATTATTATTAGAAACACAACAAGATGAATCCACAGCAAACAAGATCATTATTATTATTATTATTATTAGATACACAAGATTAGTATACAGCAAACAATCCCTATGCTGGTTTTTGTATTCGGACACTTCCCAGGTGCCTGGGATTATTATTATTATTATTATATTATTATTATTTGAAACACAACAAGATGAATCCACAGCAAACAAGATCATTATTATTATTGTTATTATTATTATTATATACACAAGATTAGTACACAGCAGACAGAATCCCTATGCTGGTTTTTGTATTCGGACACTTCCCAGGTGTCTGGGACTATTATTATTATTATTATTATTATTATTAGAAACACAGCAAGATGAATCCACAGCAAACAAGATTATTATTATTATTATTATTAGATACACAAGATTAGTATACAGCAAACAATCCCTATGCTGGTTTTTGTATTTGGACACTTTCCAGGTGCCTGGGATTATTATTATTATTATTATTATTATTATATTTGAAACACAACAAGATGAATCCACAGCAAACAAGATCATCATCATCATCATCATCATTATTATTATTATTATATACACAAGATTAGTACACAGCAGACAGAATCCCTATGCTGGTTTTTGTATTCGGACACTTCCCAGGTGTCTGGGACTATTATTATTATTATTATTATTATTATTAGAAACACAGCAAGATGAATCCACAGCAAACAAGATTATTATTATTATTATTAGATACACAAGATTAGTATACAGCAAACAATCCCTATGCTGGTTTTTGTATTCGGACACTTCCCAGGTGCCAGGGATTATTATTATTATTATTATTATTATATTTGAAACACAACAAGATGAATCCACAGCAAACAAGATCATTTATTATTATTATTATTATTATTATTATTATTATTATTATATACACAAGATTAGTACACAGCAGACAGAATCCCTATGCTGGTTTTTGTATTCGGACACTTCCCAGGTGTCTGGGACTATTATTATTATTACTATTATTATTATTATTGGAAACACAGCAAGATGAGTCCACAGCAAACAAGATCATTCTGCTGGCTGTTGCATTGACTTGTTGCAAGTGTCTAGGACAGTGTGATGTATCCCAGCGCAGATCCCAGTAAGGTGGCCTTTTGCAACTGGCAGATGGTAATTTTGTCAGCGCAGATTGTGTTTAAGTGCAGGCCAAGGTCTTTAGGCACTGCACCCAGTGTGCCGATCACCGCTGGGACCACCTTCACTGGCTGCTATTATTATTATTATTATTTATAATAAATAATAATAAATTTAAAATTTTTAAAAATTTTAAATTTTTAAATTATTATAATAATTATTTATTTCTTATTATTATTACGCCTCTGAGAAGTCGTTTAGGTACACAAAGGGAAGCACAAAAATGCATTTCCTCTGGCGCTCTTTGCCTGGAATCCGCCTGTTAGCAACTGGAGTGGGATGATTCCCTGACTGATGGCCTCATCACACTAGAGCAGGGGTCAGGAAACTTTTTGACTCAGAGAGCCATGAAAGCAAAATATTTGGAAATTTATTTCAGTGAGAGGCATATACTGTAATATATAATATATGTTAAGGCTGAATTCAACTAAATGTGAGTCTATACGTCCATACTATGAGAAAAGGATTCCTCCGGCAGAATGACAAGACACCTCAGACCTGGCTCTGCAAAAGGCATGCTCAGGACTCTGGGAAGGAAGAGAAGACGGAAGGAAGGAAGGGGGAAAGAAAGAAAGACAAATGAAATAAAGGAGGGAGGGGGAAAAGAAGAAAGAAAAGGAGAACAAACTATGGAAAAGTAAGAAAAGAAAAGCAGGAGAAAGGCAAGGAGGGGAAAAGAAAGAAGGAAATGGGAAGGGAGGAAAGGAAATGGTAGGGAAAAGAAAGGAAAGGGAGTGAGGAAAAAGTAAAATAATGAAGGGAAAAGAAGAAAATAAAGAAGGGGAGAGAGGGAAGTGAACAGAAAGGAAGGAGAAGGCAATGAAGACTTGGGGGAAAAGAATAGAAGAGGAAGGAAGGAAGAGGGAGGGAGAATGGAGGAGAGAAGGAAGGAGAGAAGGAGAATGAAAGGATGAAGGGGAGAAAGAAAGGAAGGAAGAGGGAGAATGGAGGAAAGAAGGAAGGGGAGAGAGGGAGGGAAAATGAAGGAGAGAAGGAGAAGGAAAGGGTGAAGGGGAGAAAGGAAGGGAGAGAGAGAGCCAGATGCAATCATGAAAAGAGCCACATTTTGGGGGATCCACTCGGGTTTCTGCCTCCTGCAGAATTCTGGGCTTTGTAGTTTAGGGAGGAGCCTTTAACAGCCTCACTCAACTACAAACCCCAGAATTCTGCAGGAGACAGAAACCGGATTTTAAGTGGATTTAAACTCATAGTTAAGTGGATTTTGACTCATAGTCAATCCAATCGAACCAGTGGGCCTACTTTAGTCAGGGCTACCAATGGGATTTTGGCTTTGGGGACCCTGGGGGTGCATCTACACTGTGGAATTAATACAGTTTACAGAAATCTCTCTCCCTCTCCCTCTCCCCCCTCCCTCTCTCTCTCTTCAAAGTGCCACCGGGTTCTATGCTAAATCTCAACCCAGACAGGCAGATTTATCTCCCAGCCAGTTAACCTGAAGCATGGGGGCTATAAAACTGCCATTCTAAACCCACTCAACACTTTTCCTAGGAAATCACTGCTTTCAAACCTTCGGAAGTCAGCAATATCGGGGGTGGGTTGGAGCTTTGTGAGCAGCGGGGAATATCCTTCTCTCTCTCTTCGAATTTGGCATCTGAGTGTTAACTCCCCCCCCCCTTTTTTTATTGGGGATGCTAACTTTACTCCTCCATTAGCATTTGTGTGACTTTCCCCCCTTTCGATGTGAGGAGTTTCCCTATCAATGCAAGGTTGTAATGTTTACAGCTCTGTTTGGAAGGCTTTCCAGGAGAGAAGTGTGTGCTCTTTGAAGGGTTGGGGCGCCCTTCGCTTCTCAAAACATGGAGACAAGTTCTGTCCCATAGAGAGAAATGTTCCCTTTAGAAAGGATCATAGAAAATGTGTTACAGATGCGAAGCAGGATAGAGGATAGGCCTATAAATGAAGATTATTATTATTATTGAGATGCATATGCCAACGTGGAGACAGAGAGAGAGACAGAGAGAGAGATGTGTGTGTGTGTGTGTGTGTGGTATATACCCACATCCATCTTTGTCTTCCTTCAGATCTGTAACCTATTTTCTACTTGTTTTATTATGTGTATGGATATATATATATACACACACACATAATATATATACATAATATATGTGTATATGTGTGTATATAGGTGTATGTGTATTAATATATATATACTATAACATAATATATGTGTATAGTATGGATATATATATATATATGTACATAATATATATAATAATATATGTGTATATGCGTGTATATAGGTGTATGTGTATTAATATATATATATACTATAACATAATATATGTGTATATGCGTGTATATAGGTGTATGTGTATTAATATATATATACTATAACATAATATATGTGTATATGTGTGTATATAGGTGTATGTGTATTAATATATATATATACTATAAGATAATATATGTGTATATGCATGTATATAGGTGTATGTGTATTAATATATATATACTATAAGATAATATATGTGTATATGCATGTATATAGGTGTATGTGTGTTAATATATATATACTATAACATAATATATGTGTATATGCGTGTATATAGGTGTATGTGTATATATATATATATACACACACACACACACACACACTCACACACAGAGGTATGACTCCATGCAGTCATGCCGGCCACATGACCTTGGAGGTGTCTACGGACAACCCCGGCTTTTCGGTTTGGAAATGAAGATGAGCACCACACCCCAGAGTCGGACACGACTGGACTCAATGTCAGGGGAAAACCTGTACCTTTATCTAAAGGAGATAGATAGATAGATAGATAGATATACACACACACACATACACACACACACCAACAGTTCTGGCTCACATCTACACTGCCATATAATGCAGTTTCATAACATGAGAGTTGTCCAGTGGCAGTGCAGGTGAGGCCTCTGCCTTGAGGGAGAAAAGGAAGCCCTGAAGAATCTCTACAGAAGATCTCTACACGGTAGAAATAATACAGTTTGACACCGACTCGAACAGGAATAGATTCCGCAAATCCCAGGATCCCCTCGCACTGAGCTATGGAGGGAGGATAAAGCGGTGCCAAAGTGCTTTATTTCTACAGAACAGAGCCAGGGCCGGGGTTTGGGGAAACGTTTCTTTCTGAGGAAGAGTCCTGGGAGTTGTAGCTCAAAGGAGGAACTTTCCCAAACTTTGACCTTCGGTCCCAAACGCGCCAAGTTCTCGGGTCTGAAGAGCTGGGGGAAAAATCCTTCCGGGACCAAAGCTCAAGCCTTGGAGGCGGCTGAGTTTCGGGCTGAGGTTTCTCTCTTGGTGGTTTCTTGAACCCAGTGGCCTGGGTACATGCATTCGGGGGGTGGGGAATTCAGGGGCTTCCCTCTCCACTGAAAACGAAAGGGTTTGGTGCCGTTTTCCCCCCGCGGACGAAACACGAGCGGGAAGGCAAAGGCAGGCATTTGAATAAACCCAGGCGGGCCTTGTCTTTGTTGTATGTGATCGGTTTGGCTCGCGGAAATTTCCTAAAGCCGTAGGAGGAAAATCTGAACCTGAAAGGCCACCTGAAAAGCTAACGAGGCGGAAATATAATTGAGAGCCTCAGCCCCCTTCATTTCCCTTCTTTCCCCCCCTCAGCCGCTTCAGCTGAAAGTGATGACAGTGTGAGGCTGTTAGGAATGGTGGGAGTTGAAGTCCAAAACACCTGGAAGGAGGGCCGAAGTTGGCCCATGCCTGGTGGTATAGATGCACTTCAGATCTGTATTAAATTGTGAAACGAGATAACCTTCGGCCTGGCTACAGCCACGCAAAAGACTTATTTTTATAACCAATCTCAGTCCTATCCTTTGTCTAGATTTCTCTTGCAGTTGTCTCAGGGCAAATGCCATATCTGTGGTGCGCATAATATTATGGAAATAATAATAATACCTGTGGTGCTCCTACACTATCCATAATGCCAGGATCTTTGATTGAAGACAAACGGCAAGGGCAGAAAAAAACTGGGTGGAAGAACATCACCCAAGGAGACTTTCTGTTTTGCAACTGGACTAACCCCATCTCAGATTGGCCTTTTTATCATCAACGCGCTTGTAAAAGCGTGGGATGATCAGATCATGATTTAAATGTAATAATCTTCCTTCACAAAGTAATGCCAGAGAGGGCTCCTCCTACCCCTGGCTATGCCTGGCTCTGACTTTCCAGCCGGCCTCTTCAGAAAGTTCTACTGCAACAACACAAAAGAATCTGTTCAAACAACATCCTTGCAAGGATTTTTGCGCCAGCAATCCAGAGCAGTGTTATACCTCCACAGTTTGAAAAGCAATCGGGTTTTGTTCCTTCCCACTGCATCTCGAGAGATCTGATGGCAGTTCACCTTTGGCCCCAGAAGTTCTCACAAGGAGCTCGTGGGAATCCTTGCAAGCATGAAGTACATGACCTCCCTGTTTCCAAGCTTCAGGTGGCCTCAAGGGTCTCTTCCAAAGTGGATCCCTGAGCAGCTTGTTCAACTTAAGCCGTCTGAGGGCTCGCACTAAGACTCTAAACTATCTAGTCAGTGAGCTGCTTTTTGCTGACGATGCTGCCTTTGTCGCCTATTCAGAAGCAGCCCTACAGCGCCTGACATCCTGCTTTGCAACAGCTGCAGAGCTGTTTGGGCTGGAAGTCAGCCTGAAGAAAACGGAAGTCCTCTACCAGCCCACACCACAGGAAGAACACCATCATCCCCAAGTCAGCATAGGCAAATCTGTGCTTAAGTCCGCCCAGCAGTTCACCTACCTGGGAAGCATCATCTCTTCAGATGCCAAGATTGATAAAGAGATAGATCACAGATTAGCAAAGGCATACAGTGCATTCGGAAGGCTTCACAAGAGAGCCTGGAGCAACAAGCACCTGAGGCAAAGCACCAAAATCAGTGTGTACAGAGCTACCCTACTGTCTTTTCTCCTATATGGGTCTGAAACATGGATCACCTATCGCCAACACCTACGACTCCTCGAATGATTTCATCAGCGCTGTCTTAGCTCAATCCTAAATATACACTAGACTATGTGACGAATGGGGCTGTCCTTGAGCAAGAAGGGATCACCAGCATTGAGGCCATGCTATTGAGAACACAGCTGCGTTGGGCAGGGCAGGTCTCTAGGATGGAGGACCACTGCCTCCCAAAGATACTACTCTAAGGTGAACTCACCACAGGTCAGCGCAAGAGAGGCGCCCCCAAAAAGAGATATAAGGACTCCCTGAAACAACACCTCTGGCTCGGCCAGATTGATCACCAACAATGGTCCACCCTGCCCTCACATCGGGAGACATGGAGACGCACTCTCCACAATGCTGCGGCCTCTTTCGAGAAGACACGACAAACGAGTCTCGAGAGAAACGACAAAGCAGAAAGAACCGCAACTTGGAAACAACATCACCCAAGGAGACTTTCTGCTGTGCTTTCTGCAACCGGACTTGCCTATCTCGGATTGGCCTTCTTACTCATCAAGGCGCTTGTAGAAAGCGTGGGATAAGTCCTTCCTGAATCTTCATTTGTGAAGAAAACCAAGAATACAGTCCTATAAATCACCGACACTACTTTCTGGCTCCAAGCGCATTTCCAAAGCGCATTTCCGCCAGCTTCTCGGTCGCATTCTGCGGTTCCAGGAGTCGGGATCGGGCCCCTTGGAGGTTCCTGAGTCCGGGAGTTCCTCGGGCGCGTCCTCCGGCTTCTTCTCTTGGCCCTCCCCAAAGATCTGGGGCCCATTGTTCCCACTAAGGAACTTCACACCGAAGATCCCCATCTACACTGCTAGGAATGTCATCATTTGATCTGTCATCTTGAGAAATCCTGGTGTGTTTTTCGAGATCACGGAGAGTTTTGTGGACGCGTTAGTGCAGTTCGGCACCCCTTTAGCTGCCAGGATTCGACGCTATGGAATAGTGGGAGGTGTAGTTTACCAAGCGCTTGAGTCTTCTCTGCCAAAGAGTGCTAGTGTGTTTGGGGTGGCATTGAGCCATGGTAGTTGAAGTGGGGTCAAACCTAGCAAACCTTTTGTATTGTTATCCCTAACCGAATGTGGGATAATTGCTGCCTCATGATATTCCCGGAACAGTTTAAATAAAGATCCAGTAGATGCCTTCCTGCCTTGGCACTGAAATGGAGCCACCACCTCCTTCCTTCCTTCCTTCCTTCCTTCCTTCCTTCCTTCCTTCCTTCCAAAGAGTGCTTCCTTCCTTCCTTCCTTGAGCCTTCCTAGTTTCCTTCCCGTCTTTCTCCTTCTCCTCAGCTTTCTTTCTCCTTCTTCGGGGAATTGCAGCTTCAACTTCTCCTCCTTTTCCTTCCTTCCCTCTCCTTCTCCTCCTACCTCCTTCTCGTTCTTTCTCCTTCCTTCTCCTTCTCCTCCCTTCTTCTCGTTCCTTCTTCCTTCTTCTCCCTCTGACTACTTCTCCTTCCTTCTCCTTGCCTTTTCCCTTCTTCTCCCTCCTCCCCCTCCCTTTTCCTTCTTTCTCCTTCTCCTCCTTCCTTCTCATCCCTTCTCCATCCTTCTCCTTTTTCTTCCTTCTCCATCGGTTTCCTTCTGGATCCTTCTCCTTTTCCTTCCTTCTCCCTCCTTCTCCTCCCTCCTTCTCGTTCCTTATCCCTTCTCCTTCTGTCTACTTCTCCTTCCTCTTCCTTGCCTTTCCCCCTCTTCTCCCTTCTTCTCCCTCCTCCTTTTCTTCCTTCTTCCTTTTCCTTCTTTCTCCTTCTTCTCCTCCCTTCTCCATCCTTCTCCTTTTTCTTTCTTCTCCCTCCTTCTCCTTTCTCCTTCTCCTTTTCCTTCCTTCTTCTATTTCTCCTTTCTCCTCGTCCTTGTCTTTCCTCCCCTTTTCCCTTCCGTCTCTTCTCCTTCTTCTCCTCCTTCTTTCTTCCCTTCTTCTCCCTCCTCTTCCTTCTTCCTTCTCCTTCTTTCTCCTTCTGCTCAATGTACCATGTTTGTCTTTCCCTGTCTTTTCCAATAAAATTTATATTCTCCCTTTTTCTTCAGCCGCCCTCTTTCTTCACCTTTCTTCTCCTTCAACTCCTCCTTTTCCTTTTCTCCCAAACCTCCCTCTTCATTGAGGGAGCCCCTCATGTGGTATGCTCTTCAAGATATCAAAAGGAGGATTTCAGTTCATTTATTCTGCCTTTGACATCTTGGACCTTAAGCACACCTTTATTCAACTCACATTTTTACATTTCCTAAGGATGGATGTCAACCAACCATAATGTCGTTCCCTCCCCCCTCCCGCAGAAGCGGCAGCGTGAGCAAAGCGAGGCAAAGCAAGCAGAGCGAGAAAAAGTGTTCGGCAGGAGGGGGGAAGAAAGGGTATTGGAGGTTCTAATTTCCCACGGCACACCTGATGATTGCCCACGGCACTCCTTCCTTCAGCCGGTTGGGAAACAATGGTTCAGAGGAAAGAACTAGCAAAACCACCTTTGTGCCGGCATAACTGCTGACCAAAAGGTGTGAAGCTCCCGTCTGTCAACTCCAGCTTCTCATGCGGGGACATGAGAGAAGCCTCCCACAGGATGGTAAAACATCCAGGCGTGGGCAACGTCCTTACAGACGGCCAATTATCTCACACCAGAAGGGACTTGCAGCTTCTCAACTCTTCTGACACATACACAAAAAAATCTTGGATCAGGTGGCATGGGAATGTGAAACCCACATTGGGTGAATTTGGGCAAGTCATATACTCTCTCAGCCTCAGAAGGAAGTAGTAGCTAACCTATTCTGAGCAAATTTTGCCAAGGTAACCCTGCCACAGGCTCGCTTTAAGATTGCTATGGGTTGGAAAGGACTTGGAGGTGCACAACAACATCCGAGCTGTAGCATTTCAGACTCTGGGTTAGAATACATTGGGTTTACCTACATTTTAACTCACTGTGGTGGAAATCCATTGGTTGAGTCACACTCTGTCAGCCTCAGAGGGAGGCAAAGACATGCCATGATCCCTCTTTCAACAGTCTTACAATAATAATAATAATCTTTATTTTTACCCTGCCACCATGTCCCCAATGGGGATTCCGAACTGCTTACATGAGGCCAAGCCCAGCAATTTATTTATTTGTTTATTTATTATTTGAACTTGTAAGGCTCACAGTCATATAAAACATAATACAATCAAAACAGCATTTAAAATTGGTAAAAATAGTTATACAATTTAGCAGTCCAATGCTAACCGAAAAGAGATGAGTCTTGCAGGCCTTAAGGAATGATGGTAGGTCTTGCAACTGGCTGGGAGTCAGCTGCATAAGATCTCTACTGACCACCACAGAAAAAGGCTCTATGCCGAGTTTGACTAGGCCTGCTCGAGGAGGGGTGAGCTCTGTGCCGGTGGACACCAAGAAGATAGATAGACTAGGCACCTCAAGGAGGTTCAGATGTTGTATGATCTCTGGGTTGATGGAGCAGAGTGATCCTGGGGTTGATATGGGATAAGACGATCCCTCAAATACAGTGGCCCCAGACCATGCAAGGCCTTGAAGGTTAACACCATAAATAAATAAATATAAGAATACAACAATCAATAAAATTACATTAAAATCATTAATAAAAACAGAACCATGAGCGGGCCACATGTACAAATTAAAATAGTAAAATAGTTACAAAAAACAAACCTTCCTATCAAATTTCACATTTGCTGTACATGGATGACCTGAAGCTGTATGGGAAACCGAAACCGAAACCTAGTCTCTGACTAACACTATCCAAATCTTTTAACTGATACCATCATCATCATCATCATTTGTGATTATTATTGTTATTATTCTGCCCCATACCCACATCTCTCCATCTTCGTTAGCCCCCCACTTTCAACATTGTTGTGCACTTTGAAGTAGTTTTTGATTTAAGGCAAGCTATCATGATTTAAGGCAAACTATCTTTCCTGGCAAGATTTGCTTAGAGCAGACCTGGGCAACCTACGGCCCGAGGGCCAGATGCAGCTCTGCAGCCGATTCTGGGAAGAAGGGCATTGGGGGCGGGGCCAAGAGGAAGGGTGCCGCTGCTGCCACCCAGCAGCGTTGGCTTTGGGCGCCTGCCATCCGGGACAACCCGCCTGGGCCTGCAACAATCGGAGGAGTCGGCGACCTTGGAGTGCCTGATCACCCTGGTGACCTAGAAGACTTGATCGTCTTCCTGTTCGCCAGGGTGATCACCCGGCGCAGCTCGCCGACTGCTCCCGCTGCAGGCCCGGATCGCCTCCCGGGATGGCAGGCACTCCAAAGCCGGGATGGCAGGCACTCCATGGCAGGGTGATCAGCTGGGGAACGGCTGGGGGCGAGAGCGGGCGGAGGTCTGCAGCCTCTGATCATCTGCTGCTCTGCTCTGCTATGGTGGCGGCTGGGTCCACTTTGTTATCCTCTGGCCTGGGTCCATTGGGCCATTCCATCTTGGGATCCTTCCTCTCTTGAGGATGTCAGCCTCTATCTTGGGTCACACCTTGTCTTCTTGAATTTCATTTCATTTTATTTTAGTGGTTTTTATTATTATTTTATAATAATAATTTTATAATAATAATAATATAATAATATAATAAATAATATGTTATATTATAATTTCAATATATTATAATGTCTATATATACTATAATATAATAATTATGATATTAATACTAATAATATATGAATATTTCTTGATATATTAATATGTTAATATTAATGATGTGTAATATATAGTAAATAGAGTAAATAAATGAATGAATGAATAAATAATGTAGATTAGAATGTAGTTCAGCCCTTAGGTGCGGCCCTCCATAATATTTTTTGGCTCGCGTGTGGCCCCTTGGAAAAAATAATTACCCGCCCCTGGCTTAGAGGGTTTTTTCCTTCACCTTCTTCTGAGGCTGAGAGAGTGTGACATGCTCTGGATCACTCCTGGGCACAGCGGGGAGAAGAAGTTTGGTCTCCAGACACAACGATGGGCAAACACCGAGCAGCTAACTTTGCTCCACATTGGAAATGTCAAAAGCTTGCTGAAGGCTGCCTTGCCACCCTCGCAAGTGTTAAAAATGGCAGCCACCAGGCAAACAAACAGGAGCGTGGCAGGTCTATCAGCTCATTTGATGTTAAATGAATGCTTCCCAGTCAACACAGCAAAAGAATAAGAGGCTAAGAGAGGACACTGGTGGGTGCCCGTTCATGAGTGGGAAGATGCCCACCAATTACTATTGCCAGAATAGCTTTGTTATGTTATTGTATGACTTCGAGTCCTTTCCGGCTTATGGTGACCCTATGATTCTTGGATTTTTTGGGCCAGATTTGTTTGGTGGGTTTGCCTTCTTCTTAGGCTGAGTCACCCGGTAGGTTTCCATCACCAGGGTCGAATCTGATCTCCAGAGTCCAAGTTCAGCTCCAAAATCCTTAGGCCTTATTATAAGAGATGTCCCTTATTTGAAGTCCAGAATCCCTTTCTCGTTATAAGGGATGCCTTCTAGTTTAGGGTTAGGAAAGATTTACTTTCATATTTATTTATTTATTTACATCATTTATATTCCGCCCTTCTCACCCCGCAGGGGACTCAGGGCGGATCACAATTCACATACACAGATAAAATTCAATGCCATAGACAAACAATATATATAGACAGACAACGAGCTACACAACTGGTCAAGAGCTCACCCTGACCCGGGCAGGCCTCGAACTCATGACCTTCTGGTCAGTGGAGATCTTATGCAGCTGACTCCCAGCTAGCCATGCCACATTCCCGGTATCTTTCAGAGAGACTGAATAAGATATCAACAAACATGTCCAAATCGTATTTTGACCCTCAGAATCATAGAGTTGGAAGAGACCTTGTGGACCATCCAGTCCAACTCACTGCCAAATATGAGCAATTGTGTGTGTGCATGTGTGTGTGAGGACGATTTGAGAAACTGCAAGTCACTTCTGGTGTGAGAGAATTGGCCTTCTGCAAGGCCATTGCCTAGGGCAGTGTTTCCCAACCAGTGTGCCGTGGCACACTAGTGTGCTGTGAGCAATCATCAGGTGTGCCATGGGAAATTGGAATCTCCAATACCCTTTCTTCCTTCTCCTGCCAAACACAGTAATACATATAGTTAATGTTTTTAAATGTATTTATACACTCAGTGTGAAACCTGGACCTGTTTCGATGAACACAACATAGATATCCTGTAAATGTAGAGTGTCATTTTGTGTCTTTTTGGTTGGTTGTGTGCCCCAGGATTTTGTAAATGTAAAAAGTGTGCCACAACTCAAAAAAGGTTGGGAAACACTGGCCTAGGGGGGCTCCCGGATGTTTATCTACATTGGGTTTATCTACATTTTAACTGTGGTGGAAATCCATTGGGCGAGTCACACTCTCTCAGCCTCAGAGGGAGGCAAAGACATGCCATGATTCCTCTGTCAACAGTCTTACAGTCGGCTATCAAAGGTCTAAGAAATCTCACAAAATTTCACATTTGCTGTACATGGATGACCTGAAGCTGCATGGGAAACTGAAACCGAAATCCAGTCTCTGACTAACACTGTCCAAATCTTTATCACTGATATTATTATTATTATCCTTAAAACATAAGGATGTTTTGCCATCCTTATGGGAGGCTTCTCTCATGTCCCTGCATGGGGAGCTGGAGCTGACGGAGGGAGCTCATCCGTGTTCTCTCCGGATTTGAACCAGTGCCCTGTGGATCTTCAGTCCTGCTGAATATATGCAATATGTTACATAGAACTGCATGACAAGCTTAACAGAAGCCAATGCTGTCATTTGGTAGTTCGGTAGTTTAATAGTGGTTTAATAATAGCTATTTCCTGCCTGCCCCCAAGGAACTGTTTATAACAGCTTCATAACATCCATAGTTATCTGGAAGGAAGTTTCACTCAGGGTGAAATTTCACAAGGGCCTGGAGAACAAGCCCTATGAGGAGCGGCTTGAAGAGCTGGGCATGTTTAGCCTGAAGAAGAGAAGGCTGAGAGAAGACATGAGAGCCATGTATAAGTATGTGAGAGGAAGTCATATATATGTTGTGTTCATCGAAACAGGCCCAGGTTTCACACTGAGTGTATAAATAAATACATCAAAAACATATTTACTATATGTATTACTGTGTTAGAGTGTCATTTTGTGTCATTTTGGTTGGTGGTGTGCCCCAGGATTTTGTAAATGTAAAAAAATGTGCCGCAGCTCAAAAAAGGTTGAAAAACACTCATCTAGACCAGTGTTTCCCAACCAGTGTACCGGGGCACACTAGTGTGCCGTGAGCGATCATCAGGTGTGCCGTGGAAAATTGGAACCTCCAGGAGGGGAGGGGGTAGAGTCTAGAAACCTACCTCGATAAAGGCACAAAATTACAAACACCCCCCTCCCCACCCGTTGTCCACTTGGTCTCTCCCTCTCCATGCATTGGGAAGGCCCCCCTCCCTTTCCCCAAGTAGAGACCTCCTCTTGCCTCCCCCTCCCCCGGGCCTAATGTCGGATGGTTCAGTCCAGCACCGGCCCCACCCCTCCCTCCTCCCCGGTGCGCACGAAACCACTCTCTGCCTCCCTCCGGCTCCCTGCTCGCTGCCGCCGCCTACCTGCCTGCTTCGCCAGCCCCGAGATTCCCACCCAGGCCGCTCCGCTCACCCCCAAGGAGCTGCGCAGGTGGTGAGTGAGGCTCCTGCTCACCACAACCCCAATTCAAGCCTGGCGGGGAGGGAGGGGGCAACCTAAGTGAGAGGGAGACTGCTGGTCTTTCGAGGCCCCCACTCCAGAAACTGTAACTCCCAAATGTCAAGGTCTATTTTCCCCAAACTTAATCTGTGTTCACATTTGGGCATATTGAGTATTCATGCCAAGCAGGGCCGTAGCCAGGATTTTGATCGGGGGGGTGAGTTTGGTTGGGGGGGTTGAGACTGGGTGGAAGAGGGTCTACCCTAGCAAACCTTTTGTATTGTTATCCCAATAACCCCATTAATGTGGGATATAATGAGCATGGTGATCAGATCATGATATGAATAAACGTAACAGTTTAAATAATGTACCAGTAAGGCCTTTTCGCGGACCACCCTGAGAATTTCGGGGGGCTGAAGCCCCTTAGCCCCCCGGCTACATGCCTGATGCCAAGTTTGGTCCTGATCCAACATTGTTTGAGTCCACAGTGCTCTCTGGATATAGGTGAACTACAACTCCAAATCTCAAGGTCAATGCCACCAAACTCTTACAGCATTTTCTCTTGGTTATGGGAGTTCTGTGTGGGAAGTTTGTGTCTTTCTGCCATTCCTGCCAGGATATCTATGTTTGTGTTCATCGAAACAGGCCCAGGTTTCACACTGAGTGTATAAATACATTTAAAAACATATTAACTATATGTATTACTGTGTTAGAGTGTCATTTTGTGTCATTTTGGTTGGCGGTGTGCCCCAGGATTTTGTAAATGTAAAAAATGTGCCGCAGCTCAAAAAAGGTTGAAAAACACTGATCTAGACAACACTAGACTCCTATTGACTCAGGCCAAAATTCCCTACCATTGAGCCTTGGCAACTCAAGTGGTGGCCAACTACACTCATTCATTCAACCCTGTCGGGTACAACCTTCGTCCCACTGCTGAGGCCCTTGGAGTGGTCCGCCCCTTCTTTCCTCCGTAGGAGACTTGTTAAAGGGAGCGGGGAGTTGTTGTTTGGGATGAAAGCGCCGCCGCCTTTTGTGGAGGGTCTGGCGGGGGTCATCCTGGTCTTGGGGGCGTGGGGGGGGGGGGGTGGAGAGGCTCCAGAGGGCCTTTGATAAGATCGCCTTGTAGCTCCTGCCTGGCTCCAGGGGACTTCTCTCTGATCGGCCTTGTCTTCTCCGCAGGGAGCTTTTGTCGAGGGGGTGCGGGAAAAGAGGGGGTGTCATGGCTTTGTTTACCTCTTGCTGGCCAGCCTGCTTGCTCACTTGCTCACTCGCTAGCCTAAGGCCAGAACAAGGCGGATCACCTCAGATGTTTTCCCTTAAGACAGTAGATTGGGGGGAACACACAAATCGGTCAAGAGAACAAGTTGAACCAGAAGGAGGGCAAGCCAAGGGTCTACCGCTGTCACTCCACTTCCCCAGCAGAACAACAAAGGCGGAAGGGAATTTGAGTGCGTCTACACCTGGCATGGGCAAACTTGGGCCCTCCAGGTGTTTTAGGGTCCTTCCACACAGCCCTATATCCCAGAATATCCAGGCAGGAAATCCCACATTATCTGAGTGTGGACTCACGGCCCTTCCACACAGCCTTGAATATCAAGGCAGGGAATTCCATATTATCTGAGTCTCGACTCAGGGCCCTTCCACACAGCCCTATATCCCACAATATAAAGGAAGGAAATCCCACATTATCTGAGTGTGGACTCAGTGCCCTTCCACACAGCCCTATATCCCAGAATATCAAGGCAAGAAATCCCACATTATCTGAGTGTGGACTCAGGGCCCTTCCACACAGGCCTATTATTAAGGCAGAAAATCCCACATTATCTGAGTGTGGACTCACGGCCCTTCCACACAGCCCTATATCCCAGAATATCAAGGCAGGAAATCCCACATTATCTGAGTGTGGACTCAGGTTCCTTCCACACAGCCCTATTATTAAGGCAGAAAATCCCACATTATTTGAGTGTGGACTCACAGGCCTTCCACACAGCCCTATATCCCGGAATATCAAGGCAGGAAATCCCACATTGTCTAAGTGTGGACTCAGGGCCCTTCCACACAGCCCTATTATTAAGGCAGAAAATCCCATATTATCTGAGTGTGGACTCAGGGCCCTTCCACACAGCCCTATATCCTGGAATATCAAGGCAGGAAATCCCACATTGTCTAAGTGTGGACTCAGGGCCCTTCCACACCGCCCTATTATTAAGGCAGCAAATCCCATATTATCTGAGTGTGGACTCAGGGCCCTTCCACACAGCCCTATATCCTGGAATATCCAGGCAGGAAACACCACATTATCTGAGTGTGGACTCAGAGCCCTTCCACACAGCCCTTCCACACAGGCCTATATCCCAGGATATCAAGGCAGAAAAGCCCACATTATCTGAGTGTGGACTCAGGGCCCTTCCACACATCCCTATATCCCGGAATATCCAGGCAGCAAACCCCACATGATCTGAGTGTGGACTCAGGGCCCTCTTCCAGAAAATCACAGCCCTATATCCCAGAATATCCAGGCAGGAAACCCCACATTATCTGAGTGTGGGACTCAGGGCCCTTCCACACAGCCCCATATCCCAGAATATCAAGGCAGGCTCAGGAAACAGCCCTACATTATCTGAGTGTGGACTCAGAGCCCTTCCACACAGCCCTATATCCCAGAATATCCAGGCAGGAAACCCCACATTATCTGAGTGTGGACTCAGGGCCCTTACACACAGCCCTATATCCCAGAATATCAAGGCAGAAAATCCCACATTATCTGAGTGTGGACTCAGAGCCCTTCCACACAGCCCTATATCCCAGAATATCCAGGCAGGAAACCCCACATTATCTGAGTGTGGACTCAGGGCCTTTCCACACAGCCCTATATCCCAGAATATCAAGGCAGGAAATCCCACATTATCTGAGTGTGGACTCAGGGCCTTTCCACACAGCCCTATATCCCAGAATATCCAGGCAGGAAACCCCACATTATCTGAGTATGGACTCACAGCCCTTCCACACAGCCCTATATCCCAGAATATCCAGGCAGGAAACCCCACATTATCTGAGTGTGGACTCAGAGCCCTTCCACACAGCCCTATATCCCAGAATATCCAGGCAGGAAACCCCACATTATCTGAGTGTGGACTCAGGGCCCTTCCACACAGCCCTATATCCCAGAATATCAAGGCAGGAAATCCCACATTATCTGAGTGTGGACTCACGGCCCTTCCACACAGCCCTATATCCCAGAATATCAAGGCAGGAAATCCCACATTATCTGAGTATGGACTCACAGCCCTTCCACACAGCCCTATATCCCAGAATATCAAAGCAGGAAATCCCACATTATCTGAGTGTGGACTCACGGCCCTTCCACACAGCTGAATAAAATCCCACATTTTCTGCTTTGAACCAAAATATATGGCAGTCTGGACTCAGATAACACAGTTCAAAGCAGATATTGTGAGCTTTTGTGCCTCGATATTCTGGGATATAGGGCTTTGTGGAAGAGCCCTTGGACTTCAACTCCCAGAATTAAGCAGCTGAGGAGGAAAAAGAAAGGCCCTGAGGCTGTTTGGAACTCTGGGGAGTTGAAGCCCAAAACACCTGGAAGGCCCAAGTTTGCCTATGCATGATCTACATTGTTGCAGGAACACCTCAGCAAGCAAGAGTCCAAAAGTGGCAGGCTAAAACCCAGCATCTCAATCCATGGCTGATACCAAATGAGAGACTCCCTCCCAGGCAACTTGGAAGACACAGAACAGACTTCCTTATAGTAACACCAGAGGCACCCCAAGTGGCCAGCTACTGGTCAAAAGGCATTTAATATAATGCCAAGTTTTTAAACTTTGTGTTTTCTCAAATACGTCACAACTGTACTACAACTCTCAAATGTCAATGTCTATGTTCTCCAAATTCCACCAGTGTTCACATTTGGGCAGATTGAGTATTCATGCCAAGTTTGGTCCAGATCCATCCTTGTTTGAGTCCACAGTGCTTTATGGATGTAGGTGAACTACAACTCTGAAACACAAGCTCAATGCCCACCAAACCTCTCCAGTATTTTCTGTTGGTCATCGGGGTTTTGTGTGCCAAGTTTGGCTCAATTTCATTATTGGTGGAATTCAGAATGCTTTTTGATTGTAGGTGAACTTTAAATCCCAGCAACTACAACGCCCAAATCAGCCCCCCCCCCCCCAAACCGGCTAGTAATTTGGGCGTATTGGGTATTTGTGCCAAATTTGGTCCAGTGAATGAAAATACATCCTGCATATCAGATATTTACATTAAAATTCATAACAGTAGCACATGAAAATAATTTTATGGTTGGAGTCACCACAACATGAGGAACTGTGTTAAGGGGTCTTGGCATTAGGAAGGTTGAGAACCACTGGAATAAAGCTCTGTTACCAGAAGTGTGCAGCACCTTAATCTTTTGGTAAATTTGATACATACCGTAGATACTCACAGTCCACCTAGGCTGGTACATGTTTCACTCTCTCCCTATCACTTGCATTAAATGAGGATTGAAGTGCCCAAACATTATAGATTGAATCATGTTCTGAAGCTGTATTTCATAATGGAGGGGAATACAGAGGCTGCATATAAATTGCTCACCTGTACAATTGGGATTTGGAAATGAGTCTTATTGTTGGGATTTAATTCCAAATTGGGGAAACAAGATTACAATCAGCACATTAAATGCTCTCCATTTAGCTGATTGGATATTTGACAGCTCAGTTAAGTATTTCTTGTTATTTGAAATATTATTTTGTCATGATTGCTGTCTAGTGCTAGTCCAAGACAAATGGTGGCCAGGGAAGGTTTTGCACAATTAAAACTTGTGCACCAGTTGTGACCGTACCTTGGGAAGTCTGATTGGCCACGGTGGTCCACGCTCTGGTTACATTCCATATAGACTACTGCAATGCGTTCTATGTGGGGTTGCCTTTGAAGACTGTTTGGAAGCTCCAGCTAGTCCAGAGAGCAGCAGCCAGGTTGCTCACCGGAGCAGTGCTCATACATGTTGTGTCAGCTCCACTGGCTACCAGTCTGCTACCTAGCACAATTCAAAGTGCTGGCTTTAACCTATAAAGCCCTAAACCAGGGGTAGGGAACGTATGGCTCGGGAGCCAGGTGTGGCTCTTTCCTTCTCTCCTTCCTTTCCCTCCCTCTCTCCCCTTCACCCTTTCCTCCATTCTCCCTCTTCCTTCCTTCCTTCCTTCCTTCCTTCCTTCCTTCCTTCCTTCCTTCCTTCCCTTCACCCTTTCCTTTTCTCCTTCCTTTCCCTCCCCCTCTCCCCTTCCTTCTTTCCTCCATTCTCCCTCTTCCTTCCTTCCTTTCTCCCCTTCACCCTTTCCTTCTCTCCTTCCTTTTCCCTCCCTCTTTCCCCTTCCTTCTTTCCTCCATTCTCCTTCTTCCTTTCTTCCTCCCCTTCACCATTTCCTTCTCTCCTTCCTTTTCCCTCCCTCTTTCCCCTTCCCTCTTTCCTCCATTCTCCCTCTTCCTTCCTTCCTTTCTCCCCTTCACCCTTTCCTTCTCTCCTTTCACTCCCTCTCTCCCCTTCCTTCTTTTCTCCATTCTCCCTCTTCCTTCCTCTTCCTTCCTTCCTTCCTCTCCCTCTCCCCTTCACCCTTTCCTTTTCTCCTTCCTTTTCCCTCCCTCTCTCCCCTTCCTTCATTTCCTCCATTCTCCCTCTTCCTTCCTTCCTCTTCCTTCTTTCCTTTCTCCCCTTCACTCTTTCCTTCTCTCCTTCCTTTCCCCCTCTCCCCCTTCCTTCTTTCCTCCATTCTCCTCCTTCCTTCCTTCCTTCCTCTTCTATTCTTTTCCCCCAAGTCTTCCTTTCCTTCTCCTTCCTTTCTTTTCACTTCCATCTCTCTCCCCTTCTTTCTTTTCTTCTTTTACCTTCATTATTTTACTTTTTCCTCACTCCCTTTCCTTTCTTTTCCTCCCTTCCCATTTCATTCTTTCTTTTCCCCTCCTTGTCTCTCTCCTGCTTTTATTTTCTTCCTTTTCCATAGTTCGTTCTTGTTTTCTTTCTTCCTCTCCCCCTCCTTCCTTTTTCTTTCTTCTTTCGTTCTTTCTCTTCCCCTTCTCCTTCCATCTTCTCTTCCTTCCTGAGCATGCCTTTTGCAGAGCCAGGTCTGAAGTATCCCGTCATTCTGCCGGGGGAATCCTTTTCTCATAGTATGTACGTATATACTCACATTTAGTTGAATTCAGTCTTAAAATATATTATATATATTATATGGCTCTCACTGAAATAAATTTCCAAATATTTTGCTTTCATAGCTCTCTGAGTCAAAAAGGTTCCCGACCCCTGCCCTAAACAGTTGTAGCCCAGGCTACCTGTCCGAACATCTCTTCCCCTACGAACTAAGATCATCTGGGGAGGCCCTGCTCTTGGTCTTGCCTACCTCACAAGTGCAGCTGGTGGGGATGAGAGACAGGGCCTTCTCAGTGGTGGCCCCTTGATTGTGGAACTCCCTCCTTAACGACATCAGATCAGCCCCCTCCCTACTAGCTTTCAGGAAGAGAGTCAAAACCTGGCTTTGAGAGTAGGCTTTTGAAAAGTAGGGCAATGCAGTATGCCGAATATAGAATTATGTGCAAATTGACCTTAGACCTTGAACTCTGAATGGCACATTTTTAACTTTGAATGTATTTTAATCATTTTATATATGTTGTAATTTTAAACTATTTTAAGGTGAATTTGTTGTTTTGAGGCACTGTGTATGTGCCATTGTATGCCACCTTGAGTCCCCCGGGGTATAAATACGGCAAATAAATAAATAAATAAGTTATAGCATTTTGAAACTACTTTAATTGCCATGGCTACATCCCACGTAATCCTGGGATTTGTAGTTTGTGGTGGCACTTGACTTCTTTGGCAGCGAATTCTAAATACTTCATAAAACTACAAATCTCAAGTGTAAATAAGATGGATCCATGGCAGTTAAAGTGAAAGAGACCTATGAAAGCATGAAAGAGGCCTGTGGGCCCAATCCATCAGATGGTAAACTAGAAATAGAAATCGCTGTGCTTTTGTATGTTTCTTCCCCTTTTCTGCTTGGAAGGAAAATGTGTGCCATGGTCATGATACTGTGAAAAAACAGTTAAAAACTCTTGCTTAGAATTCAATGACACTCAAAAGTGTTTGTCTAGATCAGGGGTGCTCATTAAATAGATTGCGATCTACTGGTAGATCGCGTAGGGCAGGGGTGCTCACACTTTTTCAGCATGCGAGCTACCTATAAAACAACCAAGTCAAAATGATCTACCTACTCACTACTCAGAGAGCCATAAAAGCAAAATATTGGGAAATTTATTTCAGTGAAAGCCATGTAATATATTTAAGACTGAATTCAACTAAATGTGAGTATAATAAGCCCCTGAATTTATTCATAATAATAATGATGATAATATTAGTTCAGCCTCTGCAACTAATAATAATAATAGTAACAGCAACAACAACAGGTTCCTAGAGTAGAAGGAGACCTCCAGGGGCCATCCAGTCCAACCTCCTTCTGCACCTGGGCGGTGTCGGGAGACTGCGGGGCGGGACTGAGCCTTCCTCCCACCCTGCCTGCGATCTACCAGGACGCCCTACGCAATCTACCAGTAGATCTCGATCTACCTAATGAGCACCCTTGGCGTAGGGCGTCCTGGTAGATCGCAGGCAGGGCAGGAGGAAGGCTCAGTCCCGCCCTGCATGCTCCCAATACCACCCAGGTGCAGAAGGAGGTCGGACTGGATGGCCCTTGGAGGTCTCCTTCTTTTCTAGGAACCCGTTGTTGTTGTTGCTGTTGTTGTTGTTATTATCAGAGGCTGAATTGCCATCTGTGAGGAATGCTTTGATTTTGTTTTTCCCTTATGGCAGAAGGAGGTTGGACTGGATGCCCCCTCTAGGAACCTATTGTTGTTGTTGTAATTATTATTATTATTATTATTATTAGTATTAGTAGTAGTAGTAGTAGTAGTAGTAGCAGCAGGGGCTGAATGAATATCAACATCATCATCATTATGAATAAATTCAGGGGCTTATTATACTCACATTTAGTTGAATTCAGTCTTAAAATATATTATATGGCTCTCACTGAAATACATGTCCAAATATTTTGCTTTTATGGCTCTCTGAGTAGTGGGTAGGTAGATCCTTTTGACTTGGTTGTTTTATAAGTAGCTCGCATGCTGAAAAAGTGTGGGCACCCCTGGTCTAGATTGAATCCCATATGTATCCTCAGCACAGAAAATTCTGCTGCATTGCTCATTTGGGCATTTGGTCTTGTTAAAATTCTTGAGATTGAATTCCAAGGAATGGTTTGTACAATTGATCCAGTTATGGCTATCCCAGTGCTGCTTTATTCTCTATACATGCATACAAACACCTACACACACCAAGCTAGCACACACATTAACACAGCATATACATGAGTTGGTGTGTGTGTGTGTGTGTATGTGTGTTGTGTTTAATTTAGGGACCATAAACCTAGCAGCTGCTGACTTTTTACAAGCGTGCATTGTTTGAAAATCACTTCCTCTCCAAGCCAGACATTTGAGGGCTTCTAATTTAAACTACCAGGAAGAAGAAGAAGAAAGAGCTGTTCGAAACTGTTGTTTGGGGAGTGTCATGAGAGGTGATAAATACCTAAGTTCCAAAAACTGGGTACTGAATTTAGAAAATGCAGAAAGCTAAGCCTCTGGATGGGCATGCATCTTCTGCAGTGTTTTCCTTATCCCACTGTCTCCAGAAACCCTCTTTCGCAAGGGACTCACTCAGAAGGGCAATAAGCATATTTTAAATCAGTGGTTCCCACACTTTTTTGGCCTACCGCCCCCTTTCCAGAAAATTTTTTTTTACTCACCACCCCCCTAGAAATTATTTTTTTAAAAATTTAATAGCAATTAAACAGAAAGATATATGTATTAATGCAGTGGTTCTCAACCTTTCTAATGCCGTGACCCCTAAATAAGGTTCCTCATGTTGTGGTGACCCCCAACCATATTTTCGTTGCTACTTTATAAATAATTTTGCTACTCCTACGAATTCTAATGCAAATATCTAATATGCAGGAGGTATTTTCATTGTTACATATTGAACATAATTAAAGCATAGTGATTAATCACAAAAACAAGATGTTTGGGGGAGTATGGACAACAGATGATGGGATTTGCAGTACCTTCAATTGATTCAGCTCTGACTTCCACAGACCACTGAGACCCCCACAAATTAGAGACCTGGACCAAACTTGGCACAGAGAACCCACATGACCAACATAAATACTGGAGGGGTTTGGGAGGAACTGGCAGTGATTTAGGGGAGATGTAGTTCACCTACATTTGGAGAGAACTGAGAACCCAGGCATGTAGCCAGGGGGGGGGCTAAGGGGGCTTCAGCCCCCCCGAAATTCTCAGGGTGGTCCATGAAAAGGCCTTACTGGTACATTATTTAAACTGTTATGTTTATTTATATCATGATCTGATCACCATACTCATTATATCCCACATTAATGGGGTTATTGGGATAACAATACAAAAGGTTTGCTAGGGTAGACCCTCTTCCACCCAGTCTCAGCCCCCCCCCCCGAACCAAACTCAGCCCCCCCCCCCCCTCGAATCAAAATCCTGGCTACGGCCCTGTGAGAACCCAGACAACTATGAATCTGAACCAAACTTGGAACAAATACTCAATATGCCCAAATTTGAATACTGGTGGAGTTTTGAGAAAATAGCCCTTTTCATTTGGGAGTTGTAGTTACTGGGATTTATGTTTTACCTACAATCAAAGAGCATTTTGAATTCCATCAACAATGGAATTGTTGGCGCATAGAACCCCCATGACCAACAGGAAATACTGGAGGGGTTTGGAATGAATTGCCTCCGCTGGGGAAGGCCGCGCTTTCTTCCGTGGTGGCGGGGAGGCTCCGCCGGAGGACGCGGAGGACTTTGCACTGCAGCCTTTGCACTGCACTGAGTGTGGGGATCAAAGCGAAGGGGGCAGGGCCAAAGAAGAGGGCCGCGCGACCCCTCCTAAATGGCCAATCGTTCACCGCCCCCTTAAAGGGGTTCACTGCCCTCCAAATTCCCCTGAGCCTCCCACCGCCCCCTTGGATTGCCTCACCGCCCACCAGGGGGTGGTATCGCCCACTTTGAGAATCAGTGGTTTAGATGAAGAAGGGGCTAGCTGAAGTCAAATGGAGTACTTCATTGATGTGGCATTTTCTTTGACCATCTCCATCTCTGTCTCCACAGTGAAAACCAGAACGAAAGACAAGTACCGGGTGGTCTACACAGATCACCAGCGGCTGGAACTGGAGAAGGAGTTTCACTACAGTCGTTACATCACCATCCGGAGGAAAGCTGAGCTGGCAGCCACTCTGGGATTGTCAGAGAGACAGGTGCGAATTCGGCTGGTTCTTTGCACTGTAACGTTAGGGGCCCAAAGAGTGGTATAAAGGGTTAGAGTGTGGTTGGCGATGTAATGGTCTGAGTCTTGCATTGCGAGAATGGAGATCAGGGTTTGAATACCCACTTGACCGAAGGAGGTCGATTCCAGCCGGATGGGGCGCTTCTCAGAGGGGGCAGAGCCAGGCCGCGCCAAGCCCCGCCCCCTCCCCGGCTTTGGCACTCCCAACAGCTGCTTCAGCCTTGAGGAGGGCAGGGCCAAGCTAGCCTTGTGCCAGCCATGCCACCACTGGCTTGGCACTGCCATCGACAAGCCTGGAGAAGCTGCTGGGAGCTCCAAAGCCAGAGGGGAGGGGGCAGGGCTTGGCAGGGCCTGGCTCTGCCCCTTTCTGGCTTCTGCTCTACCAGCAGCTTCTCCAGGCTTGAGGATGGCAATGCCAAGCCAGTGGTGGCATAGCTAGCACAAGGCTGGCTTGGCACTGCCATCTTCAAGCCTGGAGAAGCTGCTGGGAGCTCCAAAGCCAGAGGAGAGGGGGCAGGGCTTGGCGCGGCCTGGCTCCGCCCCTTTCTGGCTTCTGCTCTACCAGCAGCTTCTCCAGGCTTGAGGATGGCAATGCCAAGCCAGTGGTGGCATAGCTAGCACAAGGCTGGCTTGGCACTGCCATCGTCAAGCCTGGAGAAGCTGCTGGGAGCTCCAAAGCCAGAGGGGAGGGGGCGGGGCTTGGTGGGGCCTGGCTCTGCCCCTTTCTGCCTTCTGCTCTACCAGCAGCTTCTCCAGGCTTGAGGATGGCAATGCCAAGCCAGTGGTGGCATAGCTAGCACAAGGCTGGCTTGGCACGGCCATCGTCCAGCCTGGGAAGCTGCTGGGAGCTCCAAAGCCAGAGGGGAGGGGGCAGGGCTTGGCGGGGCCTGGCTCTGCCCCTTTCTGGCTTCTGCTCTACCAGCAGCTTCTCCAGGCTTGAGGATGGCAATGCCAAGCCAGTGGTGGCATAGCTAGCACAAGGCTGGCTTGGCACTGCCATCGTCAAGCCTGGAGAAGCTGCTGGTAGCTCCAAAGCCAGAGGGAGGGGGCGGGGCTTGGTGGGGCCTGGCTCTGCCCCTTTCTGCCTTCTGCTCTACCAGCAGCTTCTCCAGGCTTGAGGATGGCAATGCCAAGCCAGTGGTGGCATAGCTAGCACAAGGCTGGCTTGGCACTGCCATCTTCAAGCCTGGAGAAGCTGCTGGGAGCTCCAAAGCCAGAGGGAGGGGCGGGGCTTGGCGGGCCTGGCTCTGCCCTTTCTGGCTTCTGCTCTACCAGCAGCTTCTCCAGGCTTGAGGATGGCAATGCCAAGCCAGTGGTGGCATAGCTAGCACAAGGCTGGCTTGGCACTGCCATCGTCAAGCCTGGAGAAGCTGCTGGTAGAGCTGAAGCTAGAGGGGGGCAGAGCCAGACCATGCCAAGCCCTGCCCCCTCCCCTCCCCTCTCCAGCCTCGAGGAGCTAAATAGATCTTTCTGACTTGGTTTTATTATAAGTAGCTCGCATGCTGAAAAAGTGTGGGCACCCCTGATATAGAGACATCAACTGAGAATTGAGGAATCTTGAAATTATTCTTCCGGCCTTACACTTGAGAACTTTTAACCAAGTGAATGATATTTAGAAACTGGGTGCATTTATCTAAAGCAGTGATTCCCCAACTCTGGCCCTCTTGATGTCGTGTCCCCCGTCCCCCCCCCTAATTTCTAGATATTGACCAAAGTGTTTGCGGAGCTGAAGTCAAAACTCCCAGAAGACTTGAATTTGGGAATTGCTGATCTAAAGCTTCAAGCAACAACATTGGCCCAGAAACTATTTCTAAAGCCAGGGTTTACAGCAAATTATATGATAATGAAGATGTTTATGCTTTCATGTATAATCAAATATTAATTCCCCTTTATTTCTGAATACAGCAATGATGGGCAACGTGTGAATCTCCCAAATGCTGGACTATGGCTTTCATTATGTTTAACTACTAGCTTCTCTGGATGAATCTCCATGAGATCTCAGATTCAAAAACTTCTGGAGAATTTCAAGTTGCCTAGTCCTGAATTATGAATATTGTTAATTTGTCCTCAGAGGATATGATTCCTGGGCAGAAAATTTAAAAAGCAGAAGGATGAGTGTGTATGTATGTATTTCCATATACACATGCCTTCAAGTCTTCTGTTGACCCACGGATTTCATGGGTTTTCTTAGCCAATCAATACTTTCAGATGATTATTTCTTCTGAAATATAGATTGTAGCACCTGTGATTCGTTTCCGGTCTCTCATTAAAGTCCTAATCAGAGCTGACCCTACTAAGCTTCTAAGTCAGTGTTTCTCAACCTGGGGGTCGGGACCCCTGGAGGGGTCATGAGGGAGTGTCAGAGGGGTCGCCAAAGACCATCAGAAAACACAGCATTTTCTTTTGATCATGGGGTATGTGTGTGTGGGAAGTTTGGCCCAATTCTATCTTTGGTGGAGTTCAGAAGGCTATTTGATTGTAGGTGAACTATAAATCCCAGCAACTACAATTTCCAAATGTCAAGTCTATTTCCCCCAAACTCCACCAGCGTTCACATTTGGGCATATTGATATTCATACCAAGTTTGGTCGAAATCCATCGTTTTGAGTTGACAATGCTCTCGGGATGTAGGTGAACTACAACTCCAAAACTTAAGGTCAATGCCCATCAAACTCTTCCAGTATTTTCTGTTGGTCATGGGAATTCTGTGTCCTAAGTTTGGTTCAATTCCACCATTGGTGGGGTTCAGAATGCTCTTTGATTGTAGGTGAACTATAAATCCCAGCAACTACAACTCCCAAATGACAACATCATCAATCTCTCCCTCCAATCTCACCAGTATTCAAATTTGGGCGTATTGGGTGTATGTGCCAAATTTGGTCCAGTGAATGAAAATACGTCCTGCATATCAGATATTTACATTATGCTTCGTAAGAATAGCAAAATCACCGTTCTGAAGTAGCAATGAAATAATATGATTGGGGGTCACTACAACATGAGGAGCTGTATTAAGGGGTCACAGCATTAGGAAGGTTGAGAACCACTGTTCTAAGTTAATACAGAACTGGTACTTTTGGGAATTTCAGTCTGTGGAAGAATGTAATTTTAGGCAGTATGGTCCCTCCCTGCCCCATTCCCTTCTTCTCCCATTTTTATTGTTCTAGAGCAGGGCTGTCCAACTGCCGGCCCTGCAGGTGTTTTGGACTTCAAATCCCAGAAATCCTAACAGCTGGTAAACTGGCTAGGATTTCTGGGAGTTGAAGTCCAAAACACCTGCAGTTGGACAGCCCTGTTCTAGAGTTCTCAATTTTCATAGGCAGGTTTTTTTTCCAGAGCACACTTGACTAGCTACCAATGAGACCATCAGACTGTGTTCCAGAAACAAATGAAACTTACTGCTTGGATGAAATCTTGAATTTAATGCTTGCATGAACTATAGGCAGTTTATTTTTATCCTATTCTCCCGCCTCATGCAGAACACTTTTATGTGGAAATGACTTTCTATGAATCCTATCTGTGTGGGGAATTTGTTACTGATGGTCTGTCTGTCCACAGTCAGAAAATGCATTCTTTTCTTTATTATAGGAAGCTATCATAGAAAATAATAACAACAACAACATTTTGCCTAAGTTCCATTCTTCCTGTACTAGTATTAGTATAAATTGTTTCTACTGTGTTTTAAATGTTGTTGTTTTGACCATGTTTTGTGCCTGTGCTGTGAACCACCCTGAGCCAGGGCCGTAGCCAGGATTTTGATTCGGGAGGGGCTGAGTTTGATTGGGGGGGGCTGAATCTGAGTGGGAGAGGGTCTACCCTAGCAAACCTTTTGTATTGTTATCCCAATACCCCCATGCACAGGGCCGTAGCTAGGATTTTGATTCGGGGGGGGGGGCTGAGTTTGGTTGGGGGGGGGCTGAGACTGGGTGGAAGAGGGTCTACCCTAGCAAACCTTTTGTATTGTTATCCCAATAACCCCATGAATGTGGGATATAATGAGCATGGTGATCAGATCATGATATGAATAAACATAACAGTTTAAATAATGTACCAGTAAGGCCTTCTCGCGGACCACCCTGAGAATTTCGGGGGGGGGCTGAAGCCCCCTTAGCCCCCCCCCTGGCTACATGCCTGCCCTGAGCCTATTGGGAAGGGTGGTATACAAGTTGAAATAATAAATAAATAAATACATTTTATTTATATCCCACCTTTCTCCCTACACTCAGGCCCGGATTAACACCTTTTTGCGCCCTAGGCCACACTTTGGAATTACGCCCCCTTTAAGCCAACCTCTACTGCACCCCCCACACACACACATCCTTTCATCTGCTCGTCCCCCTTAGGGGCCCTGCATCCAGCTCTCCCGGTGTGGCCCCACTAGGTCCACCACAGGAGTTTCCCTCTCAGCAGGCACTATGGATGCAGGCATGGGGGGAGGAGCCTCCTCCCTGATGTTGGGGCTTGAGGCACTTGGCTACTACCTGGTATCGGGGATTGCGCATGCGTAGTAGTCAGCAGCTGTACCGATGCCGCGCTTCTCCCCGATACCGGGGCTTGTCGCGTTGGGCTTCTCTCCTGTACTGGGGTTTGCGCATGTGCCGTAGCCGGCAGTTGTGCTTCTCTCTCCAGTAAGGAGGAGTCTCCTCCTTGTGTTGGAGGAGGAATACCAGCTTTCATGGTGTTAGGGCATGCGCAGACTGTGCAATGGAGTTTCCTGTACTTGCATTGAAGGAGCCAGCAAGTGGATGCTGTCGGCATCGAGGGAGTTAATTGTTCCTCCTGTCGACGTCGATGCCAGTGTCGAGAGCCCTTGCGCATATGCCGTTTGCACAACAATAGCAGAGGCAGGAGCTAGTATTCAGGAAGGGGCAGGGGCGGCGCTGAAAAGGAGGACCTCCAGTATCCTTCCTTCCTCATCTCCATGTGCATTGCATTTTTATTTGTTTCAACATTTATTTATTTATTTGGTCCGTGATCTGTCCCCCCCCCCCCTCGGGCTTGCATCCCTAGGCCATGGCCTAGTTTGGCCTTATGGGTAATGCTGGCCTGTCCCTGCGGGGACTTGGAGTGGATTACAGCATATAAACAGACACAGGCAAACATTCAATGCCTTACTACAGTGAAATACAATGATACACAAATAGCACAGGCAAAGGCTTCTCCTTTCATTTCCAGCTTCTGGAGGCAGTGCTCATCTCTGGCTCTGGGGGAGGTGCTCTTTTCCATTTCATGCCAAGGAGCCTGCGGTGTCCATAGACACCTCCTGGTCATGTGGCTGGCATGACTGCATGGAGTATCTCTTTGCATTTCCCGCCCAAGTGGTACCTTTTGATCTACTCACATTTGCATGCTTTCAAACTGCTAGGTTGGCAGGAGCTAGGGCTAACAGCAGGAGCTCACTCCGCCCCACGGATTCGAAATGCCAACCTTCAGGTCAGCAGTTCAGCACCAAAAGGGTTTAACCCATTACACCACCACAGCCCCTATAATGGAAAGGAATGGTTAAGAATGGATAAACAAGGAGTAAAAAGCTAACCTCCTATCCTTAGTTCACCGGTTGAGCTACTATTCTTTCCTAGCTCCTTTTTTGTCTTATGGGGACACAAATGTCCTTGGTGAGTTTATATAGTTGTACAGCAATCCTTGAAATAATACACACGGCAAACTTTTCGCACTCCAACTACAAATTTTCCAAAAGTAGATACTGCAGGATTGGAAACTGTTTCACGTTGCTTTGATCTCAATGGCATCCATGGATTGTGCCCATATTTATATAGAGGTGTTTGGGACAAACATCGTAAGTCCAAGTATGCAAGTTAATCCAGTTTGAATAATGGTTTGTCGGACTGCTTTGTGTACCTTCATGTTCAGCAAGGTGTTTGTTTATCCCACTCCAGTTATCAGTAGAGACATTCTGGCACTTGCCTTCTCTCAAGCTCTTGCAAAATCCTCCTCGCACCTTAGTTCTCAAAGTCCAAGAGGCATGCATTTCTGACATTTGAATACCGCCCCTGTTCCGGGTGTCCTTGAGTTTCCTGCAAAGGCATGATTAGTACTGAGCCAAGCTCCTACGTAAATAGTGCCTTTGCTCTTTCCCCCTCTCACTTATCATCTTAATATTTCCTGCATTGATTTCTATACTCACAAAAACTACACAGAACGTTGTCTTTTGTAGGTTTTTCCTGCTACTACTGCTGTATTTGAGACACACACACACAGAGACACAGAGAGAGAGAGAGAGAGAGAGAGAGAGAGAAAGGAGAGCTTCGCTTTCCCAGTTCTATCTTCCAGAATTTTTCATTAGTCTCCCAACTTTTTATTTATTTATTTATTTATTTATCGCATTTTTATCCCGTCCTTCTCAACCCCCAAAGGGGGACTCATGGCTTAAATTGAGCCCCAATTACAGGCTATTTCAACAGTTACAATAAAATCAATAACATATACACAACATAATAAAGCATCATAATTGAAATCAGAAACAATCATCCATTAAAAACATACGCCAGCCTAGTCAGTCTTAACGTCAATCCAGTTCCTCCCTTTAGGGTGCTGCTACTTCTATTTATCCAAATGCCTGGTCCCAAAGCCATGCCTTTACTTTCTTCTGGAAAGTCAGGAGAGAAGAGATCGATCCTATGTCAGTTGGGAGTATGTTCCATAGGCAGGGAGCCACCGCCGAGAAGGCCCTGTCCCTTGTCCCCGCCAGGCGAAATTGGGCTGTTCAAAGTAGGCGAAAAGCTAAGGGGGAGCTTACGTAAACACCAAGTCGAAAAAAGGTATGCAATGTGTGCTGAAGTTAATCATACTAATATAATACACATAGAAATATACCAACGGATCCAAAGCACAAATGGAGTAACAATCCTGGAAACAGAACAATCACAAAGTCACAATACATAGGGTCTATATATACTTTGTATTGTTATTATACATGTGAATCAAGCACTAAAGTATCGTAGACCCAAGTCTCTACTGAGACTATAATGAGCATAAACTAATACAATACAATTTCATAGAACATTTCAAAATGAGTCCATAAAGGTTCAAGTCGTGGGATCCGAAGGAAAAATAAAGTTCCAGTGTGGAGTCTAAGCAATAGGACACACTATCCCTTAGTAGTGGATAGTGAGTTACCTTCCGTAACATAAACGGGTGGCATTCCAAAAGTCCTTATGCAAGCTGCATGCTGAGTGCCGGACCGTGGCAGCGTTTGAGCTGGGGTGTGTCGCCACGAATGGCAAGTCCCATGCCTACGGCTTCCTGATGGTATGGCACCACGTAGTTTGCGCTGTTTCCCACAAAATGTGCTTCCTCAGGGCGTTGATTAAAGCACTACACACAAGTCAAGCTGCAAGTCAAGCTGCAAGGAGTTCCTTAGCACATTAATACAAGGGCATCACAAATGTGAAATTCCTGCCAGGCAAGGAACTCCTTGCAGCTTGACTTGCAGAACTGTTTAGCGCTTTATAGGTCAAAACCAGCACTTTGAATTGGGCTCAGAGATGGACTGGCAGCCAGTGGAGCTGGCTTAACAGGGAGGTGGTATGCTCCCTGGATGTCGCCCCAGGTAGTAACCTGGCTGCCGATCGTTGTACTAGTTGAAGTTTCCGAACCGTCTTAAAAGGCAGCCCCACGTAGAGCACATTACAGTAATCTATTCAGGATGTAACAAGAGTGTGGACTACCGTGGCCAAGTCAGACTTCCCAAGGTACGGGCACAGCTGGCGCACAAGTCTTAACTGTGCAAAAGCTCCCCTGGCCACCGCTGAGACCTGGGGTTCTCAACTTCTGACTATATGCATATACTCTTGAAGTACAAAGAAAAAGAAAAACTTCCCTCTGATGTTGGTCCCACACTTCTGTGGAAAAGAACCTCCAATCAGATATTCTTTGAGTGGTTTAGGAACAAGCAGAATCAGTCTAGACCAAATATCTGTTCATATTGTGACCAGTGCCCATAGAAAATCCATTAGCAAGATAGTGCAATAACTATTTCTTGTTCATAGTCCTTGTAACTGATATTCAGAGGTATTCGGAGACTGTCTTAGTATTGGAGAAATGTTGGACCAGATTTAAACATTGAATTCTACAACCTGGAGAACTTGTTTGCTCAGAACTCAGCCAAGGAGTGGAACCAGAGCCTGGAAACGCCACTATCTCTCAAAGAATCACATAGTATGCCTGGTCACATGCTAGCTGAAGGATTCTGGATATTTTATTCCATCCTCTGTACCCTAAATTTTCTATGGAGGAAGTACGAGGGCGGGTCAATAAGTCAGTGACTTTTTGAATGAAACACAGGCTTTTGGATAAAAAATCATTTTATTTTTCAACGTAGTCTCCTTTGAGCCCTATACACTTTGTCCAACATTTCTCCAATTTTTTTATCCCTTCCAAAAAGTAAGATTTGTCGAGGTCATCAAAATAGGTATTTGTTTGTGAGATGATTTCATTGTTGGAGTCCAATCTCTTTCCGCCGAGCCATTTCTTCAGGTTTTTAAACAAGAAATAG
Organism: Anolis apletophallus; assembly: GCA_030556195.1. Taxonomy (NCBI): domain Eukaryota; kingdom Metazoa; phylum Chordata; class Lepidosauria; order Squamata; family Anolidae; genus Anolis; species Anolis apletophallus. Next base: position 193,237,345 of record JARBWK010000004.1, on the reverse strand, counting down.
TCACTCAGGGCTAAATCCGGAGAATAGGGACGATGAGGGAGCAATCGTATCCCAATTCATGGATTGTTGCCATGGCAACTGCACATCTGTGCACCCTTGCATTGTCCTGGTGCAAAAGAACCTTTTTCTTTGCAAAATGCGGTAGTTCCCCCCCCCCCCCAATCCTCATTAAATTGACCCAATAAGTTGGCATAATATTCACCATTGATTGTTTTGCCCCTTTGAAGGTAGTCAATGTGGATTATACCGCGTGCATCCCAAAAAAACGGTCGCCATGACTTTATTGGCTGACAAACCCACCTTGGCTTTCTTTGGTGCCGATTCACCCCAAGAAACCCACTGTTTTGACTGCTGTTTGGTCTCTGCTGTGTTGTGGTGGACCCATGTTTCGTCCACGGTTACGAAATGGCGCAAAAACTCATCCATATTGCGGTAGGACTACACCAAACACTCCTGCAAAATTGTCACATGATTGCGTTTGTGGTCGATTGTGAGCAAACGCCGCACCCATCTTGCGGAAAGCTTTCTCATACCAAAGTGATCATTTGCCTGTTGACAGGAGCAGTGTTGCCCTTTCAGTTAAGAGGCAGGAAATTCAAAAAGTCACAGACTTATTGACCCGCCCTCATATGTTGGAACAGATACCATAGGACAAGTTTGGTCTCAGAGTGCAGAGTTTCCACAACATTTGAATAGACCTACCTAACACTTCTCAAAATGGATGTGACTCAAAAGCATCTCATATACTTTAATATTTGCTAAGTAAGACTTACCTTTCTCAGAGTAATGGTACAATGTACTAAGAAGTTGTGGACTTCATGCTATCAATGAGATGTTCATTATTACCATAACCAGCAAGCTGTACCCATCTCTCCCTTCCTCTAAAACCATGTTATCTCTTTGCTTTGAAGAGGAGAGCTTAGATTCTCAGGAATTTATGAGGAGCCCGCCCTCTCTCTACACATTTCAATTGCTTGTCCTTTTTCCGGTGGAGAGGGGGACAAGGTAATTGATGGTCATGCAGGCCAACCTGCTGCATGTTTACTCAAAGTCAGTGTTGCTGGACTTCACGGGTCCTATTAATAAGCAGGCATGCACAACAATCTTTCCTAGGCTGGTGCTTTTTGAATGTATCGGACAACAGGCTCCTATTATCCTGAGCTGGATAAGCGGTTATTCATGGGTCACATTGAGTTCTAGTCCAAGAACTAGACTAGGCATCAGATTAACCTAGATTAAAATTCTTAGCATGAGAGGTCTTCAGCTTCCCAGATGTTTTTCATGAAACTCCCCACACAGGGCCGTAGCCAGGATTTTGATTCGGGGGGCTGAGTTTGGGTTCAGGGGGGCTGAGACTGGGTGGAAGAGGGTCTACCCTAGCAAACCTTTTGTATTGTTATCCCAATAACCCCATGAATGTGGGATATAATGAGCATGGTGATCAGATCATGATATGAATAAACATAACAGTTTAAATAATGTACCAGTAAAGGCCTTTTCGTGGACCACCCTGCGAATTTCGGGGGGGGGGGGGCTGAAGCCCCCTTAGCCCCCCCCCCTGGCTACATGCCTGTCCCCACAGTTTCAGACAGGAAAGGCAACTATAAAATGCAGACAGGGCTGGAGTCCAAAGCATCCTTATAAGTACTGACTAATTGATATTTAAATCAGGCCCAGATCACCCATAAGGCCACACTAGCCACGGTCTAGGGGCGCAGCTGAGGGGGGCGCCAGATCCGGACCCCCCCCAATTAATTTTTTAAATTTTTTTTAAAAAGTCGATCTTCAGGCCCTTCTGCGCCAGCATGCCATCCGCCCCCCCCCCCCGCGCCCCACTGGCTCCACTCCTCCTTCCTTGGCTCCTTTCCCAGGTTGCCGGGGGTGGGGCTTCCCTTCCTCCTCCACGACGCACCCGGCTTCCTTGACTCAAGGAAGCCAGGCACGTCACAGAGGAGGAGGAAGGGAAGCCCCGCCACCAGGGGTGAGCCTTCCCTTCCTTCCTCCTCGCCACGCACACGCCCTGCTTCCTTGAGTCAAGGAAGCTGGGTGCATCACGGAGGAGGAGGAAGGGAAGCCCCGCCCCCAGGGCCAAGCCTTCCCTTTCTTGCCCCTCCTCCTCCGCAATGTGCCCGGCTTTCTTTACTCAAGGGAGCCGGGCACATGCGTGGCGAGGAGGAAGGGGAAGGAAGGGAAGGCTTCCTTGACTCAAGGAAGCTAGGCGCATCACGGAGGAGGAGGAAGGGAAGCCCTGCCGCCGGGGCGAGCCTTCCCTTCCTTCCCCCTTCTCCTCGCCACACATGCGCCCGGCTTCCTTGAGTCAACGTCACTCCCTCCAGGGTGGGGCCCGAGCGACGTCACTCCCTCCGGGGGTGGGGCCCGAGTGGTGGCGCGCGAAATGGGGCATAATTCCAAAGTGTGGCCTAGGGCGCAAAAAGGTCTTAATCCGGGCCTGATTTAAATTGTTTTAATTCTCTAAATTAGTTAATTGCTTATAAAATAATACTCAGACATATGTATAGGCAGACAGAATGGAGCGGGGGGAAAGTATAGCAGCCGTTAAGATTAAAGTGCTTAAAAAAAATATTGCTTGTGCTTTTGTTGATATAAATCCAACTCTTTCGGTGGATTATACATATACTGTATATACTCGAGTATAAGCCTTGGTTTTCATCTCTTTTCATAGGCTGAAAAAGTCCGCCTCGGCTTATACTCGGGTCAAGGTTATTTTACTCTGTTGTTGTTGTTGTTGTTGTTATTTTACATTTATTATTTTACTCTATTTATTATTATTACATTTATTATTTTACTCTATTATTATTACATTTGTTATCTTACTATATTATTACTGTTATTATTATGTTTCCTTTATTTTACTCTATTATTATTATTACATTTATGATTTTCCTCTCTTTATTATTATTGGAAGGATACTTAAGCACATTTACATTGAAGAAGGATAGAATAATGGTTTAATCAGAGTTGGGGCATCTTCTTTTAAACTTCAGTTTTATGTAAATATTCAAAAACATTTAACCTCCTGATGTCTCAATTAATGTAATTTTATTGGTTATCTATTTTTATTTTGAAATTTACCCGTAGTGGCTGCATTTCCCATCCTCAGCTTATACTCGAGTCAATTGGCTTTCCCAGTTTTTTGTGGTAAAATTGGGTTCCTCGGCTTATATTCGGGTTGGATTATACTCGAGTATATATGGTAACTGGTTTTGAACATTTAACATTTTAGCTCCAGAATTAGAAAAAGTGGGACATAAACAAATCTAATTATGATGATTTAATTCAATTCAACCATCCCAAAGTAAATTGGGAAGGGGAATTGTGTTCTGGTAGCAATTTCAAACGGACTGACAAAATATCTGAGTGATATAACTGGAGTTAATATCACATCTGAACAATTATAAACAATGAAACTGCTTGGGATGCACTACACTACCAAATCATAACTCACTAATTCCTGTATTCTTGTATAGAAGCTGAAATATTTCTCAAATTTCACAATCCTTTAATCATAGTGTGGCCAGGGTATTATGGGAGCTGCTGTAGTAATTTAAGTGACTTGAGAATCTATCATTCTTAGAGACATCATAGGCCGAAGTCAACTTGACAGCAATGAACAACCACATATTACAACATGGTGTGGTGGTTTCAGAACTAGAATAATAATAATAATATTCTTTATTTATATGCCCCTCTATCTCCCTGAGGGGACTCAGAACGGATTACAGAATACATATATGGCAAACACTCAATCCCATTATACAATTAACAACAAAGACTGGCAGTACATAGACCAGGGGTGGGCAATTATTTTTTCCAAGGGGCCACACGAGAGCCAAAATATTTTATGGATGGCCGCACCTAAAGGCTGAACTACATTCTAACCTACATTATTTATTTATTTATTTATTTACTATATTTACTATATATTACACATCATTAATATTAACATATTAATATATCAAGAAATATTCATATATTATTAGTATTAATATCATAATTATTATATTATAGTATATATAGATGTTATAATATATTGAAATTATAATATAATATAACATTATTATATATTATTATTATTATTATAAATTATTATAAAATAATAATAAAAACCACTAAAATAAAATAAAATTCAAGAAGACAAGGTGCAAACCAAGATGAAGGCTGACATCCTCAAGAGAGGAAGGATCCCAAGATGGAATGGCCCAATGGCCCCAGCCCAGAGGATGGCAAAGAGGACCCAGCTGCCACCGCAGCAGAGGAGAGCAGAGCAGCAGGTGATCAGAGGCTGCAGGCCTCCACCTGCTCTCACCCCCCGCCGTTCCCCAGCTGATCGCCCTGCCATGGAGTGCCTGCCATCCCTGGAGGCGATCCAGGCCTGCAGCAGGAGCACTCGGGGGCCAATCGTCTTCTGGGTCGCTAGGGCGATCAGCCACCTCAGATCGCCGACTGCTCCCCCTGCAGGCCCAGATCGCCTCCAGGGATGGCAGGCACTCCATGGCAGGCCGATCAGCTGGGGAATGGCTGGGGACGAGGGCGGGCGGAGGCCTGCAGCCTCTGATCGCCTGCTGCTCTGCTCTCCTCTGCTCTGCTCCCCAAAGCCGCTGCTCCTCCGGCCTGTCTGCTGACACAGGCCCCACAGAGCCCGCAATGGGATGGCGGCAGCGGCACCCCTTCCTCTTGGCCCCGCCCCTGACGCCCTTCTCCCCGGGCCAGACAGAATTGGCTGGACAGAATCGGCTGCTGGGCCTAATCAGGCCCGCGGGCCGTAGGTTGCCCACCCCTGACATAGACAGAGGCAAGGCTTCCCTCTTTTTCATCTCTGACATCTAGAGGCTGTGCTCAACCTGATTATGGGGAGGTGCTGTTCTTCCATTTTTCTATGTTGAGGAGCCTGTTGTCTGTGGACGCCTTCCTGATTGAATTGCTGGCATGTTTTTCAGGGGTGCCTTTTACCTCCCCACTGAAGTGGTACCTATTTCTCTACTCACAGTGCTATTTTCAAACTGCTAGGTAAGAAGAAGCTAGGGCTGACAGCAGGAGCTCATCCCAACCCATGGCTTGAACTGCCGACCTTCCGGTCAACAAGATTTTCTGTAGTTGGTGGTTTAACCCACTGTGCTACAATCCCAAAGACCAGAGTTTGATTCTGTGCTTGGCCTTGGAAATTCACTGGATGGCTTTATACTCTCAGCCCCATATAACCCGGTATAGGATAAGTTAGAAACAACTTCAAAAATGCATAATCTAAAAACTGACTGTATAATTGATATGAACACAACGTGATGTTAGCTACGAGTTTTATCAGTTATTCTAACTCTGCTTGACCTGAACTTCCTTTATATTCGTCTTTTCCGCACAGGTAAAAATTTGGTTTCAGAACCGGCGGGCCAAGGAAAGGAAGATCAATAAGAAGAAGATGCAGCAATCCCAGGCAGCCGGCGTGCACAGTGGCTCCGAGCCCATGAGCCCTGTCTCCTCCATGCAGACGGGGACCAATGGCCCTGTTGTGCCCAATGGAGGCGTGTTGGGCACAACGGGCTTAGTATCACCTCCCACTGCACAGTGACAGCAGCAGGAAGGGAAAAAACTTGGATGTCCCATGCTCTTTATTACAGAGGAGCTACACACATGTATGTGTGTGCACACTTGTGGATATACCAGCCCTCAGTGGGAAAGACCACTGGCTCATTGACAGTTGATGTGGATAAGCGCTGGCTCTCCTTCCCCATCTGTGCACTACAATGGACTTTGCTAAGCAGCACCACACTCCAGTTTGTGTGTGTGTGCATGAATGAATGTGTGTTTTATTTTTGCTGCACAATTTGTACAAAATATACTGTGAATTACCTGAATTCTATTAGGGGAGAAGGAAGGGAGATGTTGATTTTCCTTAATTTGCTTCATGTAATATTATTATTATTTCTATTTTTCTCCATGACACTATAGAGATGACTCGTCGCCGACACTTCTCTTTGCAATGGAAATGCCACATCTCAGGGAATTTGGGCCTGGATTTCCTTTTGTTGTTTGTTTGTTGTTCCTTGGTTTGTGTGTGTGTGTGTGTTTTTTATTACAACTGTTGTTGGGGTAATGATAAATGTCTGAGTGAGAAAAAAAGAAGAAACCCAAAGAAAGAAAAATTAAAAAAAGATTACTTTGTTTTCCTGGTGCCTTCAATGGATTCCAAAAAGCATCATGTTTCTTTACAGATTACAAAGAGTTTGAGCAAAAAGCTGCTGAAAAGTTCCAAAGCAAGTAGCTTGTTTCACTTTCATTATAAAATATATCTACAGCATTTATATTCCGCCCTTCTCTCCCTGAACGGGACTCAGAGCAGATCACAGAACACATACATGCCCGGATTACCCATAAGGCCAACATAGGCCATGGCCTAGGGGCGCAAGCCGGGGGGGGCGCAGATCACGGACTAAAAAACCCAAACAACTGGTCCGCGCTCCTCTTTCCCCCTTTCTCATGTCCCTCCTCGCTCCTTCTCCCGGCACAGTCTCTGCTCTGTCCCCTCCGTCTCTCGCTATCTGGGCTGCGGTGGGACCCTCACATTGATCCATTGATTTGCCCGCTGGTCTCTGCCTGGCCTGACCTCCTGGCTCCTGGGGAAGCCGTCTCCATGGCGACTCGCCCAGCTCCCCCGGCGGCGGACTGTAAATTCCTGCAGCCAGAGCCCAGCGGCAGAGTCCGGGAGAGGGCGGTGGGAGGGAGGGGAGAAGGAGGAGTAGGAGGCAACTAGGAGGAAAGAAAGAAAGTAAAGAAGGAAGAGAGGGAAGGAGGGAGAGGGGAGAGAAAGGGCGTTGCTTGGGTGGACCTCTCCCAGGTCCCCAGCACGAGACCACACCAACCCAGGCTCGCTGCTGCGCTCTTGGACCAAACCGGGGCAGGCTGCTTGGCCAAAGGGAGCTGCAGGAGGGAGGGAGGGAAGGATCAAGGCCAGGGCCTGGCTCTCCTGCCTTCGGGAGCAGCTGAACAAAAGCCGCACAAACTCCAACCTGAATTCTCCCTCAGTCTGCGGGAGCGCACGCCAAGCAGACATCTCTCTCTCTCTCATTCTTGCTCTCTCTCTCTCTCTCTCTCTCTCTTGCTCTCTCTCTCTCTCTCTTGTGCGCGCCTTTGGAGCGAGTTTGCACCTGCTGCGCTCTCCCCAAGGCCAAGTCTCCCGGGGAGACCTTCAGAGCACAGCGGAGCTTTCCAGCCGGTGGGAATGGGGACCTTGGAGGTGGCGGGATGGTGCCTACTCGCCTTTCTCTTCTGCGCCAGAGGCACCATGGCGAAAGCCAGCCACGTGTGGGTCTGAGTGGTGGGGGCGGGGCGGTAGAAGTTGGCTTAAAGGGGGCGTAATTCCAAAGTGTGGCCTAGGGTGCAAAAAGGTGTTAATCCAGGCCTGAACACATATACAGCCAACATTCAATGCCGTTATACAATGACAAGACAGACAACTGTACATAGAGGTATATATAGGCTTTTCCCATCTTTGGCATCTTGGAGACTGTGCTTGGTTCTGGCCATTGGGGGGGGGGTGCTGTTGCTCCATTTTTCCTGTGGAAAAGTTTTGTATGTAAACTTTCTCCTTGATCAAATAATAATAATAATAATAATAATAATAATAATACACTTTATTTATATTCTGCCCTTCTCACCCCGAAGGGGACTCAGGGTGGATTACAGTACACATACAAGCAGACAATCCCTGCCGTTTTTGTATTTGTCATACAGGACACACAACATATGCAGTAGGAGGATCTTCCAGTTGAGCCACAGGTTCTTTTCCTGGTTCTATCCAGTTGTGTCACCGGGTGCTGTTGCTCCATTGCGCCACAGGGGGTGCTGTTGCTTCATTCTCCTATGTCGAAGAGCTTGCCAGCCTGTTAGGCAATCGGTCTTCCTTATTTATTGGCTTTATAAAATTGCCGGAATATTTCTGCCATTTCTTTATGGGTGCCTAAATACCTCCTCAATTTAAAGCGGTACCTATTTATCTACTCATAATTGCAGTTTTCGATCTGCTAGGGAGGCAGGAGCTTGGCTGAAGGCCAGGGACTCACCCTGATCCAGGCTTCAAACTGTCAATCTTCCAATTGGCAAGATTTACTGCAGCTGGAGGTTAACCTGCTGTGCTAAAGCCAGGCACAGCACACAATCTGATATGAGTGATCATCCACTTGTCTTTATGCATGTGCATGTCATAGCTTGGAAAAGACACTGTTTTGGACCAAATCCCAGCAGAATGTCCATCTATTCTAGTAATAGTAGTCCTAAATTTTCCAAGATCTAGCAATATATAAATCAGTACATCTGATTTGAAATTCGGATCATGCAAAGTTGACAAATAGAAAGGACCTGTTAAAAAGTTTGCATCCTATCTAAATGCCAAATGGAACCCTTGGATTTAGTTCCTTGAGTCATGTGATTCTCTGCAAAATTAGCATAATAATAATATACACTTTATTTATATTCTGCTCTATCTCCTCAAGGGGACTCAGAGCAGATTACAGTACACATATACAGCAAACATTCAATGCCAGTATACAACTAACACAGACAGGCAGTACATAAGCAGAAGTAAATTCCCATTTTTTTCCATCTCTGGCATCTGGAGGCTGTGCTCATCTCTGGCCACGGGGGGTGCTGTCGCTCCATCTTCCATGCTGAGGAGCTTTGTTGTCCTTAGACGCTCTCCGGATCGTATCACCAGCACATCCACATGGGCACATTTTATCCCTCCCCTCCCCCCGCCAAAGCGGTATGTATTTATCTACTCACATTGCTGTTTTTGAACTGCTAGGTAAACAGAAGCTGGACTGACAATGGGAGCTCACCCCAACCTGGGCTTGAACTGTTGACCTTTTGATTGGCAAGCTTTACTGCAGCTGGCATTTTAATTTATTTATTTAAAATTTTTGTACCCTGACCTTCTCCCCTCCAAGAAGGGACTCAGACCGGCTTACAGCAAAATTCAATGCCATACAAATTTAAAACATCTTTAAAAAACATATTAAAATACATAAAAACAAAGATACATAAAACCACATTGCCAATAAAACCACATTCAGCTCGGTCTATAAAAGTGGTCACCCATTTCAGATTGAAATCAATCTCAGCTTATTCTGGGAAGGCCTCGTTCCAAATCCAAGTCTTCACCCGCCTCCTGAAGGACAACAGCGAGGGGGCAGATCTAACATCGCGTGGGAGAGAGTTCCACAGCCGAGGGGCCACCACAGAGAAGGCCCTGTCTCTCGTCCCCACCAGACGTGCTTGCAAAGATGGCGGGATCGAGAGCAGGGCCTCTCCGGAGGATCTTAATGTCCTTGATGGTTCATAGGGGAGAATTCGTTCAGACAAGTAAACTGGGCATTTTAAATCGCTGTGCTAAAGCATATTGTCCACATTTATAAGGTACACAGTCTATACATGTCTCCCTTTATGAAGTGGCCATTTCCCAAAAGATACTTTTTTGACATCTTGTTCATTCAGTATTAAAAGAAAAAAAATTCCTCAAAAAGAGGATATCCCTTATAATAACAGGAATTTGCCAATCCTATAGGGCAGTGTTTTTCAACCTTTTTTGAGCCGCTGCACATTTTTTACATTTACAAAATCCTGGGGCACACCACCAACCAAAATGGCACAAAATGACACTCTAACACAGTCATACATATAGTTACTATGTGTTTAAATGTATTTATGCACTACACTCAGTGTGAAACCTGGGCCTGTTTCGATGAACACAACATATATATGACTTCCTCTCACATACTTATACATGGCTATCATGCCTTCTCTCAGCCTTCTCTTCTTCAGGCTAAACATGCCCAGCTCTTCAAGCCGCTCCTCATAGGGCTTGTTCTCCAAACCCTTGTGAAATTTCACCCTGAGTGAAACTTGCTTCCAGTTGACTATGGATGTCATGAAGCTGTTATAAACAGTTCCTTTGGGGGGAGGCAACTCTTGAAAAATCCAGTAAAATAGTAAAAAAAAAAAACCAAGCGGAGAGGCTCAATTTGTTTCTTGGAAACCTGTGAATGCTTCAGCCTCCCAATGCTCCCAGGTTCGGTCACTGCCCAATTCACCGACGTGGAGCTTCCGACTTTGGCTGTTCTCACGAGAAATCCAAGCCAACGCGAAAACGGCAACTCAATCACTTCCAGCCAGTGCTCTGCTTTTGCGGAGGGAGGAGGGAGGCAGCGAAAGAGGCCATACAGATCTATGAATGTATAGACTCTATATGTTTCATAGATCTGTGTGGCCTCTTTCGCTGCCTCCCTCCGCAAAAGCAGAGCACTGGCTGGAAGTGATTGATTTGGTGTTTTCGCGTTGGCTTGGATTTCTCGAGAGAACAGCCAAAGCTGGAAGCTCCACGTCGGTGAATTGGGCAGTGAGCAAACCTGGGAGCATCGGGAGACTGAAGCAGCCCTGAGCGGGAGCTGGAGCCATGCTGAGTCGAGGCTCCTGAAGGCTTCCTCAAGGCGGGCCTGGTCCTGGCATTTGGTGGAGCCCTTCCTTTGCCTCGGGGAGGATCTTTGGGGAGGGAAAGGGGAGAAAGAGCTGCCAGGAGGGGGAAGAGTGCCAATTTCCCACGGCACACCTGCTGATCGCCCACAGCACACTAGTGTGCCACGGCCAGGCATGTAGCCAAGGGGGGGCTAAGGGGGCATCAGCCTCCCCCCAAATTCTCAGGGTGGTCCGCGAAAAGGCCTTACTGGTACATTATTTAAACTGTTACGTTTATTCATATCATGATCTGATCACCATGCTTATTATATCCCACATTAATGGGGTTATTGGGATAACAATACAAAAGGTTTGCTAGGGTAGACCCTCTTCCACCCAGTCTCAGCCCCCCCCCCCGAACCAAACTCCCCCCCCCCCCCCGAATCAAAATCCTGGCTATGGCCCTGGCCACGGCACACTGGTTGGGAAACACTGCTATAAGGAACACCTGGCAACCCTATCATACAAAGATATCAGTTTGACACCATTTAAACATTTCAGATACTATCATATCTTGGTTCTGTATTTGGTGAAGCATTTAGACTAGGCATGGACAAACTTTGGCCCTCCGGGTGTTTTGGACTTAAGCGGCTGCGGGGGGAAAGGAAGGAGCCTGAGGCTGTTAGGAATGTTGGGAACTGAAGTCCAAAACAGCTGGAGGAAAGGCCGAAGTTTTCCCAGGCCTGTGCTATAGTGTCAGGGGCGGTCCTAGCAATTACACGGCCTACGCAACCGCATAGGGCGCCATCTTGGACGCGGCGGGGTGGGGCGCCATTGTGGGACGATGACGCGTCACCGTCTGTGCTGCTGCTGCGTCGCCCTCCGTGTGCGTGCGCTGTGCCTACGGAGCTCAAGAGAGCTCCGTAGGGACAGTGCACGCACGCGTTGCCCTCCCACGCGCATGCGCTGTCCCTATGGAGCTCTCTTGAGTTCCGTAGGCACAGCGCACATGCGTGTCACCCTCCTGTGCGCATGTGAGGCCTACGCTCTTGAGTTCAGCAGCACGGACGGAGGGTGACGCAGCAGCAGCACGCGCATGCGCTGTGCCAACGGAGCTCTAGAGAGCTCCGTAGGCACAGCGCATGCGCGCAGAGATAAGGCCTCTTCTAGCGCTTCCTGGTGCCCGCTGCCGGTCCCACCCACGGGGCGTTGCAGAGGGCGGGAGAGCCTTCGAATTGCACAGGGCAAGGAGCGGCGGCGCGTGGGAGGAACGGAAGGAGCGCGCGCAAGGTACCAAGAAAAATATTTGGGGAGGGGGCGCAAAAATAATGTTTGGGGGAGGGGCGCCGAAATAATTTTCGCCTACCATGCGAAATTACCTTAGACCGCCCCTGTCAGGGCCGTAGCCAGGATTTTGGTTTGGGGGCTGAGTTTGGTTCGGGGCTGAGACTGGGTGGAAGAGGGTCTACCCTAGCAAACCTTTTGTATTGTTATCCCAATAACCCCATTAGTGTGGGATATAATGAGCATGGTGATCAGATCATGATATGAATAAACATAACAGTTTAAATAATGTACCCAGTAAGGCCTTCTCGCGGACCACTCTGAGAATTTCGGGGGCTGAAGCCCCCTTAGCCCCCCCCCCGGCTACATGCCTGGCCCCTGTATAGTGTGCACACACCCCCCCCCCCCCCCTCTAGAATGGGGATTCTAGGAGTTAGGCAGTAGTCCAAAAAGGGGAGAAAGCCACATGGGTCCCTTTCCTTTGCCCCACCCTCCGGCAAGCTGGAGCCCGGTCCCCTCTTTAAAATGAGATCAACCAGGAGCTAATGGCATTGCTTTGGACGTGGAGAGGTCTGCCTGTCTGTCTCCCCGGTGCAGCCGCCTCCGCCACACCCGGAGAGGTCGGCTGGGCTATAATGGGAGGAAGGCCAGGCAGGCAGCCACGGAGGAAGGAAGCCCCGCGTGCCTCCGTTGCCATGGCAGGGCGGTCAATAAATCCTGTTTAGATTGGGGAGCGAAGCGCAAGGTCTGTTTGCATAGTGGTTAGAGGTTCAAAAGTCGGCATTGTCCTACTGGCAGCAGAGCCGGCCGGCGGAGCGCGCGCCATGGGCAGGAGGAGGAGGGGGGGGAGGAGGGGGCCTTTGCTGGAGGGGGAAAGGGAGGGAGAAGGCTTCCTCCATGCAGAGAAACATCTATCTACGCCAGGCATGGGCAAACTTCGACCTTCCAAGTGTTCAGACTTCAACTCTCACCATTCCTAACAGCCTCAGGCCCCTCCCTTGTCCCCCTCAGCCCGTTAAGTTGGCCCATGTCTGATCTACACTGACTATTTAAATTGGTGTAGATCAGATATAATCTATCTACACCAGGGGTGCGCACACTTTTTCAGCATGCGAGCTACTTATAAAACCAGTGTTTTTCAACCTTTTTTGAGCCGCGGCACATTTTTTACATTTACAAAATCCTGGGGCACACCACCAACCAAAATGACACTCTAGCACAGTAATACATATAGTTAATATGTTTTTGAATGTATTTATACACTCAGTGTGAAACCTGGGCCTGTTTCAATGAACACAACATATATATGACTTCCTCTCACATATTTATATATGGCTATCATGTCTTCTCTCAGCCTTCTCCAGGCTAAACATGCCCAGCTCTTCAAGCCGCTCCTCATAGGGCTTGTTCTCCAGACCCTTGTGAAATTTCACCCTGAGTGAAACTTGCTTCCAGTTAACTATGGATGTCATGAAGCAGTTCCTTTGGGGGGGGGGGTGTGCAACTCTTGAAAAATCCAGTAAAATAGTTTTTTTTAAACAAAACATTTCCAAGCGGAGAGGCTCAATTTGTTTCTTGGAAACCTGTGAATGCTTCAGCCTCCCAATGCTCCCAGGTTTGCCCAATTCACCGACGTGGAGCTTCCGGCTTTGTTCTCACGAGAAATCCAAGCCAACGCGAAAACGCCGACTCAATCATTTCCGCCCAGTGCTCTGCTTTTGCGGAGGGAGGCAGCGAAAGAGGCCACACAGATCTATGAAACGTATCGGGAGGCTGAAGCAGCCCTGAGCGGGAGCTGGAGCCATGCTGAGTCGAGGCTCCTGAAGGCTTCCTCAAGGCGGGCCTGGCCCTGGCATTCAGCTGAGCCCTTCCTTTGCCTCGGGGAGGATCTTTGGGGAGGGAAATAGGGAGAAAGTGCTGCTAGGAGGATGAAGAGTGCCAATTTCCCACGGCACACCTGATGGTCGCTCATGGCACACTAGTGTGCCACGGCACACTGGTTGTGAAACACTGTATAAAATAACCAAGTCAAAATGATCTACCTACCCACTACAAAAATGTGAAACATAGAACACAATATCTGCTTCGAACTGGGTTTTCTGAGTCCACACTGCCATATAATCTGATTCAAAGCAGATAATTTGGGATTTTATTCAACTGTGTGGAAAGGACCTCAGATAACCCAGGGCCCTTCCACACATCCTATTTTACAGTTGACACACACAAACTGATTTCTTACTACTGGACGAATTGCTGCCAAATTTGGCCACAAGACACCTACAAGGAGTGACCATCACTAAAAATTTTTTTTTGTCATTTGGGAGTTGTAGTTGCTGGGATTTATAGTTCACCTACAATCAAAGAGCATTCTGAACCCCACCAACAACAGAATTGGAGCAAACTTCCCATACAGAACCCCCACAACCAACAGCAAATGTTCAAGGCAGAGAGGAAGGAAGGAATGAGGGAGGGAGGAAACAGGAAGGAAGGAAGGCAAGGCACGGAGGGGAGAAAGGAAGGAAAGAAAGAAAGGAGATGAGGAAGGAAGGAATGGCTCCCATATGGGCCATAGCAATGGCCGTCACGCCGCCACCATGCTGATTGGCTGGCAGCAGTTTTCAAAAAACATTAATTTAAAATATGTATCACTGTATTCTCGCTGTTTTGCGGATTTTTGCTGCCGTAGCTCTCCAAGGTGCTTTCCCTCCTCAGTCCTCCTTCCTTCTCTCCAGTGTTTCTAAACTTCTCTCAGTTTAGAAACACTTAAAATAGTGTATAACTACTAAAATAATGTATAGATATTAAATTAAATACAGCGTCCCTACATCGCGGTTTTTCACTTATTGCGGGAGGTCCTGGAAATGTAACCCCCCGCAATAAGTGAGGGAACACTGCATTATTTATGGCTGCATGGCCATGGACACTTTTTTCCCACCTCCTATCTCTGCATCCCTTAATCAGTTTTGCTGTGCAATTTGGTTTACATTGAGGACCACTGTGGCACTTTATGGGCTTTGTTTCAGGGTATTCCCTCCTCGTTTGCATCATCCAAACACCCGCATTGTCAAGTTGCCTTCAAACTGCACCCACCTTCAAACCAAGCCAACCTAGTTTCTCAAGTCGCTCCTGAAACACACACACACACTAATGGAATAATAACCAGATAACCTGGGATCAGATCCTGGGATATATGGACAGTGTGGAAGGGCCCCAACTCACATCTGTCCTTGCTAAGAGCTAAACGATATTGGAAATGAAAACTTTCTTCAAGTCTTCTGCAGTAATCTGTTCATCTATGATACTGTTACTACTGTTTCCTGTATGTATGTTCTGGTGTGCAGCTTCCTTTACTCTATGGTTCCTGAAAAGTTATAAAAGGGGCTGCACAGTACATGCTCTCTCTCTCTCTCTCTCTCTCTCTCTCTCTCTCTCTCTCTCTCTCTTTGACTATGTGACCTGTTGATAGCTGTTCTGTTATATGAGAGATGTCCTGGCTGATGACACGGAGAATTATCTCAAACATATCTGAAACTGGACTGATAAGTTATGTACCTGTGTATGCTGAACACATGAAGGTTGTGAGTAAACAAAATATGTTATTTTTATCCACGTCTACTTCGTTTTTGTCTCTTGAGTGCATGATATAAAACAAGTTGTTTTATGGGAGAGTATATATTTATCTCTGTTGGTGCCCCCTTGTTGTGGGGGAGAGGCTTGCATACCCTAATGAAGTTGTGAGCTATGCTGGCGGTGGCATAATAGCTACCAGTAGGGCCTCCCATGCCAGACAGGTCACAACCGGAGGGTCTGACAAAGAGCATCAATGGGCAGGATGGGTTCTCTAGCCTTTTGGCAACCATCCTAGGAGAAGGAAAACTCTGATTTCAAACTCGGGCAGATGGTGCTCGTTTAACCCTGTAAGGTCTGGTTACATCCCGTATAGATTACTGCAATGCTCTCTACGTGAGGTTGCCTTTGAAGACTGTTCGGAAGCTGCAAATAGTTCAACGGACAGCAGCCAGGTTGATAACAGAAGCGCCATTCAGAGAGCGTACAACTCCTCTGTTGTGCCAGCTCCACTGGCTGCCAGTTTGCTACCGGGCACAATTCAAAGTGCTGGCTTTAGCCTTTAAAGCCCTAAACGGTTCGGGTCCAACTTACTTGTCTGAACGCATCTCTCCCTATGAACCAACGAGATGTTTAAGATCATCTGGAGAGGCCCTGCTCTCGGTCCCGCCTTCTTCGCAGGCGCGACTGGCGGGGACGAGAGACAGGGCCTTTTCAGTGGTGGCTCCTCGGCTTTGGAACGCCCTCCCTAAAGACGTCAGATCGGCCCCCTCCCTCCTGACGTTTCGCAAGGAAGTCAAGACCTGGTTATTTGAGCAGGCATTTGTTGATGAAATATAAGGCTTAATTGGATACAAGGAATGACGACGATGCGATCGAAACTGATTTCAACATGACGCTGAGGCTGCAATTGTATGTTTTTAACTGTTAAATTGTTATTACATGTTTTTTTCTGGGGGGGGGGGTTGACTTGTTGCTGTGTTGTATTGAGGGCAGAGACTGCCTGTGTAAACCGTCCTGAGTCGCCTTCGGGCTGAGAGGGGCGGTATAGAAACGTGACAAATAAATAAATAAATAAATAAGGTCAACCATCTAAGAGAAGGAAACTCAAACCAAACCTACGACCTGAGGATCTCACTGCCACC
Source organism: Anolis apletophallus (assembly GCA_030556195.1). NCBI lineage: Eukaryota > Metazoa > Chordata > Lepidosauria > Squamata > Anolidae > Anolis > Anolis apletophallus. Next base: position 193,220,888 of record JARBWK010000004.1, on the reverse strand, counting down.
GTCCCAGCTTGCTAGACCCTGGCAGACGAACCTTTGGTTTAAAGGGTGAGGCCAGTTCTGTGCACGCTGCACTCCACCAGAAAGGTCCATTGCACAGGCTCGAAGGACACATCCAACCTCTGAATTATCAACGCGCTTGTAGAAAGCGTGGGATGAGTCCTTCCTGAAGCCAAGAAAAAAAATATTTTAGAGCATTGAAAAACACTTCTGAATAACTGCTTTTTTATACACTGGCAAAATCTGTGTTTTCCTAACAGATATTTTGACGTTTTATCATCCTTGTGGGAGGCTTCTCGCATGTCCTCCTATGAGGAGCTGGAGCTGACAGAGGGAGCTCATCCGTTCTCTCCTCACATTCGGCCGGCACAAGGGTTTAACCCACTGTCCCACTGGGGGTTCCTAGCAGTCTAGTAAAAACCCAGTTCAAAAGCTAACAGAAATAAAGCTGCAATCTGTCACACACTCACCTGCAGATGAGTAGGGTTTAGCTTTTGGGTAAACATGCACAGGGATTAGACTGAAACCAATAGACTTGAAAGTAAGTGGTTTCATTCAAGGGCTTTTGGGGAATTTGTTTACTCAGAAGTATATTTTGGTGGGTTGTTCCATAGTGGTTGGAACCTCAAGTCAATCCATACAATTGTAGTTTTCTTAGGTCTATTGGTGAATATTTGAAAAGCAATTATGAACTAAGAGACATTCCAGAGCTGTGCAGGAAAATAGATTCCAAGGGTTGGATTTAGACCTGGGCTAGATCTACACGGCCAAATAATGCAGTTGAAGTTCATTATATGGAACAATGGCTTCAAACTACAGGAAAGGAGATTCCACCTGTACATTAGGAAGAACTTCCTAACTGTGAGAGCTGTTCAGTAGTGGAACTCTCTGCCTGGAGTGTGATGTATGCCCAGCCTGGCCTGCAGGCCACAAGGAAGGCCTTTGTGGGCCACATCCAGCTCACAGGCAATATATTGTGCAGGCCTGGTGTAGATCCATATAATGCAGTTTGAACTGCACTGAACCGCAGTATATGGGTCTTCACTAGCCTTGGGCAAACTTTGACCTTCCAGGTGTTTTGGACTCCAACTCCCACAATTCCTAACAGCCTACTGGCAGTTTAAGTCCAAAGCATCTGGAAGGCCAAAGTTTGTCCCTGCCTGGTCTACATTGACCATATAATGCATTTAGAACTCACTTATTTGGCAAAGTAGATCCAGCCCTAGTCCTGCTTAAAACTTAGTGCATGGGCTGATGAAATCAATGGGGTTTAATTTTCTCATGATTGTATAGATCAGCGATTCTTAACCTGGGGGTCGGGACCCTTGAGAGGGTCATGAAGGGATGTCAGAAGGGTCACCAAACACCATCAGGAAACACAGTATTGTCTGTTGGTTGTGGGAGTACTGTGTGCCAACTTTGGTTCAATTCCATCATTGCTGGAGTTCAGAATGCTCTTTATTGCAGGTGAACTATACATCCCAGCAACCACAACCCCCAAATGTTAAGGTCTATTTCCCCCAAACTCCACCAGTGTTCACATTTGGGCATACCGAATATTCGTGCCAAGTTTGGTCCAGGTCTATCATTGTTTGAGTCTACAGTGCTCTCTGGATGTAGGTGAACTATTATTATTATTATTATTATTATTATTATTATCTTCATTTGTATTCCGCCCTTCTCAACCCGCAGGGGACTCAGGGTGGATTACAGTGTACACATTACATTTAGACACACAAACACACAAGACAGACAGAGGCAATTTAACATCTGGCCACCAGGGGGAGCTGTCTCACTCCTTCATTCCTCAGCGTATTTTCCGGAGATCTTTTTTATGGCCTCGTAAATTAGTTAAATTTAGCCTCTCCACTAAGTGGTACCTTAATTTCCTACTTGACAGATGCAACTGTCTTTTGGGTTGCAAAGGTTGACAACAGGCTATACAATAGGTCGAGAGCTCACCTTGACCCAGGCAGGCCTTGAACTCATGACCTTCTGGTCAGTAGAGATCTTATGCAGCTGACACCCAGCCAGCTGTGCCACATTCTTGGTGCACTACAACTCCAAACCTCAAGGTCAATGCCTACCAAACCCTTCCAGTATTTTCTGTTGGTCATGGGAGTTCTGTGTGCCAAGTTTGGTTCAATGCCATCATTGGTGAAGTTTAGAATGCTCTTTGATTGTAGGTGAACTATAAATCCCAACAACTACAATTCCCAAATGGCAAAATCTATCCCCTTTCTCAACCCCACCAGTATTCTAATTTGGACGTATTGGGTATTTATGCCAAATTTGGTCCTCCGGTGAATGGAAATACATTCTGCATATCAGGTATTTACATTATGCTTCATAACAGTAGTAAAATTACAGTTATGAAGTAGCAACGATAATAATAATGTTATGGCTGGGGGTCATCACAACAGGATGAACTGTATTAAGGGGTTGTGGCATTAGGAAGGTTGAGAAACACAGGTATAGATGCTATACTATAGCAGCAATCTGATCATTCTGTTCTCTATGCCACTGCTTTCACGCTCATCAAAATAATTATGCAGACAAATGCTTATGCAGCACAGTTCAAAAGAATGTCTGAATAGTTGTCACATGCCTTCAAACATGGCAACGTTAAGGCAAACCTGTTATAAGGTTTTCTGGGCCAGAGTTGTCCAGAGTTGTTTGCCTTTGCTTTCTTTGCATTCTCTTTGAGGCTGAGAGAATGTGACTTGCCCAAGGTCACTAATTGAGTTTCTATGGCCAAGTGATCGCCAAGTCATATTCCAAACGCTACACCAACTGACTTTCAATAAATTCACTATAACTAAACAGGGGATATGATATGAAAGTAAGTTTCAGTGGATTTATTTTATTTTATTTATTTAGAGCAGTGTTTTTCAACCTTTTTTGAGCCGAGGCACATTTTTTACATTTAAAAAATCCTGGGGCATAACACCAACCAAAATGACACTCTAACACAGTAATACATACAGTTAATATGTTTTAAAATGTATTTATACACTCAGTGTGAAACCTGGGCCTGTTTCGATGAACACAACATATATATGACTTCCTCTTACATACTTATACATGGCTATCATGTCTTCTCTCAGCCTTCTCTTCTTCAGGCTAAACATGCCCAGCTCTTCAAGCCGCTCCCCATAGGGCTTGTTCTCCAGACCCTTGTGAAATTTCACCCTGAATGAAACTTGCTTCCAGATAAATATGGATGTCATGAAGCTGTTCTAAACAGTTCCTTTGGGGGGGAGGGCAACTCTCGAAAGATCCAGTAAAATAGTAAAAAAACAAACATTTCCAAGTGGAGAGGCTCAATTTGTTTCTTGGAAACCTGTGAATGCTTCAGCCTCCCGATGCTCCCAGATTTGCTCACTGCCCAATTCACTGATGTGGAGCTTCCGGCATTTGGTGGAGCCCTTCCTTTGCCTCGGGGAGGATCTTTATGAGGGAAAGGGGGAGAAAGCTGCTAGGAGGGGGAAGAGTGCCAATTTCCCACGGCACACCTGCTGATCGCTCACAGCACACTAGTGTGCCACGGCACACTGGTTGGGAAACACTGATTTAGAGCATTTGTATCCCATCCTTCTCAACCCCCGAAAATTGGCAATTGTTAGATGCCGACAAATAAACAGTTAAAGCACAACAATTAACATAAACAGGTCAACAGCAATAAAAATACATTAAAAAGCAATAAAAATACCTTTAAAGTACTGGCCCTGAAATATTAACACAACCAAGTCTGGGTCCACAAATCCAAATCATAGTCCAGAGTTCCAGTCCATGGTCTCTTAATTGACAATTTTCATGAGTTATTGCAGTTGTTGCTCAGCCAGCTGCCTGAATGCTTGATCCCAAAGCCAAGACTTGAGTTTTTTCCTAAGGAAAGGAGAGAAGGAGTCACCCTGATTTCACTGGGGAATACATTCCACAGACCCGGGGGAGGCGGGGGCACAACAGAGAAGGCTCTATCTCTCGTCCCTGCCAATCGCGCTATGCCACTATGTCTGAATCCAATCGCAAACTCTTTCCAGAAATTCTTTATTGTGTAAGCACACATAGCTATCAAGGTGTTCAGAACTGGCTCTCATAAGCTCCCAGTGGATTGTTGCTAGAAACATTGGATTCTCCTCTGTAGCTAATGTCAGTGATGTCTGATTTTGAGTGCTACAAGTCCTGGAGCTTATGTTTTCCATATTACTCTTGACATTTTTATTCTTGGCCTTTTTCTATCACCTGGGAACAAATGCTGTCTGCTTCAGATGTGCTTCCAGTCCATCACTAAACATTATAAAACTAAAGCTTTCTACATTCCGGACTAGGCCTATGGTGCACAGTTTAAGGCAGAAGGCAACACAGCTACCCCGAGATAAAGGCTACCCTGTCCTTGTTACTGGGCAGAATGCAACTTCTACCAACTCTATGATTCATATTTAGACTTGGGTCTCCAATATAGCTTATCATCTATTATATAAAGGGGTTCCCGTCATGGAACGACCGTCCCAAACAGAGAAACCTTACAACGCAGAAACACCAAACTTGCCAACAGAAATAGGCCTCAAGCAAGGTAGGTTTGTAGCAAAGAAACTTTCCCCCCAAAACCTAAAAGGCCCACAAAACAACGAGTAAAAAACCCCCTACATTTCCCAGCATCCTCCGGAGCTGCCAACGACTCTCCCAGCCTCTACATTCTGACAACATGATTGGCTGCCAATAAGGGCGGATTTGCATAACTCCTGTACTGGCCAGCCAACATGAACATTCCGACCCCTAATAAACTGTCAGAGGAGGATAAGGCAAAGGGCTGAGGCACAAACACAAACACCCAATTCAATTCCCACAGAAAATTTACACCCCTACAAATCACAGACCACGCCCAAAATTGACAGTAAGGCTTCATTAACTTAATTTCCTTGACTAGGCCTCACTTAATGGAATGCTGTTTATGCTCTGAATTGACAGTAAGGCTTCATTAACTTGATTCTCCCGACTAGCCCTCAGCTTATTTGACATTGTGTATGGCCTGAATTGACAGTAAGGCTTTATTAACTTGCTGTTCCTGACTAGGCCTCAGCTCATGGGACACTGCGTATGGCCTGAATTTACAGTAACCTACCTTGGCACACAGAGCCCCTATGACCCACGCAACATTCTACTACAGTTTGGAGGAGGGTGGACCATGGATTATGGGACTTGAAGTACCTCCATGGATAATGGGATTTGTACTTCTTCAAAACCCATCATTCCCCACAGACCACTGTGGCCCAGAACCAAGACTGATAAAGACCAAACTTGGCACACAATGCCCCCCATGACCCACACTCCATCCGACTGCAGTTCAGAGGAGGACACACCATGGATAATGGGATTTCAAGTACCTCCACTCACTTCCAAAGTACCCCACCCACACAAGCATCAACCTCTACTTCAACACAGCAGACGGAAAGACAAAAATCATTGCATATCCACAAGCTATGCAGAACGGCAGCAACAACACACACCAACAACTCCCCAGGACTTCAACATCCCACCAACCAGAACAACCCACAACGACACAGCCATGGCCCCAACAACACCATAACTTACAACAATTCCAACCCTTACGTACCCAGACTTTCTCGCATCTCCTAAATAGGGCACAGCAACGCGTGCCGGGTACAGCTAGTTCATATATACATGCATACATACATATATATTCGTATACACACACACACAGGGAATGTGGTGCAGCTGGCTGGGTGTCAGCTGCATAAGATCTCTGCTGACCAGAAGGTCATGAGATCGAGGCCTGCCCGGGTTGGGGTGAGCTCTCGACCAATTTGTGTAGCTCGTTACTGACCTTTGCAACCCGAAAGACAGTTGCATTTGTCAAGTAGGAAATGTAGGTATCACTTTGTGGGGAGGCTAAATTTAACTGATTTGTGAGGCCATAAAATCTTCAGGAAGTACACAAAAAGAATGAAGGTATGCGACAGCTCCCCCTGGTGGCCAGAAACTGAAATGTTAAATTGCCTTTATGTCTGTCTATATATGTTGTATATCAAATGGCATTGAATGTTTGCCTGTATATGTGCATTGTGATCTGCTCTGAGTCCTCTGCGTGGTGAGAAGGGCAGAATATAAATGATGTAAATAAATAAATATATATGAATACAGGTGTTCCAAAATATTTTAAAAAGAAATCCAAAAGACTTCTGATTTGAAACATTTCAAGAAAGGAATACTCAATTTACCGCTTTATTAGAACCCCCTCCCTCCCCAACAACAACAAAAATTACAAAATGAGTTAGCCTCTCTCCTCTATTATTTAATATCTATATGCGTCCACTTGCTCAACTGGTGCGTAGTTTCGGTCTGGAGTGTCATCAGTACGCTGGTGCTGAGGATGGAAGGCCGGCCAGACTCTGTACCCGATTATTTCCATCAGTGCCTGGAAGCCGTGACTGGGTGGCTACGGGCCAGCAGGTTGAAGGTGAAGCCGTCAAAAATGGAGGTACTGTGGCTGGGTCGTGGGGGGGGGGGTGGGAGCTCCAGCTGCCAATAATGGACGGTGAGGTGGTTAGTCCATCACCGCTGGTTAAAAGCCTGGGGGTCCAACTGGACCCTCTGCTGACAATGGAGGCTCAGGTCTCCACCGTGAGCAGAGCAGCGTTTTTCCATCTGCGCCAGGCAAGGCGTCTGGCACCCTACCTTTCCAGTGACGACCTAGCCGCGGTGATCCAGGCCACGGTCATCTCGAGACTGGACTACTGTAACGCCCTTTACATTGGCCTTCCTCTGTCGGTAATCCGGAAACTGAAGATGGTGCAAAATGCTGCGGCTCGACTGCTGGCTGGAGTGACACTAACATGCCACATCACACCAGTCCTCCAGTGTTTGCACTGGCTTCCCATTGAGTACCGGATTGCCTTCAAAGTGCTGTTGTTAACCTTTAAGGCCTTGCATGGTCTGGGGCCAGTGTACCTGAAGGACCGCCTCTCCCTGCACATTCCCCAGAGACCACTACGGTCCATGGACCAAAACTTATTGGAGGTTCCGTCACTCAAGATTTGCTGATTGTCATCGACTCAGCAGCGCACCTTTTCTGTAGTAGCGCCTACCCTGTGGAACGCCTTCCCGGCAGAGGCACGAGCAATAACGGAGTTACAGGCCTTCAGGAGGGCCTGTAAGAGCACCCTGTTCCGCCAGGCGTTTAATCTCTAAGGTTGTGCTTTCCATTCTGGTTCTAATCTGTTTTTATTCTGTTTCTAACTACGTTGTGTTGTGTATTCATTGTTGTGAACCACCCTGAGCCTTTTTGGGAAGGGTGGTATATAAATCGAAATAATAATAAAAATAAATAAATAAATCTCTATATATAATAAAGCGGAATGTTTGTATGTATGCATGTGTGTATGTTTGTATTTATGTGGCAGCGTTCTGATTGGCTCCCGGCCTCTACATTCTGACAACATGATTGGTTGCCACTGAGGGAGCATTTGCATAATGCCTCTATTGGCCAGCCAACACGAACATTCCGACCCTCTAAACTGGCAGAGGAGGATAAGGCAAAGGCCTGAGGCAGTCGCCAACACGATCATTCCGACGCACTGCGACCCTCATCCAATTACCAAAAAAGAACAAACTAGGCACACAGAGCCTTCATGACCGACTTTACATCCTGGTGCCGTTTGAAGGAGGATGGGCCATGGATGATGGGACTTGCAGTACCTTCACTAACTTCCTGAGACCACTGCAAGCCACGTAAACATCTCATAAGGACCACCCTTGGCACACAATGCCTTTCTCAAATAACCCAGGCAGGGCCGGGTCCCCAAGCTAGTAAATAAATAAAATACATCACTCAGATATGAAGTTTAGGATTTGAATTTAACTTTACGGCCAATTGCTGGATTTGAACCTTGGCTCCTTAAAAAAACCCATAAATGCATAAGGTTGGATACACTCTCTCACTGTCGTACAATTCTTGGTGGAAGCTTGTTGCCGCTGTGTGTGTCCAGCATAAGGCTCCACCTCATGCCCTCTAATCTCACCCTGGATAGTTATCCATTACAGATAATTCCTAATCCTATCTGCAATGGAAGTGACCATCCATTCAATGCTGCTTAATTAACAGAAGTGACTTCCCCTCCTTCAGAAGTGCCTCTCTTCCTCCATCTGGCCATTTACAATCTATTGACCCCTCGTCCTGGAAACAATTAGTGTCACGGCATATATACATCATCTGGCACAATTAGCACTCTGTATGTGTGTGTATGTGTCTTTCTCTCCTTGGCCCTGATGCAGAAAGCAGGGCGATTTGTAAGCAGGCACTCCAAACACTTGCCGGACTTTTTTTTACAGGAGGGAGGGGAGCTCCTGGAAGGGGAGAAAGGTCAGGCCCTCAGAGGAAAGAAGGCACTGCTGTGACAAATATGGTTCACACGGAAAGCCCCAGGGTCTCCTTTGCCCTGGAAGCATGCTAGCCCCCTTAGTCATCCTCCAGGTGCCCTTTGATGTCAGGGCCATTGTTCCTTCTTCTGGTCCCTGCCTTTGGGCCGGCCCTCCTTCCTTTCCTTTTGGATCTCCTGAGTTCAAAGGTCTTCCAACACAGAGGGTGGAGACATTTTATCATTATGATTATTAGGGGACCCCCAGCCAGTTACTTTGGTAGTGCTTGGCCAAACAACAAATATTATTTATTTATTTATTTATTTACGGCATTTTACCCCGTTCTTCTCAACCCCTGAGGGGGGACTCAGAGCGGCTTCCAAAAAGCACAATTTGATGCCTACATCACAATCGCAGTATAAAAACACAATATAAAACCCTCCAGCATTCGACACTAAAATACATTAAAATACAATTATATTCACACATCCTATGCATTCACCTATGTTAAAAACAGTGTTCCGTCTTTAAAAGCATTGAGCCCTATTCACCAACTTTCCATTAAACTACTAAAGTGCTGTCCTGTGCTACTATGCGAACGCCTGGTCCCACATCCAGGCTTTCACTTTTTTCCTAAATGTCAGGAGGGATGGAATTGATCATATGTCGCTAGGGAGCGCATTCCACAGACGGGGAGCCACCACTGAGAAGGCCCTCTCCCTCGTCCCCATCAGCCGCACCTGGGAAGCCGGCGGGGGAGAGAGCAGGGCCTCCCCGGATGATCTTAAAGTACGAGGTGGGACGTAGCGGCAGATGCGTCCAGACAAGTAAGCTGGGCAAGAACCGTATAGAGCTTTAAAGGTCAAAACCAGCATTTTGAATTGAGCCCAGAATTGGACCGGCAGCCAGTGGAGCCGACACAACAGGGTGGTGGTATGCTCCCTGTATGTAGCTCCAGTTAGTAGTCTGGCTGCTGCCCGTTGGACTAGTTGTAATTTCCGAACTGTCTTCAAAGGCAGCCCCACGTAGAGCGCGTTGCAGTAATCTATTCGGGATGTGACCAGAGCGTGGACGACCGTAGCCAGATCAGACTTCCCAAGGTACGGGCGCAGCTGGCGCACGAGTCTTAACTGTGCAAAAGCTCCCCCGGCCACGGCTGAGACCTGGGGCTCCAGGCTCAGCGATGAATCCAGGATCACTCCCAAGCTGCGAACCTGCATCCTCAGGGGGAGTGTAATCCCATCCAACACAGGATGTAACCCTATGCAACAATCCTATTAGTGTCACACACACACACCAGAATATAATATCCATATGGTTGTACAGGGCCGCAGCCAGGATTTTGATTCGGGAGGGGCTGAGTTTGATTCGGTGGAGGGGAGGGGGGCTGAGTCTGAGTGAGAGAGGGTCTACCCCAGCAAACCTTTTGTACCATCATCCCAATACCCCCATGCATATGGGATATAATGAGCATGTTGATCAGATCATGATATGAATAAACATAACAGTTTAAATAATGTACCAGTAAGGTATTGCGTGTGCAAGCGTGACACACCTCGCGCCAAGAACAACAGGCAGACACAATTGGTTGGATAAAAATGGCCACAACTCAATTTATTGGAAACAGGAACATAGGGTTGGCGGCCACACATGGATCCTGGATCAAGGTCGGACAGCCCCCACGAAAGACATATGCGTTTGCAAGCCTGGGGTGTGAGCGGCCCAATGCCTATCCAAGGAAACTCAGCACCCCAGGGGGCCTGGGCATTATCCCCCATACAACCAAGGGGCGATAAGCCAGCCTGATCCAGGGGCCATGCCACACGCCACACGCCAAACACGGAGTTGCAACAATGAACATAACAAAACGTAAAACCAGAAACAGAGCAACAATAAAGTGCAGAGTAACAAAAAACACCAACAAGTAATGCAATGGGTAGGGAGGGTGGGAGGAAAAAACAAGACTGCCTCCCCACGTGGTGAGGCAGTCCCCGGGCAGCCTTAAGTAAGCTGCCCGGGCAGAAGTGTGTGCCGGCCGGAAGCAAGGAGGGGGCGGGGCGGAGCCAGCCCCCTCATTGGCCGGCCGGCGTGGATGGCGGGAAGCTGTCCCGCCACCCCAGGGGCTTATGGGGGGAAGAAGCCCCTCAGGCAAGAAGATGGCGCGGGGGCAACGCTACCCCGCAAACCGCATGGTAAGTCGGCCATGCCCATTCTCGCAGACCACCCTGAGAATTTTGGGCTAACAAAATTTGGGGCCGACCCCCACCCCCCGCGCAACATGCCTGCCCTTGTACCTTTTTGGCCATTATAAGAGGTTTGCAAGTGTAAGCGGAACTCCCCATTGCACATGCACTTGCTCATTCTTGGATGGTATGCATTTCCTTTGGCCTTAATGTACCACGAGATTAGTGGTTCTCAACCTTCCTAATGTCGCGACCCCTTGATACAGTTCCTCATGGTGTGGTGACCCCCAACCATAACATTATTTTCATTGCTACTTCATAACTATATATTTTTTTCGACTGTTATGAATGTATATAAATAAAAATGTAATGTTCTTTTGTGGGATTAACATAACTAAAAAACTGCTGGGCCAATTGACAGCAATTTTGGACACTACACCCTTAACAGACCAACAAGTCACCATCACCCATAACCCCCCCCCCCCCCCAAGAAGGACTTAAAAAACCCCAAAAAGCGAAATGACAATACAGATGTAGATGCCCGGCTTACTAACCATGGGGCCCTTGCTCTGCAGAAAGCAGGGACGCAGCAACTCTTTTCCAGTCTATTTCTAGAGAGAAGGAAGGAAGGAAGAAGGAAGGGGAAGAGGGAAGGAAGGAAAGAGGAAAGGAAAGAGGGAACAAAGGAAAAAGACAGAGAAGGAAGGAAGGAAAGAAAGAGGCAGAGAAGGAAGGAAGGAGAGAATGAGGGCGGAAAAGAAAAATGGGGGTATGCAGGAAAGAGGTAGAGAAGGAAGGTAGGAGAGAAGTAAAGAAAAAAGAAAAGGAAGGTAGGAAAGAGGGGAGAAGGAAACATTGAGAGAAAGAGGGAGGGAAGGAAGGAAAGAGAGAGAAGGAAGGATGGAACAAAAGAGCAAAGGAAGGAAGGAAGTAGAGAAGGAAGAGAGCAGAAGGGGAAGAAGTAGGGGAAGAAAAGGGGGAAGGAAAGAGGAAGGGAAGGAAAAAGAGAAAGAAAGAAAAGGAGAGAATATATGGCAGTGTGGACTCAGATAACCCAGTTCAAAGCAGATATTGTGGGATTCCCTTCCTTGGTATTCTGGGTTATATGGCTATGTGGGAGGGCCCTAAGAGTGAGGAGGCTGTTCTGATGTCACTGGGGAGGAAGTTCCACAGCCGCGGGGCCACCACCGAAAAGGTCCTGTCTCCCGTCCTTCCAACCACACCTGTGATGAGGGCGGAACAGCGAGCAGGGTCACCCCAGAAGATCTTAACAGTTGCACCGGATCATAAAGGGAGATATGTTTGGGCAGGTAAGCTGGACCGGAACCGTTTAGGGATTTATAGGCTAAAGCCAGCACTTTGAATTGAATTCAGGTGCATGTCATTGCAGCCATGCCTCCTGAGAATCAAGGCCCACTGATTTTGATGGTATATGATACTCTCAAGTAATTATGTGTTTGATTCCCGTCTTAGGCTTCGAACCAGTGCCGTCTAGTGGATTGTTGTGAAAAAATCCTGGGAGCCCAGGACGAGTGAGTCATGCTCTGCTAGCAATGGGAGAAAATAAAGCAATTTTTATCAGTGGTGCTCTTTATTTACTCTGCTATGCTTCTTGCATATTAAGGAAGGCAAATAGAACTTGAGAAACCTTTCGCTTCCCCTAAAATGGTTAGATTTCCATCTAAACCCAAAATTCTTGTGAAAGTTATTATTGAGAACCCCTACAAGACTTGGTCGAGAGTTGTTATTGTTTTGAACCGAAGGTAAGGCTCCAGTTTACTTACCGTACCTTGGAATTGGACATTGCTCTTTAACTCTCCTAAAGACTCTAGCTAAGTACACACAGCTTTGCAGCTCGGAATGACGCCTTAGAACATTCCAGGATCCACAGATGTTTGGAGCATTTGCATTTTCTTCTTTCAGTATCTAAACCAAACTAAATATGGGCACTTAAAACAAGAAAAGAATGGGATGGGCACTGAATCAGGGTGTATCTACACTGTAGAATTCTTGGCTTTTCTTCGAGAACAAAGATTCAGGAAGGACTCATCCCACGCTTTTTACAAGCGCATTGATGACTAAAAAGGCCAATCCGAGATAGGCAAGTCCGGTTGCAGAAAGCACAGCAGAAAGTCTCCTTGGGTGATGTTGTTTCCAAGTTGTGGTTCTTTCTACATTGTCGTTTCTCTTCGAGACTCGTTCGACGTGTCTTCTCAAAGGAGGCTGCAGCATTATGGATAGTGCATCTCCATGCCTCCCAATGTGAGGGCAGGGTGGACCATTGTTGGTGATCAATCCGCCCGAGCCTGAGATGTTGTTTCAGGGAGTCCTTGTATCTCTTCTTTGGGGTGCCTCTCTTGCGCTGACCTGTGGCAAGTTCACCATAGAGTAGTATCTTTGGGAGGCAGTGGTCCTCCATCCTAGAGACATGCCCTGCCCAGCGCAGCTGTGTTCTCAATAGTGTGGCCTCAATGCTGGTGATCCCTGCTTGCTCAAGGACAGCAACATTTGTCACATAGTCAGTCCAATGTATATTTAGGACTGTGTGAAGACAGTGCTGATGAAAGCGTTTGAGGAGTCATAGGTGTTGGCGATAGGTGACCCATGTTTCAAACCCATATAAGAGAATAGACAGTACGATAGCTCTGTACACACTGATTTTGGTGCTTTGTCTCAGGTGCTTGTTGCTCCAGACTCTTTTGTGAAGCCTTCCGAATGCACTCTATGCCTTTGCTAATCTGTGATCTATCTCTTTATCAACCTTGGCATCTGAAGAGATTATGCTTCCCAGGCAGGGGAACTGCTGAATGAACTTAAGCACAAAGGAAACAAACTATCCCAAAAAAAGCTTCAATGTTTATATTTCCAATTTATCACAATTTATGCTGTGTAAATTTGTAGCCAGTTCACAGAAGAATAGTTTCTCTGAATGTTGATTTATGACATTTTGAGATTATTGAAATAATGTCTGCATTGACTTATGGTCAGTAGATGGCAGTGTTGGATCTTACTTGGAAAGACCAACCTTTTTTAAAAAAACCAACTTTTTTTTCATTCAAAGAGCATAGGGAACATGGTATGTATATCACTTTTATGTGTGTGTCAGAGCAACTTGAGAAATGGCAAGTCGCTTCTGGTGTGAGAGAATTGATGGTCTGCAAGGAGATTGCCCACAGAACGCCTGGATGTTTTACCACCCTGTGGGAGGCTTCTCTCATGTCCCCGCATAAGAAGCTGGAGCTGACAGATGGGAGCTCATCCCACTCCTCAGATTCAAACCACTGACCTTTTTGTCAGCAGTCCTACTGGCACAAAGGTTATCCCATTGCACCACTGGGGGCTCCTGTATTTCAATGGCAAGTGGCAGGGCCGTAGCCAGGATTTTGATTCGGGAGGGGCTGAGTTTGATTGCGGGGAGGGGGGACATTCTGAGTGAGAGAGAGTCTACCCTAGCAAACCTTTTGTATCATTATCCCAATACCCCCATGCATATGGGATATATTGAGTATGATGATCAGATCATGATATGAATAAACATAACAGTCTAACAGTAGCCGGGGGGGCACTTGAGGGGCTTCAGCCCCCCCACCCCCAAAATTCTCAGGGTGGTCCGCAAGAATGCCTTACTGGTTACTGGTACATTAAGGCATTCTCGCGGACCACCCTGAGAATTTGGGGGGTTGAAGCCCCTCAAGCCCCCCCCCCCCTTCCCAGTCTACATGCCTGCCAAGTGGGTAGAGATGCTCTTTCAGGGAAGAGCAAAATGAGGACAGCTGCTCCATAAGAATTCTGTCCCCTCCAAATGAGATTCCTCTTCTATCCCCAAATTTCCAGCATGACAGTCATTTAAAGATTTCAAGTGAGCATTTAAAGGTATAGTTTATATGTTTTTAATGGTTTATTTATATATTGTAAGGTTTTTATATGTTTTTATATTGTTATGTTGTTTTAATTGTTGTTTTTTTATGAATGTATGTCATCAAACTATTGCCAATCTGTAACCCGCCTTGAGTCGCCTTAGGGCTGAGAAGGGCGGGCTAGAAATACTGTAAATAATAAATAAATAAATAAATAGTTTAGGCATCCAAAGAGAAGAGCAAATAAAATTTCCAAGGGAATGCAAACACAGCAACTGGATACGGTCATCCACGCTCTGGTCACATCCCGAATAGATTACTGCAACGCACTCTACGTGGGGCTGCCTTTGAAGACAGTTCGGAAATTACAATTAGTCCAACGGGCAGCAGCCAGATTACTAACTGGAGCTACATACAGGGAGCATACCAACCCCCTGTTGTGTCAGCTCCACTGGCTGCCTGTCCATTTCTGAGCGGAATTCAAAGTGCTGGTTTTGACCTTTAAAGCTCTATATGGTTCTGGCCCAGCTTACTTGTCCGAACGCATCAGCCTCTATGTCCCACCTCATAAATTAAGATCATCCGGGGAGGCCCTGCTCTCGCCCTCGCCAACTTCTCAAATGCGGTTGGTGAGGACGAGTGAGAGGGCCTTCTCGGTGGTGGCTCCCCATCTGTGGAACGCACTTCCAAGCGACATACAATCAACCCCATCCCTCCTGGCATTCAGGAAAAAAGTGAATTCTTGGCTGTGGGACCAAGCATTTGCACATTAGCACAATACAGCACTTTGGACTGGATTTGTAATGGCAAGTTGATGGACATGGCTCAATGCTCCTGTTATGGACGAAATACTGTTTTTAACTTAAGAGAATGTGTATTTATTACGTTGGCATCGAATTGTGCCTTTTGTTAGGCCGCTCTGAGTCCCCCCTCGGGGGTAGAGAAGAGCGGGGTAGAAATGTTGGAAATAATAAATAAATAAATAAATATAGATATGAACAAATTTCTATGCATTACTCTACATTGCTAGAACTTAGGAGCAAAGTGTCACGGGCAGACATGTCCGCGTCTATTCCATTTTGATCAGACCTCGTCTGGAATACTGTGTCCAGTTCTGGGCACTGTAATTCAAGAAGCATATTGACAAACTGAATCATGCCCAGAGGAGAATGGCAATCTGTCGGGGTATTTTGATTGTGCTTTTCCTGCATGGCAAGGGGTTGGACTGGATGGCTCTTCCAACTTTATGATTCCATGATTCTACAAAAGGTGACCAAAATGATCCAAGGTTTGGCAATCAAGCCGTATGAGGAATCACTGAGGGAGCTGGATATGTTTAGGTTGGAGGGAAAAAAGGCTGAACATAAGAGCTGTGTTTAAATATTTGAAAGAATGTCACATCGAGGAGGGGACAGGCTTGTTTTCTGCTGCTCTGGAGACTAGGACATAAAGCAATGGATGGAAACTGCAAGATAGGAGATTCCACTTAAACATTACGAAGAACTTGATGGCAACAGTGGTTGGGCAGTGGAATATGTTCCTCAGATCATAGTGAACTCTCCACGTCTGGAGATTTTGAAACAGTTGCTGGATGGCCATCTTCAGAAAGGTTTTTCTGCATAACAGATGGTTGGACTGGATGGCCTTTGTGGTCCCTTCCAACTCCATGGTTCTATGACATTTGGGTACTGAATAACAATGTAATTTGGAGATGGGAAATTCCCTTATTCCATGTCTCCTAGCTTCACATTGTGAGTGCAGACTCAAAAATCCTTTTGTTCATTCCTTCCATTCTCTGACAAGTGAGCAGTTTGTACATATTTCAAGCTGAGACCTGATTTGAAGTGCAGAGGAAACTACACAACACTCCCCTGCATCTCTCAAGTTTTAACACCTGACCACATGAATCTGTCCTCAACGTGGAGGAGGGCTTTTAGTGACATCGCGCCAGCCTTATGGTGTCAGAATGTAAAGATATAAAACAAATGTTTGAGTTGTGAGTATCTGTTATGTTTAGTTTATGTAGAGCAGTGCTGTCCAACTTCTTCCGGCCCAAGGGCCGGAAGAAGTGTCACTGATCACCTGGGGGGCCGCAGGTGATCAGTGAGCGGGGGGCGTGGCTGCTCCCGGGGGCGTGGCCGTCCTCCTGCACGGCCCGCCCATTTTCAGGAGGGTTTTCCTGGGTGACGTTAGGCTGGGTGACGCCTGACGTCACCCAGCCTAACGGAAACCCTCACCTGGAGGCTGGTGGGGGGAAACCCTCCCCGCAAGCCTGGATGGCTGGTGGGGGAGCAGAGGGAAGCGCCGCTCGCCTGGATGGCTCCCGCCAGCCTTCCAGGCTTCGGGGAGGGTTTTCGCCCGGCTCCTGTGTCTCTCTGAGCAGAGGGACACGGGAGCTGGTGGGGGGAGCGAGAAGCTCCCCCACCAGCCTGGATGGCTGGTGGGGGAAGGGAGCTGGGCGCTCCCACCAGCCTTGGCTGGCCAGCCTTTCAGGTTTGGGGAAGGGTTTTTCGTCCGGCACTCGCGTCTCGAGTGCTGGGTGAAAACCCTTCCCCAAACCTGGAAGGCTCGCGGGGAAAGCGAGCGCCGCGTCTTGCTTCCCCCGCCAGCCATCCAGGCTGGCGGAGGAGTTTTCGCCGCTGCTGTGATGCCTTGGAAGGGAGGGAGGCGCCGCGGGGGACCCCCCCTCCCTTCCAAGGCATCGGCTCCGGAGAGAGAGAGGGAAAAAGAGGGCGGTGCAGGGAGGAGGAGCTGGGTCACTTCCTCCTCCCTGCCCCTCCCCCGCCGCCATTTAATTTTTTAAAAAAATAAAAATGGTGGCCGGGGCATAGCTGGGGCCGGAGCCAACAGGCTGGGGGCCGTGTATGGCCCCAGGGCCGCCAGTTGGACAGCCCTGATGTAGAGAGTAAAGCTTTTGTTATAATGTTTGAATAGCTGCAGCTGAGTTTTGCCTGACTGCAGGAGGTGTAGTGCAGCTGTATGTATAAATCTCCAATGTAACAGACTGGGTTAGATTGATTGATTGGAAAAAAAAGTCTGGTGTGAAGAGGCTGGTGTGCTGGCTGTTGTGCTAGCTGGCTGACTCAAGGAATGTTTATGGAAGAGTCAGAGAAGCCGAAAGGAAGCCTCAAGATAAGCTTGGAGAAATGCATTTATAGCTGGGAGAAATGCATTCATAAACTGCTGGAATGCTGGAATTGTGACAGGAATGCTGGAAGCTGCAATACTGTGTGAGTTAACACAGAAGCCTGTTGCTGAAGAATGTGTGGGAGTATACTGAAAGAGAACTACTTTATATGTTTGTTTTTCCATCTCCACGCGGACTGTTTATCTAAAGAGCATGTTGCTGCTTTTTGTTTTGTTTGAAACTATTTTTGTAAATTAAAGTTTGTGCCTGTTTTTTAGAAGAAGCCAAGCTTTGTTCCTTTTGTTGCTGTTTGCTCACATAACCATCAACCACCTTCTGCTGATTCTCTGCAACTGTGGATATTGAGGATTACATATCCCATTATCCCATCATCCAACCGACTTATGGATCGCTCTTCCCTCCACAATCCACGCACAGACCGATCTGTTAGCCTTCCGTAAGGCTTGTAAAACTCTCCTGTTTGTTTAGGTGTTCGGTCTGTAGACAACTCTAGGCCGCTACTTGTAATGTAGGCCTTAAGAGTTATTTTAATGTGTATCTGTCTGTTTAATTTTAATATGTGGACATTGGTCCGTTGTTTTATAGTGTTTTTATGGTTTAAGCATATGTAAGTCACCCCGAGCCTACCGGAATGGGCGACTAACAAGTCGAAACAATAAATAAATAAATGAATGAATGAATGAATGAATAAACCAGTTGTCCAAGGCAATGCAAGGGATCTGAAAGTTTACACCAGATTCTTCAAGGAGAACCAGTTGTTGTTTCCAGATGTTGCAGGTAGGCAGTAAGACCCAAACAGGTGTGAATCCAGCATTCATTGGTCTTGTGGGCCTTCAAATCATTTCTGTGACCCTATGGAAAACCTATTAGAGAATTTTCTTTGCAGAATTGGTCCAGAGGTTGTTTACCCTTGCCTTTCTCTAAGGCAGTGGTTCTCAACCTGGGGTCCCCAGATGTTTTTGGCCTACTCTTCCTACACTGGAGGACTCACCTTGACTTCTAAACAACACAGCCACCCCCCTCATATTTTGTGTTTAGGGACCAAGGAACGTTTGAAGAATAGCTTAGCAATTTCCTCCATTTGTGTAGTTACATATAACCACACAATTTGCATTTTCCAATTGCCCATTTAACTTTCTGTTTCAATCAAACTGTAAACACCAGAAAACAGCGATAACATGTTCATAATGTATCTTCGCCAGGTGGTTAGAGTCGGAGATGTGAAAATATTGTTTGAATTCTTATCCCAAACTTTGACCCGAAACCAAAAACAGTTATTGATATGTGTGTTTCTCATAGAGACAAGAAAATAGCTTGTTGTTGTTGCTGCTGCGTGCCTTGAAGTCATTTCCAACCTATGGCAATTTTTGTGCTCCAGGAGTGAACGAATATGGAAACGGCTTAACGATGCAAATGGACATTTCTGGCAAGGACACAGCAGTGCAAACATTTCCATCGACTGAACTTTTTTGGGTGCCACAATTATAATTTCAAAGGACTACATCAAATGGACCACCTAAGCTGCAGGGGGGGGGGGGGGGGACCTGAGGCTGTTAGGAATTGTGGGAGTTGAAGTCCAAAACACCTGGAGGGACCACGTTGGCCAATGCCTGCTATAGATCTATGGTTGAACTTCCATTTCCATCAGTGCATCTAAAGAAGTGAACTGATGGCTACACAATATCAGCGGCCTGTAGTGCTGCAGTGTAAGCCGTGCTGAGTCCCCCTTCGGGGGTGAGAAGCAACGGGGTACAAATACCATAAATAAATAATCATCATCATCATGCTAGGATAAATCAGTCTTACAGGTGCTGCCTAATGCCTTCATTGTTTCCTCTTTTCTTGGTAATGTTTACAACCAAACTGACATGACAAATTGGTAATGTTCGTGTGTGTCATATTTTGTGTTGGAATGGGTTTGTTCTAGTATCTCTGTGAGAATGAATGTATGGGGACAGGCAGAGAGGGAAGTGTTTGGACAGGTGTCAAAGATCCTGCTCATTTCAGAAAGGGGCTGTAACTTGGAGTCCTGGGATTACATGTCCCCCCTCCCATGGTTTTTTTGGGGACTCATCTGGTCTCTATAAATCAGTTGCCACCCCCAGGCCACCAAGAGGAGCAATACATCTTTTCAGTAGAAAGACGGGTGACATGAGTGTTCTTTTAAGATTTATTGTCAGCAGATATTTTCCAGGCAGTAGGACCCACTTCTTCAGGTGCATCAGGAAAAAATAGCCTGGAAATACAGAAATAAATTACTCTAGTTCACCGTCAGGGGTAGATTTAAGTGTAAGCAAAGTAAGCGGCCACTTCTGGGTGCCACGTGGCCAGGGGCGCATCTGGCTGCGTCCGCCAGGTTCAGCGCATCATTGCTGCGGGCTGGCACGCGGGCGTGAGGCGTGAGGTTCTGTCCCAGCTGCAAAATATTCCCCCGTCCTTTTCATCCTCTTGGGAGTGCGTTTCGCTACTCCGTCCACCAGAAGCGCTCTGTCCCAATAGCGCATGTGTGAAACTAGCTGGCTGTGCACATGCATGCTCCAGCACACACACATGGGCGCGCAATCTCCACCAGGCTGGAGAGCCAGGGGGCGTCAAAATAATGTTTGCTTACTACCTTTTTTTACCTTCGTCCTGTCCTGTTCACCGTAAAGGCTTAAAGTGAATGAAACCAATGCTGCCCCCCCCCTTGCTAAAATTCAGCCTTTTAAACAATTTAATACACCCATATGATATTGTTGCTTTTTCTAAATTTGTTGTCTGGCATTTTTGGTGATCCATGCACATCACCTCCAAAGGTCCAAAAAGTTGTTCCTGGCTTCTCCAGTTGGCTACTCCTTAGAAGCTGTTGGAAATTACAGCCTTCTTTAAGCCTCCTCTAGTGATTTGTTTGTATATAATCCTGTTGCTTACTTATTGTATGTGTGTTCTGATATGCAGCTTTTTTCCCTTGCTCTATGTTTCCTGAGAAGTTGTGGGAGGGGCTGCAGACCCCATGATTAGGTTCTGAGACTGCTCAGAACTCAGACTCCATTAGACTCTGGGACAGCTCAGACCAACACTTGCCTTCTGTTGATTGTAAGAAAGATGCCCGGTGCCATCTCCACACAGAGACTATCTCAAACATATCTGTAACTGGACTAATAAGTTTAGAACCTGTGTGTGCTGGACACGTGAAGTTATGAGTAAACCAAATACGTTATTTTTGTATCTTGAGTACACGCTATAAAATAAGTTGTTTTATGGGAGTGTAGATATATTTTGGAGCAACTGAAAACCACTGCTAAAGCATTGAGATTTTGTGCTCTGGCAAAATTTGTTTCCTAACAGATCAAACACAACAGGTTATCAGTATAACAACTGAAGCCAAATTGCCTTGCATAATTTCATCTGGTTGTGTACCACTTGAGCGGATTCTACTGAAATGGGCTTTTGGCTCTTCTTTGAAAGACAATGCTTTTCCAAAAGGTTATGATCTCTGTTGGGTTTCATCCCTCGACTGCCCAAGTTTGTGTGCCATCAAGTTTCTAGTCTTCAATGAGTAGCTAGACTAGAGACAGGGCTAAACTGAGGGATTCCTTCCCGTGTTTCCCAAAAGGGCTTTGCCTTTCCTCTTTACTGCTAGCCACAGTCTCCTCCCAAAGAAAGATATGCATTGGGCTGTTCCCGGGACAATTTGAGGGGAGATAATGACAGTGTTTGATCTGGGCCAAGCCAGGTATATGGCCTTTCTTTGCTGGCGAGGTTCTGTCTTATCCTATGCCTTCAATGGAAATTGTGGGTGCCCAGATGCCCCAAGACTGCATCTCCCATCAGCCTCACCATAAGGAGGTGAGGCTGTGTGGGAGGATGGAAGCTGCAATCCAACAACAACACAATGGGCCCTCTGGAAAAGCCACAGGCAGGGCCTCTTGGAGCCCCTAGGTCAACTGCGGTTCTGAGAAAAACAGTCTGAAGGGGGTCTATCTATCCAGAAGGGAACCTGGCCTGAGACTGCTGCTCCTCAACGGAGGAGACCCCCCCCCCCCCAAGAAGCCTCCAACCAAATTGAGTAATGTTTTTTCTTACTATCAACCAAGATGTTCCGCCCTATGATACCCCACACAAGTCAAAGGGCACCATTATCATCGATCTTAATGAGTGTTGTCATATACATTTTTGGTCTTGTTTACATTCCTGTATGTTTCTTGCCCCTCAACCCGGTTTTGGCAGCAGCTGGATATTTTGGAGTACGGTGCCATCTCTATGCAGATGACACCCAACTCCACTACTCTTTTCCACCAGATTCCAAGGAAGCCCCTCGGATACTGGACCAGTGCCTGGCCGCTGTGACGGTCTGGATGAGGAGGAACAAGCTGAGGATCAATCCTGATAAGACAGAGGTCCTCCAGGTCAATCGTTCGTCTGACCGGGATATTGGGTGTCAACTTGTGCTGGATGGGGTTGCACTCCCCCTGAAGTCACAGGTCCGCAGTTTGTGGGTCCTCCTGGATTCAGCGCTGACACTTGATGCTCAGGTGTCGGCGGTGGCCAGGAGGGCCTTCGCACAATTAAAACTTGTGCAGCAACTGCGACCATACCTCGTGAAGTCTGACTTGACCATGGTGGTCTACGCCCTGGTTACCTCTAGACTGGATTACTGTAATGCACTCAAGTGGGGCTACCCTTGAAGACGGCCCGGAAACTTTAACTTGTCCAGCGATCAGCAGCCAGATTAATACCTGGGGCAAGTTACAAGGAGCGGTCAACTCCCCCCCCCCCCCCATTTAAAGAACTGCATTGGCAGCCATTTATTTTCCGGTCCCAATTCAAGGTACCGGAAAATAAAACCCTAAACGGTTCGGGACCCACCTACCTTCGTGACCAGATCTCCCTCCATGAACCAGCTTGAACCCTCCGCTCCTCGAGGGAGGCCCTCCTGTCGCCCCTGCCAGTTTCACAGACTCATCTGGTGGGCACAAGGGAGAGGGCCTTCTCCTCTGTGGCCCCCCGATACTGGAATTCCTTGCCCGGATAAATTAGGAAAGCCCCCACTTTGGAGACCTTTAAAAAAACACCTGAAAACCTGGCTCTTCCACTGTGCCTTTGGAGAGTAGTTATTTAATTCCTACCATTGCTCTCTCTTCAATGCCCCCGTTCTTGGAGTTCATCCCCCCTCCCTCATAAAATGATGTTGCCGTGTGCTTGCCCACAGAAAACCATATTTAATATGCCTCAGCACTAAAAGAGGGGTTTTCTTTAAAGTTCTTGTGGACCACTGGTGGTCCACGGACCACAGGTTAGGAACCACTGATTTAAACCATGATGTTTTAAAGGAGAATAGATGTTTTTGGGGCAACTGAAAATAACACTTCTGAAACTCTGCTATATATGATGGGGTTTGGGGGGGGGGGGTTGCATTGACATATCACTGTTCCTAACAGTTCAAAGAGATATCTAGGTATACCAGTCTAACAGCTGAGAAACCTAATTGCCTTGCATGAATATTAGTGGATATTTTACCACTAAGGAGAAGGTTGACTCAAGCTAGTGTTTAGCTCTGCTCAGGAAGATCATACTTTACAAAAGGTAATGATCTCTCAGGGCACTTCCACACAGCTGAATAAAATCCCAGAATATCTGCTTTGAACTGGGATATATGGCAGTGAGGACTCAGATAACCCAGGGTCCTTCCTTCAACTAGCCCTATATCCCAGGATATCAAGGCAGAAAATGCCACAATATCTGCTTTGAACTGGGATAAATGGCAGTGAGGACTCAGATAACCCAGGGCCCTTCCACATAGTCCTACATCCCAGGATATCAAGGCAGAAAATACCACAATATCTGCTTTGAACTGGGATAAATGGCAGTGAGGACTCAGATAACCCAGGGCCCTTCCACATAGTCCTACATCCCAGGATATCAAGGCAGAAAATACCACAATATCTGCTTTGAACTGGGATAAATGGCAGTGAGGACACAGATAACCCAGGGCCCTTCCACGTAGCCCTATATCCCAGGATATCAAGGCAGAAAATGCCACAATATCTGCTTTGAACTGGGATAAATGGCAGTGAGGACTCAGATAACCCAGGGCCCTTCCACATAGTCCTATATCCCAGGATATCAAGGCAGAAAATACCACAATATCTGCTTTGAACTGGGATAAATGGCAGTGAGGACTCAGATAACCCAGGGCCCTTCCACATAGTCCTATATCCCAGGATATCAAGGCAGAAAATACCACAATATCTGCTTTGAACTGGGATAAATGGCAGTGAGGACTCAGATAACCCAGGGCCCTTCCACATAGTCCTACATCCCAGGATATCAAGGCAGAAAATACCACAATATCTGCTTTGAACTGGGATAAATGGCAGTGAGGACTCAGATAACCCAGGGCCCTTCCACATAGTCCTATATCCCAGGATATCAAGGCAGAAAATACCACAATATCTGCTTTGAACTGGGATAAATGGCAGTGAGGACTCAGATAACCCAGGGCTCTTCCACATAGCCCTACATCCCAGGATTTCTGGGATGCTATTGGAATTAGCTGCTATTGAAATTCAAGGATCAGCAATAACATGGTTCAACTCATTCTTGAGAGGGCGTAGCCAACGAGTGGCTGGGCCAAGTTTCTGAGAAATCCCCTCTTGACTGTGGAGTACCCCAAGGTGCTATTCTATCGCCAATGCTGTTTAACATCTATGTTCGACCTCTCGCCAAACTAGTCCGGAGATTTGGATTAGAATGTTTCCAATATGCTGATGACACCCAGCTTCTCCTAAAGCTAGAACCTGGAACAACTTCAGTACCAGATAACTTCACCCAGTGTCTTGGAGCGCAGACAAGATGGCTACATGCCCATAAATTGAAAGTAAATCCAGCAAAAACTGGAATCTTGTGGCCTGGCCGCCCATCAGAATTGGTTGGTCTATTACAATCTTTTGAAGGGGATCCGTTAGTTTCATCCCCCACTGTGAAGAGTCTCGGTGTTATCCTGGATTCCAAAATGACGATGGAAGCCCAGATTGCCTCCACTAGTAAAAGGGCCTTCTTTCATCTACGCTGGCTAGGGTAATCCATGCCATGGTTACGTGGAGGCTGGATTGCTGCAATGCTTTGTATGTGGGCTTACCTCGAGCAGCAATTTGCAAGATCCAAATTGTGCAAAATGCAGCTGCTAGACTCCTCACAAAAACATCAATGAGGTGCCATATAACGCCGTCTCTGCAGCATTGGCTGCCGGTTGAACACAGAGTCCTCTACAAGACCCTGGTCCTAGTATTCAAGGCCCTCCGAGGTCAGGGTCCCCCATATCTAAGAGACCGTTTAACGCCACTCCACCACCAGAGACTGCCATGTCCCTGGCCCTAGAGAGGTTCGTTTGGAGTCCACAAGACAGAGATCCTTCTCAATTGCAGCCCCAATCTTGTGGAACTCCCTCCCGCCAGACCAAAGAGCCACTCCTGATCTACATACATTTTTAGGGGCACTCAAGACATGGCTTTTCAGAAGAGCCTATGATTGAGTAACAAGCAGTGACTATGTAACCTGTTTATTTTAATTGTGTAAGTCACCCAGAGCACCTTTCGTGGAGGGCGACTCATAAGAAATAAAGTTAGTTAGTTAGGATATCGAGGCAGAAAATGCCACAATATCTGCTTTGAACTGGGATAAATGGCAGTGAGGACTCAGATAACCCAGGGTCCTTCCACATAGCCCTATATCCCAGGATATCAAGGCAGAAAATGCCACAATATCTGCTTTGAACTGGGTTCAAAGCAGATACTGGGCTATCTCAATCCACACTCAGATAATGTGGGATTTCGGCCTTGATATTCTGGGATATAGGGCTGTGTGGAAGGGCCCTCAAAAGGGGCCCTTTCATCCAGCCCTATATCCCATAATATCAAGGCTGAAAATCCCACAATATCTGCTTTGAACTGGGTAATCTCAGTCCACACTAACATAAATTTTTGATTTTATTTCATTGTAGTTTGTTGTTTGGGCTTGGCCTCACGTGAGCCGCCCCGAGTCCCCATTGGGGAAATGGGGGTGGGGTACAAATAAAGTGGATTATTATTATTATTATACATTCCAGTTCAAAGCAGGTAATATGGGATTTTCTGCCTTCATATTCTGGGTTATAGGGCTGTGTGGAAGGGCCCGAGGTCATCACGCCTTTCCAAAAGATTCCTGGTTTCCCCAAATGGTTTTGAATATCTTCTTATCTAGGCCACACTTTGCAATTACACCCCCAAACCAACCTCTACCGCACCCCCACCTCCTCCTCCTCCTCCTCCTCCTCGCGGTGCTGCGCGCCCTCCTTCCTTGAGTCAAGGAAGGAGGGCGCGCCCGAGGAGGAAGGAAGGGAAGCCCCGCCCCCGGAGTCGGCATAGGCCCCGAGAGCGGGGCTTCCCTCTGCCTCCTCCTCTTCGTGGCGCGCCTCGCGCCCTCCTTTTCTGACAAGGGGGGAGGGGTGCCATTCCCTCCTCCCCCTTTCCCTCGCAGCGTTATCCCCCGCCCTCCCCCGAGAGAGAGAGAGAGAGAGAGAGAGAGTTGCGTTGTGGTTTGGGGGGGGGGGTCCGTGTGAATTGCGCCCCCCTTGGCTTGCGCCCCTAAGGTGCCTAGGGTGGCCTTATGGGTAATCCGGGCCTGTTCTTATCCCAGATTACATGGCAGTGGAGGCTCATATAATCCAGTTCGAAGCAGATCAGATCCTGGGAGGTATGGGGCAGTGACTATCCAGCCTCGGTTTCCATCCAACACATTCAATAAACGCGCTTCTCTCCAAAAAGTCTCTTATTTCACAGTGGGGGTGTAAAACCAGGTAGGAGCAGTACAGGAAGGAGGAGTCAAGTCCACTTGTTGCTCCCAGCCCTTCTCTTCCCTCCCCAAAGTCTCCTTGAACCCCTGTCCCTGCTGCCACGGATGATGCTCCGGTATCGCTCCGGTGTCGTATTGGCTCTGCGTTCACCGCGCTTCCTGCGGGTGCTTCTGGGCCCTGGGTGAGAGTGAGAGGGGGCCCTTTTCCTCCCCCTTGGCCCGGCCTTCCTCCTCCTCCTTGTGGGGCGGGAGGGGGTCCCCGGAGGATACGGCGCAGTCTTGCTCGGGCGCCGCTTCTTGTGCTTCCCCCGCGGCCCCACGCAGCCCCCCGGTGCCCCGCTTCTTGTCCTCCTCCTTCTTCCACTTCATCCTCCGGTTCTGGAACCAGATCTTGATGTGCCGCTCGGTCAAGTTCAGCAGGAGGGCCAGCTCCACGCGGCGCGGCCGGGAGATATACTTGTTGAAGAGGAACTCCTTCTCCAGCTCCAGCAGCTGCGCCCGCGTGTAGGCTGTCCGTGTCCGCTTGCTCTCCTCCGGCTCCGTCAGGAAGGCACCTCCTGCGGGGAAAGGACAGCATTAGACAGGCAGGAATGGGGGGGGGGGCACCTGCCTATGAGGTTGATACCTCGCTGGTCCCAGCCTGGGTTGGGGTCACCACCATGGTCCCAGCATGGGTTGCCGTCACCTTCATGGTCCCAGCCTGGGTTGGGGTCACCTTCATGGTCCCAGCCTGGGTTGGGGTCACCTGCATGGTCCCAGGTTGGGTTGGGGTCACCTGCCTGGTCCCAGGCTGCGTTAGGGTCACCTCCATGGTCCCAGGCTGGGTTGGGGTCATTTCCATGGTAACAGCCTAGGTTGGAGTCACCTCCATGGTCCCAGCCTGGGTTGGGGTCACCTCCATTGTCCCAGCCTGGGTTGCGGTCACCTGCATGGTCCCAACCTGGGTTGGGGTCACCTGCATGGTCCCAGCCTGGGTTGGGGTCACCTCCATTGATTTTCTAGGGTTGCCACTTTTTGATAGAAGAAATAAGGGACATTTACCTAAAAATATGAGATTTTTCACAAAAATAAGGGACATTTCCTTCTGCCTGGCTGCTTGGGTGTGAAAAGCAAAGGCCGGAAGGAAGGAGAGGGAGCGGGGGATGGAGGGCGGCTTGGGAGAGGGCGATGGGAGCCCACCTGGCCTTACCTGTCGCCTACTTCAAAGCCGAGCAGGTGGGGTGGATCCCCGAGTGGGCGGGCGGGGGGCTGCCGTGGAGGGGGAGGGGTGTGGCTTGGTGGTGTGAGTGCCAGGGGTGGGCTGGGGAAGGAGAAGCTATGTTATGCACCATAATGGGGGGCGGGAGAGATGGCAGGCCTGGCCTTGCATTCTAGGAGTGGCAGGACAACCAAGCCAGGCCCTTCTCTCTCTCTCTCTCTCTCTCTCTCTCTCTCTCTCTCTCTCTCTCCCTCCCTCCCTCCCTCTCTCCCTCTCTCCCTCTCCCTCTCTCTCCCGTCACCATTTCTCTGGATGCAGGGGAACTACAACTCCCAAAAATCAAGGTCAGTTCCCTTCCAAACCCCTCCAGTATGCTCAGTTTGTCATGAGGGTTCTCTGTGCCAAGTCTAAGTCCAGACCGTTGTCGCAGGGGGGAGGGGAGTCACAGTTTCTCTGGGTGCGGGTGAACTGCAACTCACAAAATAATTGGCAATTTCCCCTCCTGCTGCCACCTGTCCTATCCTGTCCTGTCAATACGGGACAGGAGCTGAAAATACAGGACACTAATTTCAGAGCAAAATTATGGGACATCCCGTATAATACGGGACAGGTGGCAACCCTAGGACTTTCTATCTGACCAGATGTATATAGACACCTCCCAATCTCTGAGAATGCCTAGTAAATAAAGAACAACATTCAAAAACTGGGGAATTCTGTTACTGTAACTCGTAGCAGGACCAAGTGTGTTTGCATGTTGAAGAAAAACCTTATGATGCTAATTATCCTGTGCAGCTGGTAATGTAGGTCAGCCACCATGTTTGGGCCACACCCGGTGGGGTATAACTGCATGGGTTTTGGAATACAGTTCAGCTTTTGCTCCGAGGAGCTCTATGCTCAAAGGCTTTACTCTGGGGAGCAGTTTGGAGAAGCTACTCTGAAGGAGGTTATGGTGGAATAGCTATTTACTCAAGGTTTATGTTTTGCTATCTCCTGTGATTGAAGATGAAGATGCCGTATTCTAGGTTTCTTACAAGGACTATGTAAGTTTGTTGCACTGTTTGATTTTTGTATGTAACACTTCAAGTTTATGTTTCACCTCTGCTGTTAGACAAGTGGACAAATGTCAGCAACCACCAGCATTGAAGCGATAGTCTTCTGCCATGAACTCCTCTGGTCCGGCCACGTTATCCGGATGCCTGACCACCCACCGTGTCCCAAAGCAGCTGCTCTATTCTGAACTCAAGAACTGAAAACGGAATGTTGGTGGGCATGAAAAGAGATTTATAGATGGTTTCTCAAAACCAACCTTAAAAACTCTGACATAGACACTGAGAACCGGGAAGCCCTGGCCCTTGAGCACTCCAGTTGGAGGTCAGCTGTGACCAGCAGTGCTGTAGAATTTGAAGAGGCAGGACTGGAGGGCGAAAGAGAGAAACGTGCCAAGAGGAAGGCATGCCAAGCCAACTCCGACCGGGACTGCCTTCCACTTGGAAACCAATGCCATGCCCTCACTGCAGGAGAAGATGCAGATCAAGAATAGGGCTCCATAGTCACCTACGGACCCACCGCCAGTACACCGCATCGTCCTCGGACTACGAGGGATCGCCTAAGTAAGTAAGTAAGTAAAGTAAGAGCCTTTGACAATACATTTGGGGAAGGAATCCCTAACTCTAATGTATCTAGGCTAACTACTCATTGAGGGCAGAAGATTTGTGCAGTCAAGGATGAAACCCAACAGGGTCACCTCCATGGACCTTCCTTCTGACCAGATGTATACCTCACCGAGGTGGCTCATACTGGAAATCAACCAGATCCTCATCAAGGAATAGACAGGCAGATGATTTAGCTCAGGCTTGGGTCACCTTGGACTCTCCAGGTGTTTTGGACTTCAACTCTCACCATTCCTAACAACCTCAGGCACTTCCCTTTTCCCCCTCATCTGCTTAAGCACAGATTTGCCTATGCTGACGTGGGGATGGTGGTGTTCTTCCTGTGGTGCAGGCTGGTAGAGAACTTCCGTTTCCTTCAGGCTGTCTTCCAGTCCAAACAGCTCTGCAGCTGTTGCAAAGCAGGATGTTAGGTGCTGCAGGGCTCCTTCTGAATGGGCGACAAGGGCAGCATCGTCTGCAAAAAGCAGCTTATGGACTATTCTGGGAAGTAGCCAATAACGAAAGGGCCAAGGCAGTGACATCTCTGGCCATCCTGTATTCAGATATCAGCCAGCACGCCAATGCAAGCGAGAGTCCAAAAGTGGCCGGCTCAAAACGGAGAACCTCCACTCATGACTGATACTAAATGACACTTTCCCCTGGGGACAGAGAAGACTGGGCTACCTGGAAGGTGCTGGACAGACTGCCCTCTGGCACCACAAGATGCAGAGCCAATCTTAAGAAATGGGGCCACAAAGTGTGAAGAAGAGCAAACCACAGACCACCTATTACAAGACAGCCTGAGCCCTGCCACATGCACAATGGAGGACCTGTTTGTAGCAACACCAGAGGCACTCCAAGTGGCCAGCTTCTAGTCAAAGGACATTTAATATAATGCCATTTTTTGTATTGTCGAAGGCTTTCATGGCCGGAATCACTGGGTTGTTGTAAGTTTCTCGGGCTGTATAGCCAATGTTCCAGAAGCATTCTCTTCTGACGTTTTGCCCTCTTAGGTTGCCTCCCATAGATGCAGGTGAAACATCAGGAGATAATTCTTCTCTAGAACATGGCCATTTAAATGTTGTGTGTGTGTGTGTATACACACACACACACACAACTGTACCCTTGGTTCGCTTCTGGTACAATAAATAAATACGTACCAATTCTGGTACGATAAATAGTTTCCGAATGATTAAAAGTACACCACATATATGCACAAGATTAATCCGTTCCCTTTTAACCTACTAATCAACTTATTTTGATCAGATGAAAGTAAACAGATATTAGGCAAGAGAAATTAAAGCTGAATAGAAAATGTGAATATATGCATACATACATACCCGACATATGGCTTACTCTAATAATTAAGAATTACCTTTCATAATTAGAAACCCATTCTTAAAATACATTACATTTTTTCTGTAATGCAGCAGAATGGAAGCATTAGCTCTCACCGGATAAAACC
The DNA here is from genome assembly GCA_030556195.1 of Anolis apletophallus. NCBI lineage: Eukaryota > Metazoa > Chordata > Lepidosauria > Squamata > Anolidae > Anolis > Anolis apletophallus. The sequence goes on along the minus strand of JARBWK010000004.1, from coordinate 193,190,201 downwards.
TGTGTGTTTACGAGCCTGTCGATTTATGCTGATCTCATCCAAATACTAGCTGGCCTGGCCCTGCTTAGTTTCCAAGATCAGCTGGGATCTAGAGCCTTCAAGGACATGTGGGCATCCAAATGCAAGCCTCAAACTCCTGCATCTCTTCTACAGTCCCCAGAAAGTCTTAGAATCATAGAATTGGAAGAGACCTCACGGGCCATCCAGTCCACCCCCCTGCCAAGAAGCAGGAAAATCGCATTCAAGGCACCTTTATCTTATCAGCCAGTTGAATTAGAGCTAAACCTTCAGACCAGTGTTTCTCAACCTAGGGGTCGGGACCCCTGGGGGGGTCGTGAGGGGGTGCCTGAGGGGTCACCAAAGACAATCAGAAAACACAGTATTTTGTGTTGGTCATGGGGGTTCTGTGTGGGAAACACCATCAATTCTATCGTTGATGGTGTTCAGAATGCTCTGATTCTAGATGAACTATAAATCCCAGCAACTACAATTCCCAAATGTCAAGGTCTGTCTTCCCCGTACTCGACCAGTGTTCATATTTGGGCATATTGAATATCCATGCCAAGTTTGGTCCAGATCCACCATTGTTTGAGTCCACAGTGCTCTCTGGATATAGGGGAACGATAACTCCAAAACTCAAGGTCAATGCCCACCAAACCCTTCCAGTATTTTCTGTTGGTCATGGGAGTTCTTTGTGCCAAGCTTGGTTCAATTCCTTTCTTGGTGGAGTTCATAATGCTCTTTGATTGCAGGTTAACTCTAAATCCCAGCAACTACAACTCCCAAATGACAAAATCAATCCCCCCTCCCAACCCCACCAGTATTCAAATTTGGGCATTTTGGGTATTTGTGTCAAATTTGGTCCAGTGAATGAAAATACATTCTGCGTATCAGATATTTACATTATGATCCATAACAGTAGCAAAATTACAGTTATGAAGAAGCAACAAAAATAATGTTATGGTTGGGGGTCACCACATCATGAGGAACTGTTTTAAGGGGTCAGGGCATTAGGAAGGTTGCGAAACACTGCTTCAGACTATTCAGATTTGTTTGAACCACAGATTCCATTGGCCCCAACCACCATTAGATTTTTATGGTAAACAATCATCCCTAATTACCGTATTTTCTGGCGTATAAGACTACTTTTTAACCCAAGAAAATATTCTCAAAAGTCAGTGGTCGTCTTATACACAGGAGTTGACTTATACGCCGGGAGTCATCTTATAGAGCGGGTGCTGAAACTTCCAATTCGGATTGGAGAATCTGTGGTTGCCGCATATGGTGGTGGGGGGAGCTCAAAAATGGCAGTGGCCGTGTCCCTGCCGTATGCAGCGATTGTATGAAAGCATTAAGGGCGACGCTGTACAAGTATGGTAGAAGAAAATCCATTCATCAGGATTTGTGGACTTAATACAGTCCTGGTAGTGAGGTGAAAGGGCCCCTCACCAGGAAGGTGTAAATGAAGCTTTATTTATACCAGGCCAGGATTAAATGAGTGTGGCGCCCTAGGTCACACTCTCCGCCTCCTTCTCCATCGGTCCCCTCCTCCTGTGAAGGAAAGGGGCGTGCCGATGCCGGTGGGGAAGCCGTGTCAGAGGCCCTAGGGCCTATGGCGCTCCGCGTGCAGGCGCAGGAGCGCCGCGCCCGCCCCGGGGGGTGTGGCCACTTGCGGGGGCAGGGGCCACTTCCGGAGGGGCCCTCCTTCCTCCTCACTGAAGGAGGGGCCGACGCCCGGCGGGAGGAGGGAGGAGGGGCAGCGAGGGCTTCTCTCCGCCTCCTCCCTCGCGCTGCGTCGGCCCCGCCCCTCCGTCCTTCAGTGAATGAAAGAGGGGCGGGGCCGACGATGGGAGGGAGGAGGGGGTGGCGAGGGCTTCTCTCCGCCTCCTCCTCCATCGCGCCGCGCCGGCCTCGCCCCTCCGTCCTTCAGTGAAGGAAAGGGGCGGTGCCGATGACGGGAGGGAGGAGGGGGCGGTGGGAAGCCGTGTCAGAGGCCCTAGGGCCTATGGCGCTCCGCGTGCAGGCGCAGGAGCGCCAGAAGATCAAACTTTTAAAAAAAATTTAATTTTGGGAGGTCCGGACCTGCTGCTCTCCCAAGGCTGCCGCCCTAGGCCATGGCCTAGGGTGGCCTTATGGGTAATCCGGGCCTGATTTATACCCTGCCACCATCTCCCCTTGGGTATTCAGGGCGGCTAACATGAGGCCAAGCCCAACAAATACAGTAAACAAATGAAATACATACAGCAAATAATAATTAAAATAAAATACAGCAATAAAAACAATAACATACAAACAATAAAAGTGGGATATAACACCGGATGTGAAGTAAAATAAAAATGATTAAGGACAAAGAGTTCATCAAGGTGGGCTGGGCCAGATGCAAGGATAAAAACAGGGGACATAGGGCGAGATGGGAAAACTGGAGTGATTTATCTGGTGGGAGGTACAGGAAGGACAAACTATGGGGTTTAATTTCCCACTAGGAATAAGGTGAGTGAACCATGAGGACAAGTATGTGCTGGGATGGTCATGGCATGGGGATTGTTGTTCATTCATCAAAAGGAGAGAGAGGGGCTCCCAGAAGGTAGAAGGGGTTGTGCAGGTTCGTAGAAGGAAATGCAGTTGCGAAGGCAGGCGGGTCCAAAACCCAAGTTTTAGTCTGATCATGTATATACAAGAAGAGAGTCTAAATATGTACAGTGTTATATTCTTGTTTCCAGAAGCAAGTTATAGGAACAATGCTATGCCTCTGGCAGAAAGGATTGCTCTATCATGCCTGTGGCTATGTTATTTTCTCTTGCAATTGCTTCCCAGGTGTCCATATACTATTGTTTCTGGTGGCCCTCAAATCTCCTTCATGTTCTGCATGTGCTGAGGGCTCATCTTCACTGACTTATAATGCAGTTTGACTGCATTGAGCTGCATTATATGAATCTACACTGACCATTATAGGAGTCTATGGTCAACACAGAACTGCATTATATGAATCTACACTGACCATATCATCGTACAGTTTCAAACTGCATTATATGGCAGTGTAGATGAATTTTGCAAGGTGAACAGTTTGTTAACACAAACACATCCTTCAAGAAACCGAAGAGATGACGACATACATGGACATCACCTGATGGCCAATATAGAAATCAGATAAACTATACAATTGGAAACAGAAGATGGAGAATCCACATTTCACTATACAGAAATGATTTTCAGAAGACTCTGTGATGCTCAAATATGAAGAGTATACTTGGAGAATATGCTTGGAGTATACTTGGGGGCCTCTCCACTGGCGCCCCCTTGTCGCGGGGGAAAGGCTTGCGTACCTTAATGAAGTTGTGAGCTATGCTGGCGGTGGCAGAGCCACCGGTAGGGCCTCCCATGCCAGACAGGTCACAACCGAAGGGTCTGACAAAGAGCGTCAACGGGTAGGATGGACTCTCTAGCCATTTGGCAACCATCCTAAGAGAAGGAAAACTCTAATTTCAAACCCGGACAGATGGTGCTCGTCTAACCCTGTAAAATCAACCATCTAGAGAAGGAAACTCTAAATCTATGACCTGAGGACCTCGTTGCCACTGTCCAAGGTTGCTAGGCCCCGGCAGACGAACCTTTGGTTTAAAGGGTGAGGCCAGTTCTGTGCACGCTGCGCTCCACCAGAAAAATCAATTGCACAGGCTCGAAGGACACATTCAACCTTAGTCATCAACGTGCTTGTAGAGAGCCCACTGTGCTGGCCACATTTTAGATTTGGTTTTCTGACAGGGATGGGAGAATGGTGGCGGTGTGGAGGAGCTGACCATCGCTCCGTTGCCATGGACCGACCATCACCTGCTCAGGTTTAGACTCACTGCATCCTCTAACCTCCGCAAGGGTGGAGGACCCATTAAGATGGTCCGCCCCAGGAGGCTTATGGATCCGGATGGATTCCTGATGGCTCTTGGGGAATTTCCGCCACCTCGGTTGGTGATCCTGTTGATGCTCTGGTCACTCTCTGGAATGGGGAGATGACTAGGGCAATAGACACGATTGCTCCAGAATGGCCCCTCTCAAGTAGCCGACCTAAACCAGCTCCTTGGTTCAATGAGGAGTTGGCAGTGATGAAGCGAAGGAAGAGGGACCTAGAGAGCGTGTGGCGTTTGGATCCGAGCGAGCCAAATCGAACACGCCTTGATGCCTCTCTAAGGGCATATGGCGCGGCAATAAAGGCTGCAAAGAAATCTTTTCTGGCAGCCAATATTGCGTCCGCAAAGAACCGTCCGGCGGAGCTGTTTCGAGTTGTCAGAGGCCTATTGCATCCCACTGTTCAGGATGGGAGCCCTGACAACTCGGCAGCCCGCTGTGAAGCATTTGCTCGGTTTTTGCGGACAAAGTCGCTTTGATCCATTCTGGTTTGGACACCATGTTAACGGCAGTCTCTGAGAATGTAGCTGGAGCACCTGCTTGTCAAGTTTTGATGGATCAATTTCAATTGGTGAAACCCGAGGATGTGGACAAGATACTCGGAGGGATGAGAGCAACCACATGCATCCTAGACCCCTGCCCATCCTGGCTTCTAAAGGAGGCCAGAGGGGGATTGGCCGAGTGGGTGAAGGTGGTGGTCAATGCCTCCCTCCAGGAAGGCAACATTCCAGCGAGCTTAAAACAAGCTGTTATAAAACCGCTGTTGAAGAAACCATCACTGGACCCCACTAAATTCGTCAACTATCGGCCTGTTTCCAATCTTCCCTTTTTTGGGCAAAGTCTTGGAACGTGTGGTGGCCTCACAACTCCAAGTATTCTTGGAAGACACGGATTATCTGGATCCGGCACAGTCTGGTTTTAGGCCGGGGCATGGTACCGAGACAGCCTTGGTCGCCTTAGTGGATGATCTACGCCGGGAGCTGGACAGGGGGAGTGTGTCCCTGTTGGTTCTGCTGGACCTCTCAGTGGCCTTCGATACCGTTGACCACGGTATCCTTCTGGGATGCCTTGCAGAGATGGGCCTTGGAGGTACTGTTCTGCAGTGGCTCCGGTCCTTCCTGGACGGCCGATCTCAGAAGGTGTTACTGGGAGATACCTGTTCAACCCCTCAACCATTGTCTTGTGGGGTTCCTCAGGGCTCAATACTATCTCCCATGTTGTTTAACATCTACATGAAGCCGCTGGGGGAGATCATCCGGAGTTTCGGGGTGCGGTGTTATCTGTACGCAGATGACGTCCAACTCTGTCACTCCTTCCCACCTGCTACTAAGGAGGCTGTTTTGGTCCTGAACCGGTGCTTGGCCGCTGTGTCGGACTGGATGAGGGCGAACAAATTGAAATTGAATCAAGACAAGACAGAGGCACTCCTGGTCAGTCGAAGGCCAAACAGGGCATAGGGTTGCAGCCTGTGTTGGACGGGGTTACACTCCCCGTGAAGACGCAGGTTCGCAGTTTGGGTGTGATCCTGGACTCATCGCTGAGCCTGGAGCCCCAGGTTTCGGCGGTGACCAGGGGAGCATTTGCATAGTTAAAACTTGTGCGCCAACTGCGCCCGTACCTTGGGAAGTCTGACTTGGCCATGGTAGTCCATGCTCTGGTTACATCCCGTATAGATTACTGCAATGCACTCTACGTGGGACTGCCTTTGAAGACTGTTTGGAAGCTTCAACTGGTCCAACGGACAGCAGCCAGATTGATAACAGGAGCGGCACTCAGGGAGCGTACAACACCTCTGTTGCGCCAGCTCCACTGGCTACCAGTTTGCTACCGGGCACAATTCAAAGTGCTGGCTTTAGCCTTTAAAGCCCTTAACGGTTCTGGTCCAACTTACATGTCCGAACGCATCTCTTTTTATGAACCTTCAAGATGCTTAAGATCATCCGGAGAGGTTGATCGCAGGCGCGATTGGTGGGGACGAGAGACAGAGCCTTTTCAGTGGTGGCTCCTCGGCTTTGGAACGCCCTTCCAAATGACATCAGATTAGCCCCCTCCCTCCTGACATTTCGGAGGAAGGTCAAGACCTGGCTATTTGACCGGGCATTTGCAAATGAAGTATGATTATCAAATAGAGACCTAAGGAACGACGACGATGCAACTGGAAATCGACTTAATAATGAGACGCTGATATTGTGTTTTTAACGTTAAATGTTAAATTGTATATGTTGAAATTGTATTGATAACTGTTGATTTGTTTGTCTTGAGCAGTTCCTGCTATTTGTACACTGCATCAAGTCACCTTCGGGCTGAGAGAGGCGGTCTAGAAGCAAAGTAAGTAAATAAATAAATGAGTCCTTCCTAAGAATCTTCGTTCGCCAAGTAATGCCAGAGAGAGAGAGAGAGAGAGAGAGAGAGAGAGAGAGAGAGAGAGAGATGAAACCTGAGCTACAACAAATTACAAGACTTATTGACCCATCCTTGTATGCAGCAATACATTTGAAAATGATCATTCAAAATGTTTAGTGACTTTACCTCACATAATTTGATTCCATGCTGAATAGGGAATCTTTACTAGAGCATGCCTACAGCAAGAGACCAGCAGTAATTTTGAGATAATCTACATCAGTGGCTCCCAAACGTTTTTGGCCTACCGCCCCCTTTCCAGAAAAAAATTTACTCACCGCCACCCTAGAAATTATTATTTTTTAAATGTTATAGCAATTAAACAGACATATATACGTATTAATGCAGTGGTTCTCAACCTTTCTAATGTCGTGAGCCCTAAATAAAGTTCCTCATGTTGTGGTGACCCCACCCATTCTTTCGTTGCTACTTCATAAATAATTGTGCTACTCTTATAAATTCTAATGCAAATATCTAATATGCAAGATGTATTTTCATTGTTACAAATTGAACATAATTAAAGCATAGTGATTAATCACAAAAACAATATGTTTGGGGGAGTATGGACAACGGATGATGGGATTTGCAGTACCTTCAACCAATTCAGCTCTGACTTCCACAGCCGAGACCCCATGAATGACAGACCTGGGCCAAACTTGGCACAGAGAACCCCCATGACCAACAGAAAATATTGGATGTGTTTGGGAGGAATTGACAGTGATTTAGGGGAGATGTAGTTCACCTACATTTGGAGAGCACTCTGAACCCAAACAACCCTGGATCTGGACCAAATTTGGCACAAATACTCAATATGCCCAAATTTGAATACTGGTGGGGTTGGAGGGGATTGATTTTGTCATTTGGGAGTTGCAGCTGCTGGGATTTATAGTTCACCTAAAATCAAAGAGCATTTTGAACTCCACCAACAATGGAATTGAGCCAAACTTGGCACACAAACTCCCATGACCAACAGAAAATACTGGAGGGCTTTGGTAGGAATCCACAGTGATTTAGGGGAGATGTAGTTCACCTACATTTGGAGAACACGCTGAACCCAAACAACCCTGGATCTGGACCAAATTTGGCACAAATGCTCAATATACCCAAAGTTGAACACTGGCGGAGTTGTGGAGGATTGATTTTGTCATTTGGGAGTTCTCACCTATAATCAAATAGGATTTTGAACTCCCACCAGCAATGGAATTGAACTAAACCTGAGCAATAGAGAATACTGGACCTTGGAAATTGGGAGCTGCTTGCATTTTCCTTCGTGCCACGGCCATCTCCCAGGAGGCGCCTGCAAACGCCACAGCGACTCAGGGGGCATTTGCAGACGTGGAGGCTTTCCTTCTCCGCTGGACCAACTGGAAAGCACACACTTCCAAGCGCGCAACTGTCTCAGCCTGCCATTTGGAATCCCTGAGCAGGCGTTGCCTGGAAACCACAGCGCGTGCCACCTTCCTCTCCTCAACTCCGCCCACGGCGCAGTCCCGTATCACCTCTTTCTTCCAAGGGACCCATTGGATTGGAAAGGGCAATACAGGACTGCGCCGTGGGCGGAGTTGAGGAGAGGAAGGGGGCATGCACTGTGGTTTCCAGGCAGCGCCTGTATGGGGTTTCCCACTGGCAGGCGCACACTCGCGTGCTTGTGAGTTGAAATCCCACCACGGCCCCCTTACAGGGCTTCAGTGCCCCCCAAATTCTCCTGAGCCTCCCACAGCCCCCTTGGATTGCCTCACCGCCCACTAGGGGGCGGTAACGCCCACTTTGGGAACCACGGATCTACATGCATGATGGATAAATGTGTGCTTTTTGAACCTTTTGGGTATTCTCTGAATACTTCATTCATATCTGGGACCCTTCCCCCAAACACACTTTTCTCACATGTGCATACATGCAGCACTTGTATTTTATGTGTGCGCAATTTCTAGTTATTCTTAGAAGCGTCAAATCAAATAATTGGCAGGTGAGTTAATGTGTATGCACAACTGACTATTGTTACCTCACCCCATTAGACTTAAGTCCAAAAGTCTGATGCTTATCAACAGCCAAACTTCAAGCCATAAAGAAGTTATGGAAAACTTAATCCAACAACTCTTCTTCAATGTGTTGTCAAGGGCTTTCATGGCTGGAATCATTAGGTTGCGGTGAGTTTTCTGGGCTGTATGGCCAGGTTCCAGAAGCATTATCTCCTGATTTTTCACCCACATCTATTTTATTATTATTATTATTATTATTAATCTCCCAGAAGGGACTCGGAGCGGTTTACATGAGGCCAAGCCCACAACACCTAGTAAAATAACACAACAGCAAATAAAACAATACAATCACTATAACTTACAAAAAGCAATAAATAACAACAACACAGTTTAAAAACATTATGGCTGGGCCAGTTGTAAATTATTAAAATTATTTAAAATAAATAACACTATGGCAGACATCCTCAGAGGTTGTCCACTGAACTTTGATTTGTGCTTTTAAAAGTCATTCTTAAAATGGAAAATGAAGGTTGTTTAGAACTGCATTAGGATCCAAGGAGAAAGGAAGGATAATTTAAAAAATAAAATAAACTACAAACTAATGTATGCTTATCTGGAAACCAATCTCATTAAACTTAGTATGACTTATTGATGTATGCATAGGGATGAAATAGTCTTATTTCCTATTATGCTCACTACACCAGCCATCTTGTGGGATACACTAAATGAGTCAAACAGGATAGACAATATCATGATATTGATTGATTGATTGATTGATTTTATTATTTATGAGTCGCCCTCCACGTCAGTGCTCCGGGCGACTTACACATAAAACACATAAAAAGAGTTCAATAGTTAAAAGCTTAAAAGAATAGGAAAATCAATTAAAATAGTTCCAGTAACTCGGGCTAAGTCTGAGGGTGTCCTTAGCCGTAAGCCTTTCGGAAGAGCCAGGTCTTCAATGCGGTCAGGAACTGGGGCATGTCCCGGTGAGGCCAAAGCTCTCTGATCCGCCCTTAAGAAGTTCCAAAGAACAGGGGCCGTACAGAAAAGGGCTCTCCGTCTCGTGGTGATGGAGGCGGGCCTCACTCACACCTGGGATGGTCCCTGTTTCCTGAACGTGGCGACCTTAAATGAGCTGGTTCGACAAGCGGTCTTTAAATAAGCTGGGCCGGGCCATGGAGGGCCTTAAAGGTGAACAAGATCTTGTGGATGGCTCACAAGCTCGACTGGCAGCCAGTGCAGGCGCTGTAGAGATGGCGCGATATGGCATCTCAGTGGTGTCCCGGTGAGGAGTCTGGCAGCTGCATTCTGCACTAGCTGGATTTTACGAGTGGTTGACAGCTGCAACCCCACGCTTCAAGGCATTACAGTAGTCCAGCCGTGATGTCACTGTGGCATGGACCACCGTAGCCAGTGCATCCGATGGGAGGTAGGTGCCAGTTGACGTGCCTGGCGCAGGTGGAAGAAAGCTCCCTTACTTGTCGCAGCAACCTGGGCCTCAGTGAGAGTCTCGAGTCTAGTATCACACAGAGACTCTTCACCGACAGGGCAGGGATCAGCGGCTCTCCCTCAAAGAGAGGCAGCGGAATGGGTGGCTCTGGGCGTATATACAATTACACACACTGTTGAAAAAAATGCTTTTGTTCTTTGCTGAATACACTTAAGGGTTGGCCATAATCCATACTTTATAGGTGTTAAGTTTTGTTTGTTTGTTTGATTTTATTAATTTATTTACATCATTTATATTTCACCCTTCTCACCCCGCAGGGGACTCAGGGCAGATCACAATGCACATATACAGGAAAATATTCAATGCCATTTGACATACAACATATATAGACAGACACTCAGAGGCAATTTAACATTCCAGCTTCTGGCCACCAGGGGGAGCTGTCGCACTCCTTCATTCTTTTTGTGTATTTCCTGGAGATTTTATGGCCTCGTAAATCAGTTAAATTTAGCTATCATATCAAAACAGTATATAATCATTTCAAAGGTATCATAAAGATAAAAACGAATCCCTTCCCAAAGCTCTTTTGCACGGTCCATTAATTTCCAAATGCCTGTTTAAATAAAAGGTGTTTGCTTGCAGAAAAGAGAAAGCGAAGGGGTCCTGGAGGCTAAGCTGTCGATATATTTCTACTAGGTATTAGTTATCCCAGAAGCACGACAGGCCCAAAGAGAAAATGTCCAACGTATACAGCTTCGGGTATTTATCGGGGTAGCGCAAGCATGGGCAAACTTGGGCCTCCCACAATTCCTAACAGCCACAGCAGGAATGTACCCGAGGGGGCTTGGGGGCTATTCTCAGGGTGGTCCGTGAGAAGGCCTTACTGGTACATTATTTAAACTGTTATGTGTATTCATATCATGATCTGATCACCATGCTCAATATATCCCATATGCATGGGGGTATTGGGATAACAATACAAAAGGTTTGCTAGGGTACACCCTCTCTCATCCAGACTCACCCCCCCCCCAATCAATATCCAGGGTATGGCCCTGAGCCATGCTTAAGCGGCTGAGGGGGGAAAGGAAGGGGCCTGGGGCTGTTAGGAATTGTGGGAGTTGGAGTCCAAAACACCTGGAGGGCCCAGGTTTGCCCATGCTTGGGACTGAGCCTTCATGGCGCACAGGTATTTATTTATTTATTTATTTATTTATTTATTTATTTAGCACATTTGTATATCACTCCCTCTCAGCCCAAAGACGACTCAGGGCAGTTTACAAGGCCACAAATTGAATGCCAACAGCATCCTAAAAACAGCACTTAAACAGTTAAAAGCATTAGTAATAAAATAAAACATGACAATAATAAATGCAACATTTCGTCTCCCAATAAAACAAAATCCAATATCATAGTCCAGTAATTCCAATCCTATGTCAGTTACACTGCCTTTTCAAACGCCTGCTCAAACGGCCAAGTTTTGACTATTTTTCGGAAGGCCAAGAGCGAGGGGGCTGATCTAATGTCCCCGGGAAGGGCGTTCCACAGCCGACGGGCCACCACAGAGAAAGGCCTGTCTCTCGGCGCCGCCAAATGCATTTGTGATGCAGACGGAGTCAAGAGCAGGGCCTCCCCAGACGAGCTTAACATCCTAGACGGTACATAAGGGGAGATGCTTTCAGACAGGTAAGTTGGGCCAGGTAGGTGAGCAAGAAACTCTGGACTTATTGATATGCTCTTATTTTGAAATGATTGGTGCTCATTTATTGTAATACATTCCAAAATAATTTCCGACTGCATTGTCGAAGGCTTTCATGGCTGGAATCACTGGATTGTTGTGTGTTTTTCGGGCTGTATGGCCATGTTCCAGAAGCATTGTCTCCTGCTGCTTGGGGGAGGAGGCGGAAGGGCCGGGCGGTGGCGAAGAAAAAGAAGGGGCCAGGGCGCCGCCTCCTTCGGCTCTTTCCCCAGCCAGCCTCCAATCCGCCGTGACTCCCGCCATGACTCTTGCCCCTCGCTCGCTGAAGCCGCGTGGAGGAGCCCCACCCACTGAAGCCTGTCCACCGCTCATGCTCCTCCTCTGTGGCAGAGCTGAAGCCGGGGGGGAGGGGCATGGTGCGGCCTGGCCCCTCCCCCTCCCCCGGCTTCAGCACTCCCATAAGCTGCTCCCAGCAGGTCACCATCCCCCAGCCATTCTTTACTGCAGTGTTTCCCAACCTTTTTTGAGCCGCGGCACACTTTTAACAATAAAAAAATCCGGGGGCACACCACCAACCAAAATGACACTCTAACACAGTAAAGAACGGCTGGGGGATGGTGACCTGCTGGGAGCAGCTTATGGGAGTGCTGAAGCTGGGGGAGGAGCCAGGCCGTGCCATGCCCCGCCCCCTCCCTCCCAGCTTCAGTTCTCCCACAGCTTCGCCAGCCTTGAGGGGGCAGTGCCAAACCAGCATTGTGCTGGCTCAGCCACCACTGGCATGGCACTGCCCCTCAAGGCTGGCAAAGCTGTGGGAGCGCTGAAGCCAGGGGAAGGGGAGGAACCAGGCCGCACCCTGCCCCCCTCCCCCTCCCCCCGGCTTCAGTTCTCCCACAGCTTCACCAGCCTTGAGGGGGCAGTGCCAAACCAGCATTGTGCTGGCTCTGCCACCGCTGGCTTGGCACTGCCCCCTCAAGGCTGGCAAAGCTGTGGGAGCGCTAAAGCCAGGGGAGGGGGAGGAGCCAGGCCGCACTTCAGCTCTGCCACAGAGGAGGAGCATGAGCGGTGGACAGGCTTCAGTGGGTGGGGCTCCTCCGTGCGGCTTCAGCGAGCGAGGGGCAAGAGTCCTGGCGGGAGTCACGGCGGATTGGAGGCTGGCTGGGGAAACGGCCGAAGGAGGCGGCGCCCCGGCCCCTTCTTTTTCTTTGCCACCGCCCGGCCCTTCCTCCTCCTCCCCCAAGCAGCAGGACTTCGGCAGGAGGAGGGGGGAAGGAAGGGGGGCAGAGAGCTTTTCTCGCGGCACACCTGATGATCACTCACGGCACACTAGTGTGCCACGGCACACTGGTTGAGAAACACTGCTTTACTGTGTTAGAGTGTCATTTTGGTTGGTGGTGTGCCCCCGGATTTTTGTAATGTTAAAAAAGTGTGCCACGGCTCAAAAAAGGTTGGGAAACACTGGTTTAGGCAATTGGGGAATGTCTGTTTCTGGATTTCCATTTTTAAATCGCCTTCAAACCGATTCAGATCCTTAAGATCACCTGTTGTCTTATGGCGACTCTATACATTTAATATATAATAAATGTATAATAAATGTATAATAAATAAATATTATTTTATTATATAATAAATATATAATATTATTTATATAACATATATAAATAATAAATATATATATAATAAATAAATTTATTTATTTACTTATTTATTTGTTTGTCATGTTTCTATACCGCCCCTCTCAGCCCGAAGGCATCGTCGTCATTCCTTATATCCAATTAAGCCTTATATTTCATCAAAAAATGCCTGCTTAAATAACCAGGTCTTGACTTTCTTGCGAAACGTCAGGAGGGAGGGGGCCGATCTGATGTCTTTAGGGAGAGCGTTCCAAAGCCGAGGAGCCACCACTGAAAAGGCCCTGTGTTTCGTCCCCGCCAGTCGCGCCTGCGAAGAAGGCGGGACCGAGAGCAGGGCCTCTCCAGATGATCTTAAACATCTCGGTGGTTCATAGGGAGAGATGCGTTCGGACAGGTAAGTTGGACCCGAACCGTTTAGGGCTTTAAAGCCAGTACTTTGAATTGTGCCAGCAAACTGGCAGCCAGTGGAGCTGGCACAACAGGGGAGTTGTAGGCTCTCTGAATGCCGCTCCTGTTATCAACCTGGCTGCTGTCCGTTGGACTAGTTGCAGCTTCCGAACAGTCTTCAAAGGCAACCCCACGTAGAGAGCATTGCAGTAATCTATACAGGATGTAACCAGAGCATGGACCACCGTGGCCAAATCAAATAGAGATGTCCTCAATCTCCTCCCTTTGGGTTTACTTTAGTTTTTGAATAAAAGTATACTGTATATGGTTATTCAGGAATGGAATAGAATAGCATAATAGATCTGGAGGGGACAATCTGGACCACCTAGTCAAACCCCCTGGCTTGAACTGGCTTATATGGCAGTGTGGCCTCAAATAACTCGGTTCAAAGCAGATATTGTGGATTATCTGCCTTGCTATTCTGGCTGTGTGTAGATGAATTATTAAACTGATCGTTATGATCAGTTACTAAACTGCAGTCAGTCAGAATATCTTGGGAATTGTCAATCCTTTCCCAAACTACCACTCCCAAACTCTTACCACTTTAAGTGCCAATCCCAATATTCCATCTTAATTTCAAACTTTAATGTGGGATGCATGGTGATCAATCAAAATAAACATAACAGTTTAAATAATGTACCAGTAAGGCTTTTCGCGGACCACCCTGAGAATTTCGGGGGCAACATCCTTGCTAGCCTGCCAATGGTTTGGAAAACATTCTTGGTCCTTGTTTTTCTTGGTGTCTTTCTTCTCCCTTCGCCTTTTCTTCCTACCGGGCCTGGCGTGGGGAGAGGAGGCCGGCCGGCCTGCCTGCGGGGGTCCCGAGTCCCCGGCAAGAGAACAGCAGGGACCACCGCCTCCGTTTTTCTGGCTGCTTGGAACAAAAGCCCTGAAGGCAGTGTTTGCCCAAAGGCGCGACCCGGAAGGCGCCGCGATAACATTGTGGAGCCGGGAGGGAAGGAGGGAGGGACGGACGCTGGCTGGCTGGCTGGCTGGCTGGCTGGGTTTTCCCCAGAAAAGGCTCCCCCCTCCCACTCCCGGATCCTCTCTCGCTTTGTATGTAACCGCGGCGTGGCAGTTTTAGAAGGCGCATCTACACCGTGGAAGAGGCATGGGCCAACGAAAGGACTGAGGCTGTTAGGAATGGTGGGAGTTGGAGTCCAAAACACTTGGAGGGCCCAAGTTAGCCCATGCCTGCTGTACATAATAGAAATGGAAATGTCAGCCTCTCTTGCTGGTGCCTTTAAGGGGTTTTGTTTATCTAAATTATATATATATATATATATATATATATATATACATATGTGTGTGTGTGTAAATTATACATATACAGCCTCTCTTGCTGGTGCCTTTACTATCATCTATCTATATATACATGTGTGTGTGTGTGTGTAAATTATATATACACACACACATATATACACCAGTCTCTCTTGCTGGTGCCTTTAAGGGGTTTTGTTTATCTATCTATCTATCTATCTATATATATATATATATGTGTGTGTGTAAATTATATATACACACACACACATATATACACCAGTCTCTCTTGCTGGTGCCTTTAAGGGGTTTTGTTTATTTATCTATCTATCTATCTATATATATATGTGTGTGGGGGGGGTTGTGTGTTTGTGTGTTTGTGTGTATGTATATAAATTATATATATATATACACACACATATATATACATCAGTCTCTCTTGTTGGTGCCTTTAAGAGGTTTTGTTTATCTAAATTACACACACCCATATATATATATATATATATATATAGTATATAAATTATACACACACACACATATATATATATACACACACACACATACACACACACACACACCAGTCTCTCTTGCTGGTGCCTGTAAGGCAGGGGTGCTCATTAGGTAGCTCGCTATCCAGGTGATCTTCAGGCCTCACCAGCCGGATGGGGCACTCCTGCCTTGTTTGCGCGTGCACACCCTCAGTCATTCTTGTTGCACCTTTAAGCGCTCCTGTTTGCTAAATTACACACTATATATATATATATCTTATATATAGCGGTGCTTCTTTTGCTTGCGGGGCATTGCAGGAAGAAGGAAGCATGAGGCGGGGTCTCTGGAGGGAGCGCCCTGCCTCTCTCGTCCAGAAGCAGCCGTGCAGAGGGCGGAGCGCTCCCTCTGGATGCCCCGCCTTGTGCTTTCTCCTTCCTGCAATGCCCCACAGGCGGAAGAAGCACTGTGCGGACGGAGGTGGGGTAGGTATAGGGTTGCCATATGTCCCTTATTCTAAGGGACGTCCCTTATTTTGGCCCTAAAATTTGTGTCCCGTTTTTTCAGGCCCTGTCCCTTATTATTGACTAACAGGACAGGACTGGGAGGGGTTGACCAGAGGAAGGCGCGTGCTGCAGTTCCCACAGCAATACCTGCCTGGGGATTCCAACTTGCAGGGCAGGCTGACAGTCACTCGCTTGGGAGTATGTACATGCCTGCATCCCCGTTGGAAGGAAGAGGCGATACAGGACTTTTTCAAAGTACAGTAGACTCAATTAACCGTTACCCAAAGGGAATGTTAGATCATGTTGGATAAAGATAGTTTCTGGTTGCTTGAGAGTTACTCTTAAAATAGATCTAGCTGTGTATCCCAATACTATACAATGCTGTGTATACCATACTATACTATACCATTAGCTATTGACATAATAATCATGAAGATGTACTGTCTTATAAAATTTATTTTATTTTAATGTTTAGACAGTGCACTTTTAAAGTCAGCAAAGTCAAGTATTAAAGGCAGATGGAGAAAATAAGGTAGTTCTAATGTTTTTTCTGCATGACAAAACATACAGAAATATACCATTTACTGTTAAGAGGGTGTGAATCAGTTTCTTTTGTGAGTTTCAATCATTATCTTATTCTGCTAATAAAACTATTTATACCTAATGTTTGAGTTTCAAGATTTTAAGGAAGGGTCCCTTATTTTTTGTGAAAAATCCCGTAAATGTCCCTTATTTCTTATATCAAAAAGTGGCAACCCTAGGTAGGTAGATCTTTTGGACTTGGTTGCTTTAAGAGTAGCTCGCATGCTGAAAAAGTGTGAGCACCCCTGCAAGTTTAAGGGGTTTTGTTTATCTAAATTACAGTATACTGTATATGTGTGTGTGTGTGTGTATGTGTGTGTGTGTGTGTGTGTGTGTGTGTATATATATGTAAATTATACACACACACATATACTGTATATACACCAGTCTCTCTTGCTGGTGCCTTTAAGGGGTTTTGTTTATCTAAATTACACACATACACACACATATTATATTATATATTATATATAGTGTATAAATTATATATTCACACACATAAATATACCAGTCTCTCTTGCTAGTGCCTTTAAGGGGTTTTGTTTATCTAAATTACACACACACACACACACATATAATATTATATATTATATTATATAGTATATAAATTATATATACACACATACATATATATTAATATATATTATATAATATATAATATATAAATTATATATACACACATACACATATATTAATATATATTATATAGTATATACATTATATATACACACATGCATACGCATATATACAGTACATACACACACGCACATGTAATGTAATGCTCGTTTGTGAAATTAACATAACTCAAAAAACACTGGACGAATTGACACCAAATTTGGACACAATACACCTACTACCCCAAGGAATGACCATCACTCAAAAAATGAATTTTGCCATTTGGGATTTGTAGTTACTGGGATTTACATTTCAACTACAATCAAAGAGCATTCCGAAGTGAATTTGAGTTGGAATTGAACCAAACTTAGCACATAGGACTCCCACAACCAACAGAAAATTCTGGAAGGGTTTGGTGGGCACTGACCTTGAGTTTGGGGGTTGTAGTTCACCTACATCCAGAGAGCACTGTGAACTCAAACAATGATGGAACTGGACCAAACTTGGCAGGAATACCCCATATGCCCAAATGTGAACACAGATGGAGTTTGGAGGGACAGGGCCATGGCATTTGGGAGTTGTAGTTACTGGGATTTCTAGTTCACCAACAATCAAAGAGCATTCTGAACCCCACCAACAGGCATGTAGCCAGGGGGGGCTAAGGGGGCTTCAGCCCCCCCCCCCGAAATTCTCAGGGTGGTTCGTGAAAAGGCCTTACTGGTACATTATTTAAACTGTTATGTTTATTCATATCATGATCTGATCACCATGCTCATTATATCCCACATTAATGGGGTTATTGGGATAACAATACAAAAGTTTTGCTCGGGTAGACCCTCTTCCACCCAGTCTCAGCCCCCCCCCCCCACCCAATCAAAACCCTGCCCACCGACATAATTGGGGCAAACTTCCCACACAGAACCCCCATGACCAATAGAAAATACTTAAGGCCATCCAGGGCAAGAAAACGTAGAGCCCTCTTGACAAAGAGCTATCCAGCCATAAAAATAGATATATATGACGCACACACAGAGAGATAATATCATAGTTTTGAAAGGGACCCCTAAAGAAGGGCAATTCTATGCTGCATGTTCCAGAACAGGCAAACCAGACCACCTTCCAGCCTGGTAGAAGCAGAATCGGATTAGATGGCCTTTGGGGTTCCTTTTCACTCTAGGATACTGCGATCTATACTAAGCACCAGGAATGTGGCGCAGCTGGCTAAGTGTCAGCTGCATAAGATCTCGCTGACCAGTAGGTCATGAGTTCGAGACCTACCCGGGTCAAGGTGGGTGCTCGACCTTTAAGTGTAGCCTGCTGTCGACCTTTGCAGCCCGAAAGACAGTTGCATCTGTCAAGTAGGAGATTAAGGTACCACATTAAGTGGGGAGGCAAATTTTGACTGAATTATGAGGACATAAAGAACTCCAGGAACGCTGAGGAATGCGGAAGGAACAACAAGGGACGCTGGGAACGCTGAGAGATGAGGAATGCGTCAGCTCCCCCTGGTGGCCAGAGTTTGCCTCTGTTTGTCTATATGTGTGTATGTGGAAATGGCAGGGATTGTCTGCTAAGTATGTGTACCTGCAATCCGCCTTCGGGGTGAGAAGAGCGGAATATAAATAAAGTAAGTAAATAAATAAAATAAATATCATCTCTTTCTCTTGATCATCTGTCTGTACATCTATCTATAGGTGTCCATCAGACCCCAAATATGAGTTTACCCTCTAGAATAGAAGAGGACAGATATATATGCCCTTTGATGAAGTTTTGCCTCCCGCAGGAGTAATGGCTTCAGTCCCTTCCAGTTTATGCAGATCAATATTTATTTTGATTTTATTTATTTACTTATTTCATGACATTTATATGCAGCTCAGAGCGGCTCACAGGCAAATGCAAATACAATGAACTATATCAGTTGTTCCCAAACTTTTTTGGCCTACCGCCCCCTTTCCAGAAAAAAAATTTACTCAGCACCCCCCTAGAAATTATTTTTTTGAAAAATATTACTAGCAATTAAACAGAAAGATGTATGTATTAATACAGTGGTTCTCAACCTTTCTAATGCCGTGACCCCTTTATAAGGTTCCTTATGTTGTGGTGACCCCCAACCATATTTTTTTTGCTACTTCATAAATAATTTTGCTACTCTTATGAATTCTAATGCAAATATCTAATATGCAGAATATATTTTCATTGTTACAAATTGAACATAATTAAAACATAGTGATTAATCACAAAAGCAATATGTTTGGGGGAGTATGGACAACGGATGATGGGATTTGCAGTACCTTCAATCGATTCAGCTCTGACTTTCACAGACCACTGAGACCCCCACAAATTACAGACCTGGACCAAACTTGGCACACAGAACTCCCATGACCAACACAAAATACTGGAGAGGCTGTCAGAAAATATACCTTGGCAATTGGGAGTTGCTGGGAGATATAGTTCCCTGCCATCAAGAAGCATTCTGAACTCATGCAACCATGGAATTGACTCAAACTTGGCATAGAGACCTCCCATGAGCAACACAAAATACTGGTGAGGCTTGGGGAAAATATACCTTGGCATTTGGAAGTTGCTGGGAGATATAGTTCCCTGCCATCAAGAAGCATTCTGAACTCATGCAACCATGGAATTGACTCAAACTTGGCATAGAGACCTCCCATGAGCAACACAAAATACTGGTGAGGCTTGGGGAAAATATACATTGGCATTTGGGAGTTGCTGGGAGATATAGTTCCCTGCCATCAAGAAGCATTCTGAACTCATGCAACCATGGAATTGACTCAAACTTGGCAAAGAGACCTCCCATGAGCAACACAAAATACTGGTGAGGCTTGGGGAAAATATACCTTGGCATTTGGGAGTTGCTGGGAGATATAGTTCCCTGCCATCAAAAAGTCCCCACCGCCCCCTTACAGGGCTTCAGTGCCCCCCAAATTCTCCCGAGCCTTCCAGCGCTCCCCTAGATTGACTCACCACCCACCAGGGGGTGGTACCGCCCACTTTGAGAACCACTGAACTATATTATTGCCACAGTGCAACATCAATATTACATATCACATTGTACTATAACAATATCACATTGAACTATACAAATACAATAAACTATATTATTGCCACAGCACAACACAATAACATAAAAACTTAAAACAACATTTCAAATAAAATAAAAATATTCAAATAGAATAAAAGGAAGGGGGGGATAACCCCCTGAATCCAATAAGTCCACTCTAATTGGGAAATCTGCAGTTTCAGTACTGTAGAATTCATGCACTGCAGGAGTCATTGTTCTGGCTTCATGTGTTTGGAGTCCCAAAGTTTGTGTTTTGACAGTTTTTTTCGAAGTCTTTCGCTTTCTCTGCTCAAGAGTGCCATGACTCAATGCAATCGAGCTCCCTCTGAGTCAAGGGAGTTAAAGTGGTGTCAAGCTGCATTCATTCCGGGTTGTGGTAGGTTTTTCGGGCTGTATGGCCATGTTCTAGAACAGGGGTCAGGAACCTTTTTGACTTAGAGAGCCATGAAAGCAAAATAGTTGGAAATTTATTTCAGTGAGAGCCATATAATATATTTTAAGACTGAATTCAACTAAATGTGAATATATACATACCATGAGAAAAGGATTACCCCAGCAGAATGTCGGGACACTTCAGACCTAGCTCTGCAAAAGGCATGCTCAGGACTCTGGGAAGGAAGAGAAGACGGAAGGAAGGGGAAGAGAAAGAAAGATAGAGGAAATAAAGGGAGGAGGGTGAGAGAAAGAAAGAAAAGAAGAACGAACTATGGAAAAAGAAGAAAAGAAAAGCAGGAGAGAGACAAGGAGGGGAAAAAGAAGGAAATGGGAAGGGAGGAAAGGAAAGGGTGGGGAAAAGAAAAGAAAGGGAGTGAGGAAAAAGTAAAATGATGAAGGGAAAAGAAGAAAAGATAGAAGGGGAGAGAGGGAAGTGAAAAGGAAGGAAGGAGAAGGAAAGGACGACTTGGGGAAAAAGAATAGAAGAGGAAGGAAGGAAGGAAGAAGAGAGAGAGGAAGGAAGGAAGGAAGGGAGGAAGGAAGGAAGGAAGGAAATGGAAGGAAGAGGAAGGGAGGAAGGAAGGAAGGAAGGGAAGGAGGGAAGGGAGGGAGGGAAGGAAGGAAGGAAGAAGAAGAGGAGAGTGGACGTAAGGAAGGAAGGGGAGAGAGGGAGGGAAAGGAAGGAGAGAAGGAAATGGTGAAGAAGAGGAAGGGAGGGGGGAGGGAGGAAGGAAGGAGGGAGGGAGGAGGGAGGCAAGGAATGAAGGAAGGAGGGAAGGAAAGAAGAAGAGAGGGAGAGTGGACAAAAGAAGGAAGGGGAGAGAGGGAGGGAAAGGAAGGAGAGAAGGAAATGGTGAAGAAGAGGGAGGAGGAGGGAGGGAGGGAGGGAGGGAGGAGAGGAGAGGAGGGAGGAGGGAAGGAGGGAGGGGGGAGGGAGGGAGGGAGGGAAGGAAGGAAGGAAGGAAGGAAGGAAGGAAGGAAGGAAGGAAGGAAGGAAGGAAGGAAGGAAGGAAGGAAGGAAGGAAGGAAGGAAGGAGGGAGAATGGAGGAAGGAAGAGGGAGAATGGAGGAAGGAAGGAAGGGGAGAGAGGGAGGGAGGGAAAAGGAAAGCCAGATGCAATCATGAAAAGAGCCACACCTGGCTCCCGAGCCATAGGTTCCCTACCCCTGTTCTAGAACTTGAAGCACTCTCTCCTGACGTTTCGCCTGCATCTATGGCAGGCATCCTCAGAGGTTGAGAGGTCCGGAAGGCGATTCGAAATACAGTTTGGAAAACAATGTAGCCAATGCCATACACTTAAAATAGCATTTGCCTAACTTTGAATTTTATTAAATCCACCAGGAATCTCTCCCCCCCCCCCAATCCCCGCGCCCAAATGTAAACATTTCTCATCTTCTGGGAGTTCTTCGCACCCAAAACTTTTAATCAAATCCCAGTTGTTTCCACCTAACTTCCAAAACAAAATAAATTAAAAAGTCGGCATTCTTCAGCGCAGCCTGTATTTGAGTGGGATGTGGAAAAATAAAATCTGTGGCTGTTTTTATTATGCGACTTATAAAGCTGTTTTGGTTTGAATGGTTTGAGAACAACACAGAAATGCCCTGGACCACTTCACCATGTTAGACTACACAGAGGAACCACTGAAATCCACAAGCATGTGGACAATCTCAACAGAAAGGAAGAAACCATGAAAATAAACAATATCTGGCCACCAATATTTTTTAAAAAAATTCTAAAATCATAACAGTAAATATGTCCTTTTGTCCTTTTCCCAATTTTTACTCAAGAGTGCGGGTGTCTCACCAGACTACAACTCCCATGACTTGATAGCATTGGGCCATGGCAATTAAAGTGGTGTCAAAACAGCATTAATAATAATAATAATAATATTTGCTAATCTCACCCCGAGATTTTAATATTTTGTAATTGTGCCTTGTCATTTCTGATTTGTATATTGTTTTTTATTTATATATATGTATTTTAATTATGTTTATTGTTGATGTTTTGATTTTATTTTATTGTAATGTGTTGTTCGGGCTTGGCCTCATGTGAGCCGCCCGGAGTCCCCACCGGGGAGATTGTGGCGGGGTATAAATAATAATAGTAAATAATAGTAAATAATTAATTAATAATAATTATTAATAATAATTAATAATCATTCATAATAATTAATAATTATAATAATTAATAATTACTAATTATTATTGTTAATATTAATTAATAAATAATTAATAAATAATTAATATTAATTAATAATAATAATAGTTAATAATTAATAATAATTAATAATATTATTTATACCCGCCACCATCTCCCCAATGGGGACTCGGGGTGGCTAACGTTAATCCTGCAGCAAGGACTTGCAAGTGGAGGGAGGCCGGAACCTTTTGAAACAGCAAGGGAAACTTCAGCCCATTTACTGCCAAAGTCGATATCACCAAGTTCAGAAGGATTTCTGCATCCGCTTTAAATTGAAGGATTGGAGACCACTAAGTTCAAAGGAGTCACCGATGGCGTAGTTAAACCACTGAGCTGCTTAACTTGTTGACCGAAAGGTCTCAGGTTCAAATCCGGGGAGCTGCATGAGCTCCCGCTGTTAGCCCCAGCTTCTGCCAACCTAACAGTTCGAACGAAAACATGCGAACGTGAGTAGATCAATAGGTAGGGTTGCCCCAATGAATAAGGGACAGGTCCCTAAAAATAGGGGAGTTTTTAACAAAAATAAGGGGTTGGTACTCATCTCCATTTCTAAGAGTCGGAGTTGTGGAGTTGTCCCTAGACACCTCCAAGTTCATGTGGCCGGCATGACTGCATGGAGCGCTGTTTCACCTTCCCGCCAGAGTGGTACCTAGGTTGCCACTTTTTTGATATAAGAATAAGGGACAGGCCCCTTTAAATAGGGGGATTTTTCACAAAAAATAAGGGACACTTCATAAAAACTTGAAAAGCTTGATTTCCGTTTCATTTCATTTCCTTTCAATTTACTATTTGATGAGTCGCTCTCAACCGGTATCCTATTATTAATATTATTATATTATTAGTATTAGTATTATAGTATTATATTAGTATTATTAGCATTAGCATTATTATAGTATCATTAGTATCCTAATATTAGTAATATAATAGTAGTAGTACTATATTATTTCCTATTATTAGTATTGTTATAGTATCATTAGTATTTTATCATTAGTAATAGTATTATAGTATTTTATTGTTATAGTATTCGTATTATTGTTATATTACTAGTATATTATTAGTATTAGTATTATAGTATTATATTAGTATTATTAGCATTAGCATTATTATAGTATCATTAGTATCCTAATATTAGTATTATAATAGTAGTATTAGTAGTATTATATTATTTCCTATTATTAGTATTTTATAGTATTATTAGTATTTTATTACTAGTATTATTATTGTTATATTATTAGTATTAGTATTATTGTTATATTATTAGTATTAGTATTATAGCATTATATTTGTATTATTAGCATTAGCATCATTATAGTATCATTAGTATCCTAATATTAGTAATATAATAGTAGTAGTACTATATTATTTCCTACTATTAGTATTGTTATAGTATCATTAGTATTTTATCATTAGTAGTAGTATTATAGTATTTTATTGTTATAGTATTAGTATTATTGTTATATTACTAGTATATTATTAGTATTAGTATTATAGTATTATATTAGTATTATTAGCATTAGCATTATTATAGTATCATTAGTATCCTAATATTAGTATTATAATAGTAGTATTAGTAGTATTATATTATTTCCTATTATTAGTATTTTATAGTATTATTAGTATTTTATTACTAGTATTATTGTTATATTATTAGTATTAGTATTATTGTTATATTATTAGTATATTATTAGTATTAGTATTATAGCATTATATTCGTATTATTGGCATTAGCATTATTATAGTATCATTAGTATCCTAATATTAGTATTATAATAGTAGTATTAGTAGTAGTATTATATTATTTCCTATTATTAGTATTGTTATAGTATCATTAGTATTTTATTAGTAGTAGTAGTATTATAGTATTTTATTATTATTATAGTATTATTATTATAGTATTAGTATTATTGTTATAACAATATTATGGCGGGAAGGTAACTGCGCTCCATACAGTCATGCCGGCCTCATGACCTTGGATGTGTCTACGGACAACTCCACAACTCCGACTCTTAGAAATGGAAATGAGCACCTACCCCCCAGAGCCGGACACGATTGGATTTAATGTCAGGGGGGGGGGGACCTTTACCTTCACCTAGTAAGTTCAAAGAAAGGAACTTGCAAAAACTACCTCTGAGGACCATATTTAATGTGTGGAGTCGCCCTCAAAACAACAGGTGACCGTGGCAATCCAGAAACAGGCATTTCCCAATGGCCCCAGTTACCTGCGAAGCTCAGAAATCCAAGGCGAGGGATTGAAGCTGAAACAGCCGCTCCCGACATAGGTTGAGCATTTGAATTCGAAACCATTGTTTTCA
Source organism: Anolis apletophallus (assembly GCA_030556195.1). Lineage (NCBI taxonomy): Eukaryota > Metazoa > Chordata > Lepidosauria > Squamata > Anolidae > Anolis > Anolis apletophallus. The sequence continues at coordinate 193,165,220 of JARBWK010000004.1, read as the reverse complement.
AACTCTGAACACTCACTAAATCGAAGTCTATATGGTTTGGGATAGCAATAAACAATGTTGAAAGGTTTGGAAATAAGGTTGAAAAATAACTTTCGAAAATTGACAAGGCGGCTTCTTCTTTTTCCCCCTCAAAACAAAGACATAAAAGGGAGAAGGACTTTGCCAAAACTTTCGAGACTGCGGATTCTGTGGGGTATAAAAACGGTATAGTTGACGGTAAAGAAGGAATCCCTCCCTTCAACCTATGAGTCAATATAAACAATATAATATATACAATATTGTATGTATAGTAGCCTACTACGTGTGTGATTATTATAGTATCACAAGTATCCTATTATTAGTATTATTATATTTTTAGTAGTATAGTATTATATTAGTGTTATGATTACGCCCAAACGCACACAGATGTATATACTGTATATAGATACACTATGAAACGACATAAACAAAAGTAAAAGTAGTAAAAAGTCTGGAGTCTGAATCGTTTTCTAATACTTGCTGGAATAGCCGATTAAGGTTTATTCGAAGACTTAATCGTTGGAGCAGCTTCAGAAATAGGATAGGCTTCGAGAATATGCTTATTATTATTATTATTATTACTTGAGAAACTGCAAGTCGCTTCTGGTGTGACCGAATTGGCCTTCTGCAAGGACTTGCCCAGGGGACGCCTGGGAGAGGCTTCCCTAATGTCCCCACACGAGAAGCTGGAGCTGAGAGAGAGAGCTCACCCAGCTTCCCGGTTCGGACACTTTCGACACAAGTGTTGCGCCACTCTTATTATTATTATTATTATTAGCATTATTATAGTATCATTAATATCCTATTATTAGTATGATTATAGCATTATTATAGTATTATATTAGTATTATTAGCATTAGCCTTATTATAGTATCATTAGTATCCTATTCGTATTATAATAATAGTAGTAGTATTAGTAGTATTATATTATTTCCTATTATTGGTATTATTATAGTATTATTATGTCAGGGGCGACTTGAGAAACTGCAAGTCGCTTCTGGTGTGAGAGCATTGGCCTTCTGTTAGGACTTGCCCAGGAGACGCCTGGTATGTGTTCCCAAACTGGGAGAGGCTTCTTTAATGTTCCCACGTAAGAAGCTGGAGCTGAGAGAGGGAGCTCACCCAGCTTCCCGGTTCGAACACTTTCGGCACAAGTGTTGCGCTACCCATATTATTATTAGAATTATTATAGTATCATTAGTATCCTATTATTAGTATTATAGTATTATTATAATATTATTATTAGTAGTATTATAGTATTATATTATTATTAGCATTAGCATTATTATAGTATCATTAGTATCCTATTATTAGTATTACAATAGTATTAGTAGTAGTAGTATTATATTATTTCCTATTATTAGCATTATTATAGTGTTTTTATTATGTCAGGGGCGACTCGAGAAACTGCAAGTCGCTTTTGGTGTAAGAGCTTTGGCCTTCTGCAAGGACTTGCCCAGGGGACGCCTCGGATGTGTTCCCAAACTGTGAGAGGCTTCTTTAATGTCCCCACATGAGAAGCTGGAGCTGAGAGAGGGAGCTCACCCAGCTTCCCGGTTCCAACACTTTCGGCACAAGTGTTGCGCCACCCATATTATTATTAGCATTATTATTAGCATTATTATAGTATCATTAGTATCCTATTATTAGTATTATTATATTATTAGTAGCAGTATTATAGTATTATATTAGTATTATTAGCATTAGCATTATTATAGTATCAGTATACTATTATTAGTATTATAATAGTAGCAGTATTATTATTAGTAGTATTATATTATTTCCTATTATTAGTATTATTATAGTATTATTATTATAGTATTATATTATTATTATTATAGTATTATATTAGTATTATTATTAGCATTAGCATTATTATAGTATCAGTATCCTATTATTAGTATTATAATAGTAGCAGTATTATTAGTAGTAGTATTATATTATTTCCTATTATTAGTATTATTATTAGTATTATATTATTATTAGTATTATATTATTAGTAGTATTATAGTATTATATTAGTATTATTATAGTATCATTAGTATCCTATTATTAGTATTATATTATTAGTAGTAGTATAGTATTATATTAGTATTATTATTAGCATTAGCAGTATAGTATCAGTATCCTATTATTAGTATTATAATAGTAGTAGTATTATATTATTTCCTATTGTTTGTATTATTATAGTATTATTATTAGTATTATATTATTATCAGAATTATAGTATTATATTAATATTATTATTAGCATTAGCATTATTATAGTATCATTAATATTCTATTATTAGTATTTTTATAGCAGTATTCTATTATTAATATTAGTATTAGTATTATAGTAGTAGTATTAGCAGTAGCATTATTATAGTATCATTAGTATCCTAATATTAGTATTATAATAGTAGTATTAGTATTAGTATTATATTATTTCCTATTATTAGTATTGTTATAGTATTATTATTATAGTATTTTATTATTATAGTATTAGTATTATTGTTATATTATTAGTATATTATTGGTATTATCATTATTATTACAGTATTATTATTAAGAGTGCATTATTGAATTCAGTAATAACCAGGCCTTTCTCACCACCTGTTTCCAGGCTTTTTATCTCATGGGTAGTGTAAGAAAAAAAGGCTGCAGGAAGAGAAAAAAGTTGGGTTTTCTGGATTACAACAAAAATGAAGTGAGTTCCGATGTGAAGTTGGTCCTCTTTCGCGTCCGAAGCCTACAATTTGGCTCCTGACCTTGAAAGCAACAGCAGATCAATATGTAATGTAGAGTTAGAGCAGTTTAGGAAGGCTCCCTTGAGCCTTCTGTGCTAAAAAGTAATACTATGTGCTCGTGTCTCACCAAACTGAGCCGTGGTAGCTAGCGAAAGTGGTACCAAATTGCTCGAATTCTACTGTGTGGGCGGGTGGTACCCATGACTCTGGAGGCTAGGACTTGAATCCCCGCCTGGCCATGGGTTTTGAATCCCACCATTCGTAGAAAACTTGGAGGCACACAACCAAGATATATTGCTTTCCTAGACTTAACTCCACTTCCTCAATGATGGGACCTTGCTTACTGATGCAGACCTAACATAGCTTTGGATTCTACCAGCGAGAGAAGATCAGGCATGGACCAACGTGGGCCCTCCCTGTCTCCAGGTGATTTGGACTTCAACTCCCACCATTCCCAACAGCCTCAGGCCCCTTCCTTTCCCCTTTCAACCGTTTATGGTTTTTAGATTATAGATTCAGTTCCAGCTTTATTGAGCCAGGACCTGTTCAGATCTGCCCTGTCCTTGCTTGTCCACATGGATCACCACAAACACGACTAACAATATGTGTAATAATCTATGACAAACCCTTGGAGTTTTAGTCCAAAATAGTGGCTTGGATGATTGTCCATTGATCCTCCCTCCATAGCATGTCAATACAAGTTGCAAAGTTTTGAGTTCCCCCCAAGGGTGGGAAAGGCGGTATATAAATACTGTAAATAATAATAATTTTATATTTATTATAATTATATTATTATTGTATTAAAATAATTAATATTATATTATATAATTATTATAAAAATAATGTAAATATAATAATAAAAATTATTATTATATTATTATTAATATTATTCATATTATATTATATTATTATATAATTATTATAAAATAATGTAAATATAATTATTATATAATAATTATTATATTATTAATATAGTTAATATATTATATTTTATTATAAAAATAATGTAAATATAATTTATAATTATAATTATTATATAATTACTATATTATTAATATAATTAATATTATAATATATTATTATATAATTATTATAAAATAAGGAAAATATAATTATTCTATAATAATAATTATATTATTAATATAATTAATATTGTATTATATTATTATATAATTATTATAAAAATAATGTAAATATTATTATTATATTAATATTATATTATATTATAAAATAATATAAATATTATTATAATGTTATTATTATATTATTAATATAATTTATATTATATTATAATATTATTATTATAAAAATAATGTAAATATAATTATTATATAATAATTATTATATTATTAATATAATAATTATTATATTATATAATTATATAATTATTATAAAAATAATGTAAATATAATAATAATAATAAAGTTGATAATCGGCACATTTCCCTTTCTCTGCTTAATTAAAAAAACATTTATTTGATTCATATTTCACCTTTCTCTTCGCATGGGATGTTTTGTGCGGTTTTTGTTTTCCCTACCTGTTAGATAAAATAGTTGGAATCAGTGTAATATGGTTTGAGTGTTTGAGAAATGAGGGCATCTACACTGTAGAAGTAAAGCTGCTTGGCACTGCTTAAGTTGCTATGGCTCAATGTTATGGAATGTTATGCTGTAGGGCACTCTTTGGAAGAGATAGTTAAAGATCTACAACTTCCATCATTCCATAGCATTGAATTATGGCAGCGATAGTGGTGCCAAACAGCATTAATTCCACTGTGTGGATGCACACATGGGTCGAAATCCCAGCTAGGCCTTGAAAACCTACTTGGGCAAGTGATGGGCCCCTTCCACACAGCTGTATAAAATGCTACATTATGTGCTTTGAGTTGGGTTATATGGTCACTGTTTAAAGCAGAGAGAGCATGGGCCCTTCCACACAGCCATATAATCCAGAATATTTATTATTTATTTTATTTATTTCACGATATTTATATGCTGAAGGAAACTCTGAGCTGTTTACAGCAAACTAGAAATACAGCAAACTACATTACTGCCATACCACAATATCAGTACTACACATCACATTGCACTATAACATTATTTCGCAATAACATTAGTAATATTGCATGTAAAACAAATATACAATTATAATATCACAATATCATTAGTATATTGTATCCATGTATATACAATATATACCAAACTCATATTATAATATATTATATCATAACTATCTTATACTACATTACATTACAATTATTATATTATAATATATTGACATTATAACATAACATTATATCAATTATTATTTAATTACAATTATTATACTATAACATAATACAATATATTGACATTATAATATATTGTATTATATTACATTATAATGTAATAGAACATTATATTATATCATGTTATATTATTATTATATTATATTATTATATAAAATAATATATTATATCATAACTATCTTATACTACATTACATTATAATTATTATATTAAAATATATTGACATTATAATGTAACATAACTATATATCATATATTATTATTACTATTATAAAATAATACATTGCATTACAATTATTATACTATTACATAATACAATATTTTGACAATTAATATTGAGGCAGATAATCCACTATATCGGCTTTGAACTGGGTTATCTGAGTCCACTCTGCCATATAACCCAGTTCAAAGCAGATATAGTGGATTATCTGCCTCAATATTAATTGTCAATATATTGTATTATGTTATAGTATAATAACTGTAATGCAATGTATTATTTTATTATTATAATAATATATGATATAATGTTATGTTATATTATAATGTCAATATTCTGGATTATATGGCTATGTGGAAGGGCCCTAAGGCAAGATAATTTAAAACCGGAAAAAACACAGATATTAAAATAGAATTAAACAGTAACAGTACTAAAAAGTAGTTAAACCCCTGAAAACCATTCATATAGCTAAAATCACAGGAAACCCCCCATTATATGGCAGTGTAGATCCAACCCATGCTTGCATTCAGTTCAAAAGAAACCAATTCTCGGGTACATTGATGACTGCAGCCCTAATTCACTCAGGGCCCTTCCACGCAGCCCTATATTCCAGAATATCAAGGCCGAAAATCCCACAGTATCTGCTTTGAACTGGGTTATTTGAGTCCACACTCAGATAATGTGGGATTTTCCGCCTTGATATTCTAGGATTGAGGGTTCTGTGGAAGGGCCCTACATTTCTTTGTGGTTTTCTAAAGGCCCTTCCACACAGCCATATATATCACCAAGAATATCAAGGCAGAAAATCCCACATTATCTGAGTGTGGACTCACATAACCCAATTCAAAGCAGGTGTGGAAGGGCCTTTCGCCCCCTTCCACACAGCTCAATAAAATACCACATTATCTGCTTTGAACTGGGATATATGGCAGTGTGGACTGAGATAACCCAGTTCAAAGCAGATATTCTGAGGGCCCTTCCACACAGCCCTGTATCCCAGAATATCAAGGTAGAAAATCCCACAATATGTGCTTTGAACTGAGTCTACACTCAGATAATGTGGGATTTTCTGCCTTGATATTCCGGGATATAGGGATTTTCTGTGATATTCTGGGAAGGGCCTGTGAGTCCACACTCAGATAATGATTTTCTGTGGGGGATTTTCTGCCTTGATATTCTGGGATATAGGGCTGTGTGGAAGGGCTGTGAGTCCACACTCAGATAATGTGGGATTTTCTGTGTTGATATTCTGGGATATAGGGCTGTCTGGAAGGGCCGTGAGTCCACACTCAGATAATGTGGGATTTTCTGTGTTGATATTCTGGGATATAGAGCTGTCTGGAAGGGCCGTGAGTCCACACTCAGATAATGTGGGATTTTCTGCCTTGATATTCTGGGATATAGGGCTGTGTGGAAGGGCTGTGAGTCCACACTCAGATAATGTGGGATTTTCTGTGTTGATATTCTGGGATATAGGGCTGTGTGAAAGGGCCGTGAGTCTACACTCAGATAATGTGGGATTTTCTGCCTTGATAATAGGGCTATGTGGAAGGGCCCTGAGTCCACACTCAAATGATGTGGGATTTCCTGCCTTGATATTCCGGGATACAGGGCTGTGTGGAAGGGCCCTGAGTCCACACTCAGATAATGTGGGATTTCCTGCCTTGATATTCTGGGATATAGGGCTGTGTGGAAGGGCCGTGAGTCCACACTCCGATAATATGGGATTTCCTGCCTTGATATTCCAGGATATAGGGCTGTGTGGAAGGGCCCCTATTTGACTAAGTAGGGAACAAAGTCTCTATGGGAGAAAACTCCAACCAGGAAGTGAGAGAACCAGGACAGGAGGTGAAAATTAGAGGGCGAGAACTGCATGAATCCTGTAGGGCAGTGGTTCTCAACTTGTGGGTCCCAGGAAACCTAACAGCTGGTAAACTGGCTGGGATTTCTGGGAGTTGTAGGCCATAACACCTGGGGACCCAGAGGTTGAGAACCAAGGTTAGAGTAGATCCTGGGGTTCTGTGGACTAAATGTCAATGTCGATTCCCATCCATACTTGGGGTTGTGCTGCACCCCCCTCGCCCCTCCCTCTTACCGGTGCCAGGCCAGTGTCCCTTCCAGGCGTGGGCCTTGGTGGACTTCATCCACGGGAAGGGCAAGGGCCCGCGGGGCCCCTCCAAGACCCCGGTGTCGGGCCCCTCTCCGAAGGCGGGCAAGGCTTCCTGGTGCGGAGGAGGCAGGTGGTGAGGGTGGTGGTGGAGGTGGGCGAGGCTCGGCTCTTCGGCGATGGGGGGCACCTCGTAAGGGGAAATGTCCGGCGGGCTGCCTTGCTCCAACGACCCCAGGAGGTTGGCATAAGGCGGCGGGGGCTGCCGGCCCATGTAGAGGCAGGCGGGGGGGCTGGGGCTGTAGTCCCGGGACCTCTGGAAGACGCAAGGCTCCTTGTAGAGCGGACCGGCCGAGAAATACTGCTCCTCCTCGGCGTTCATGGCCGGCCAGCCGGAGGGACCCTCGCCCAAGCCCTGGCACAACTCCGCTCCACCTGCGGATGAGGAGCATGAAGGTGCGCCTCAAGTCGGGACGCCTCGCCATTGGCTGCCGGGACTCCCACACGGGCTGGAAGCGCCTCCCCATTGGCGGGCTCCTCCCCAATCAGAAGCCAGCCTAAGCGCTTGGACTTTCTTATGTACACACACACACATCTTGACATCCCTTGAGCTGTCAAGGATCAATGTTTAAGGGTTTAGGGGAGTTGTGGTTACACAAGTTCTCTATCCTTCCCCGACCAAGAGTGCTGGCACCTCACCAAACTACAAATCCCAGGGTCAGGCATGTAGCCAGGGGGGGGGGGGCTAAGGGGGCTTCAGCCCCCCCCCCCGAAATTCTCAGAGTGGTCCGCGAAAAGGCCTTACTGGTACATTATTTAGAACATAAGAACATAAGAAGAGCCATGCTGAATCGGGCCTCGGCCCATCTAGTCCAGCATTCTGTGTCACACAGTGGCCCACTAGTTGTACACAGGGATCTCTAGCAGAAAGGAGGGCAAAACCCTCACCTGCTCCCGACCCCCACAACCAGTACCCGGGGAAAATCCTGCCTGCCTCCAACAACACAGAGGTGGCACTTGGATGTCCATTTCAGTAACTACTGATTCCCTTGGTATCCATGAATCTGTCTAATCCTGCCTTGAAGCTGTCCAGGCTGACAGCTGTCACAACCTCCTCTGGAAGTGAGTTTCATAACCCAATGACCCTCTGGGTGAAGAAATATTTCCCAGCTCTTTATTAGTCCTAACTTTCCTACCTTGAAGAAATATTTCCCTTTATTAGCTTTTCCTACCTTAGAGCTTTAGAGTGCCCCTAGTCCTAGTGTTGGGTGACAGAGAAAATATTTTTCTTTATTCACCTTTTCTATCCCATGCATGATTTTATACACTTCGATCAAGTCACCTCTTAAACGCCGTCTTTCAAGGCTGAAAAGACCAAGGCGTTGCAACCTGATTTCATAAGGGAGCTGCTCCATCCCTTGGATCATTTTTGTTGCCCTTCTTTGTACCTTTTCCAGTTCCGTTTTATCCTTCTTGAGGTGCGGTGACCAGAATTGTACACAGTACTCCAGATGTGGCCTCACCATAGATTTGTAGAGAGGCAATACAACATTTGCTGACCTATTTTCGATTCCCTTCCTGATCATGCCAAGCATAGAATTTGCTTTTTCACTGCTGCAGCGCACTGGGTTGACATCTTCATTGAGCCGTCCACCAAAACCCCAAGATCCCTTTCCTGGTTTGTCTCAGAAAGCTTTGATCCCATCAGTTGATAAGTGTATTTGGGGTTCTTTGCCCCGATGTGCATGACTTTACACTTGTTTAAGTTAAAATGCATTTGCCACTTTGTTGCCCATTCACTCAATTTCGAGAGATCTTTCTGGAGCTCTTTACAGTCAGTTTCATTTTTAACTACCCTGAACAATTTAGTGTCGTCTGCAAACTTTGCTACCTCAGAATTTACTCCTACATCCAGGTCATTAATGAATAAATTAAAAAGTAACGGACCCAAAACTGAACCTTGGGGTACGCCACTTCTCACCTCTTTCCACCCAGAGAAATGTCCGTTTATTACCACCCTTTGTTTCCTACAGTTTAGCCAGGTTCCAATCCAGGACAAGACCTGTCCTCTGATTCCATGGCTGAAGAGCTTATTTAGGAGCCTTTGGTGAGGGACTTTGTCAAAAGCCTTTTGAAAGTCAAGGTAAACAATATCGACTGGGTCCCCTTTATCTATGTGTTTATTTACACCCTCAAAGAATTCTAACAAGTTAGTAAGACATGATTTGCCTTTGCAGAAACCATGTTGATTTCCCTTCAGCAATGCCTGTTCTTCTATGTGCTTGGTAATTTTTTTCTTTAATAATGGTTTCCATGACTTTGCCTGGAACTGAGGTTAGACTAACTGGCCTATAATTTCCTGGATCACCCCTGGATCCTTTCTTGAAGATCGGAGTTACATTTGCCTCCCTCCAGTCCTCGGGTATATTTAAACTGTTATGTTTATTCATATCATGATCTGATCACCATGCTCATTATATCCCACAATAATGGGGTTATTGAGATAACAATACAAAAGGTTTGCTCGGGTAGACCCTCTTCCACCCAGTCTCAGCCCCCCCCTCAAACTCAGCCCCCCCCATCAAAATCCTGGCTACGGCCCTGCCCAGGGTTAACTAGGATTTCAAATGTGCGACGACGGGAAGTTGATTTTATTTTATTATCTTATTATTATAGTATCATTGGTATCCTATTATTAGTATTATATTATTATTATTATTAGATATTTATATGCCGCCCTTCTCAACCCCGAAAGGGACTCAGAGCGGCTTACAGCAAACTGCAAATACAACAAACTACATTACTGCCATAGCACAATATCAGTACTACACATCACATTGCACTATAACATTATATCACAATATCATTAGTAGTATTAGATTGTATCAATGTATATACAATATATTATATCATACTCCTATTATACTATATTATATCACAATATCATTGGTAGTATTATATTGTATTAATCTATCTATCTATGTATATAATACAAGTCAGTGTTTGCGGCAGGAGGTGCGGAGGAATATGTGGCACCATTTCGATTGGTTGCCACTGTGGGATTATTTGCATAATGGCTCTGATTGGCCAGCCTCCCAACATTCCAACACTCCTAGGCAGCAGAGAAAGGAAGGGAAAGGGCCCGAGGCAGACAGAAATGGTTGGAGTTCAAGTCCAAGACACACAGAGACCACATAACCCATTCTACATCCTGGTGCAGCTTGAAGTACCTCCACTCACTTCCCAAGACTGCTGCAACCCTCATCCAATAACTGAGCAAGACAAAATTTGCCACACATAATCCCCATGACCCACTCTACATCCTGGTGCAGTTTGGAGGAGGATGGACCATGGACGATGGGACTCCCAGCACCTTCCCTCACTTCCCGAGACCACAAGCCACATAAACAACTGATAAAGACCAACCTTGGCACAAAATGCCTTTCTCAAATAACCTGGGCAGCGCCGTGTCCCCAAGCTAGTATACAATCTATTATAATTATACCATACTCATATTATACTATATTATATCGCAATATCATTAGCAATATTGCATGTAAACAAATATACAATTATAATATCACAATATCATTAGTATTATATTGTATCAATGTATATACAATATATTATACCATACTCATATTATACTATATTATATCGCAATATCATTAGCAATATTGCATGTAAACAAATATAGAATTATAATATCACAATATCATTAGTAGTATTATATTGTATCAATGTATATACAATATATTATACCATACTCATATTATACTGTATTATAACGCAATGTCATTAGCAATATTGCATGTAAACAAATATAGAATTATAATATCACAATATCATTAGTATTATATATTATATGATATTATAGTATGTTTTATATTATATCATAATTATATTATACTACATTACAATATAATTATTCCATTACAATATATAAGTTGCTGCTAAATGTGAGAGAAATACGGTTGAACACTGTAAAAGCCATCCACTACATGGCTACCAGTCCCAGTAGACTCAAATCAAGGAAAGGCTTTATGAGAACTACCACTCCTCTTGGCATCCCCCCAGGAACAGCAAGGGTGTCCCTTTGGACAGCTAAACCAGGAAGGGGACTCAGGGCGGATCACAATGCACATATACAGGCAAACATTCAATGCCCTTTGACATACAAACATGTATAGACAAGACACTTAGAGGCAATTTAACATTTCAGCTTCTGGTCACCAGCCAGAGCTGTCACACTCCTTCACTCCGTTGCACACTGCCTGGAGATTTATGGCCTCATAAATTAGTTAAATTAGCCTCCCCACAAAGTGGTACCTAAATTCCCTACTTGACAGATGCAACTGTCTTTCGAGTTGCAAAGGTCGACAACGAGCTACACAAATGGTCGAGCGCTCACCCCGACCCAGGCAGGCCTCGAACTCATGACCTTCTGGTCAGTAGAGATCTTATGCAGCTGACTCTGCGCCATATAACTGTGTCGAAGGGTCCTTGGATAATGAACTAGTTGTTTGTGCCTTGAAGATGTTTGTAACGGGTCTCATATGTGTATGTACTAATTTTTGCTGTGCACCTAAAGATTGTCAGTTTCATAGTTGAGGGCCCTTCCAGACAGGCCCTGTATCCCAGAGTCCTTCCACACAGCCATATAACTCAGAACATCAAGGCAGAAAATCCCATAATATCTGCTTTGAACTGGGTTATGAGTCCACACTACCTTTTATTCTAATACAAAGCAGAAAATGGGGTTTTTTATTCAGCTGCGTGGAAGGAGCCCCAGAATCTGATCCCAGGTATTCTGTTTATCCCAGATAATCTGGCAGTGCAAACTCATAAAATCCAGTTTAAAGCAGAAAAACTAGGATCAGATTCTGGGATACAGGGCCTGTCTGGAAGGACTTTGAGAACCGTGATTAAATATTTGAAAGTAAAGGCATGTTTTTATTTCTTGGCTGCTCTGGAGACTAGGGTCCCTTCCACACAGCTGAATAAAACCCCACATTATCTGCTTTGAACTGAAATATGTGGCAGTGTGGACTGAGATATCCCAGTTCAAAACAGATATTGTGGGATATTCTGCCTTGATATTCTGGGTTATAAGGCTGTGTGGGAAGACCCTAGGGCAGTGTTTTCCCACCTTTTTTGAGCCACGGCACATTTTTTACATTTACAAAATCCTGGGGCACACCACCAACCAAAATGACACAAAATGACACTCTAACACAGTAATACATATAGTTAATATGTTTTAAAATGTATTTATATACTCAGTGTGAAACCTGGACCTGTTTTGATGAACACAACATAGATATCCTGGCAGGAATGGCAGAAAGACAAAAACTTCCCACACAGAACTCCCATAACCAAGAGAAAATACTATAAGAGTTTGGTGGGCCTTGGGTTTTGGAGTTGTAGTTCACCTATATCCAGAGAGCACTGTGGACTCAAACAATGTTGGATCAGGACCAAACTTGGCAGGAATACTCAATATGCCCAAATGTGAACACAGATGGAGTTTGGGGAAAATAGACCTTGACATTTGGGAGTTACAGTTTCTGAGATTTATAGTTAATACACAATCAAAGAGCATCCTGAACTCTTGCAACAATGGAATTGAACCAAACTTGGCATATTGAACTCGCATTACCAACACAAAGTACTGAAAGGGTTTGCTTGGGAATTGACCTTGAGTTTGGAAGTTGTAGTTCACTTACACCCAGAGAGCCCTATGGACTCAAACAATGTTATGTTATGTTGTTATTTGTTTTCTATCCGGAATCACAATGTTGGAAGGAGGCTCACCACTTTAAGGTCCCTGAAACAGGCATGGGAAAACTTCGGTCCTCTGGGTGCTTTGGACTTCAACTCCCACCATTTCTAACAGCCTGAGGCCCTTTCCTGCTTAACTGGCTGAGGGGGGGGGGAGGAAAAGAGCCTGAGGCTGCTAGGAATGGTGGAAGTTGGAGTCCAAAACACCCGGAAGGTCCAAGTTTGACCATGCCAGCTTTCGACAGAGACCTCTTCCTCCCCCTTCGCGCCCTTTCTTTCCCCTTCTGCCGAACACTAGCTTTCTCTTCTACACTGCTGCTTCTGCCACCATTTTGAGCTGAGGGGGCAGCGTGAGCATGTTCAGGAAGGGAGGGGGAGGGAGGAAGACGTGACCCATGCAGGCGCTACTGCGCAGACTCGCCCCAGAGCAAAGCGAGGCAAAGCGAGCAGAGTGAGGCTGGGAAGAAGGGAGCCCGAGTGGAGAAGAAAAAGTGTTCGGCAGGAGGGGGAAGAAAGGGTATTGGAGGTTCCAATTTCCCACGGCACACCTGATGATCCTGGCACACTGGTTGGGAAACACTGGCCTAGGGGATTTTCCATACAGCCCTATATCCCAGAATATCAAGGCAGAAAATCCCACAATATCTGCTTTGAACTGGGTTATCTGAGTCCACACACCGATATTGTGGGATTTTCTGCCTTGACATCCTGGGATATAGGCAGGGGCGGTCTAAGGTAATTTTAAATGGTAGGCGAACATTATTTTGGTGACCCCCCAAACATTATTTTGCCCCCCCATGTAAAACAAATATACAATTATAATATCACAATACCATTAGTAGTATATTGTATCAATGTATATACAATATATTATACCATACTCATACTATATTATATCATAATTATATTATACTACATTACAATATAATTATATTATAATATATTGACATTATAATACAATATACCATTCTATTATATTATTATTATAAAATAATAAATAAAATTATTTATTTAAATGAAATTATCCTCTACTTATTTTCATGACTCCTATAAAACTCAAATAACCCAAAATAAAGTAAAATAAAATATATATTACTATTTTGTACAATACCACTATACTGCAATATTGTTTGTAATATTACATGTAATATAAAATTACACTTCCTTCACTGATTCTTTTCTCCATCCCCGCAAACGCGTGCGCGGCGGAGACAAAAGGAGAAGGGAAGCACTCCCTGCCTGCCCGATAGGGAGTGCTTTGCTTACAGACTTCTGTGCAAGGGAGCTACTGGGCATGCGAGGAGGTTTTCGCGGATGTGCAGTTGCTCCTGCGCTCAACTTCAGCTCTGGAGCAACTGCGTCTGCGCGAAAACCTCCGCGCATGCCCAGAAGCGGTGTCGGAACACACAAGGCCGGGGCCCAAAAGCAGGCAGCAGCGGCGCTGTCTGAGGAACATCGGCAGGGCCAGGATGGTGCCCCATGCAGCCAGGATGGCGCCCCCTTCCCAAATGGCGCCCTAGGCGGCCGCCTACTTGGCCTACCTTGTAGGACCGCCCCTGGATATAGGTCTGTGTCAAAGGGTCCTAGGATATGGAGCAATGGATTCAAATGCCAGTAAAAGCGATTCCATTAAGACCATCTTGATGAGAAGAGCTGCGAAACAGGCTGCCTTGGAAGGTGAGGGAGTCTCCTTCTCTGGAGGTTTTTAAGCAGAGGCTGGATGGCTATCTGTCCGGAGTGCTTTGATTGGGCGTTCCTGCATGACAGAAGGGGTTGGGATAGATGACCGCGTGGTGTATTCCAACTTTACGATTCTCGTCAACTGTTAAACATCTGGGAAAATGTATTTCTAGAGTAGAGTTCCCATTACCCAAAGGATTGTGGGACCTGTAGTCCAAAGCAGTGACCTCTCCAAGCTGTGTGTGTTTAACAGCGTGGTCTATCAAGGCTTGTAGGAAACGCTTTCCCTTCTGTTTGCCCGCAAGAGCGGCGGAGGGGAGAGGCGATAAGCCGCCCGTGGCCTTTCCTAATCTCTTTGGCTGATAGAATTGACTCGGGTGGACAGGTTTCCCAGGCTGGAGAGAGGTCGAAAAGGCAAGGATCCTGGACACTTGTTGATTGAGCTCAAACAAACGCCACCTGCCCAGTTCCGGAGATCTGGAGCGCCTTCCCCCTCTCACTTGGGCTGCATCTTCACTGGAGAAGAAAGGAAGTTGGGCACCACTTGAACTAACATGGCTGGATGCTGTGGAATCCCGAGAGCTGTAGTTTTACAAAGCCTTTCTGCCTGAAGCTTGGACACAGGGAGGTCATGTACTACATGCTAAATTCCACGAGCTCCTTGTGAGTTGCTGGGGAAAAGGTGAACTGCCATCAGATCTTCGAGATGCAGTTATCATCACCCCGCATAAGAAAAAAGGAAGAACATCTGATTGCTCAAACTATCGAGGTATAACACTGCTCTCCATTGCTGGAAAAATCCTTGCAAGGATATTCCTGAACAGATTAGTTCCTGCAATGACAGAAGAACTTCTCCCTGAAAGCCAAGGCGGCTTCAGAGCTAATAGAAGCACCACAGATATGGTATTTGCCCTTAGACAACTGCAAGAGAAGTGTAGGGAGCAGAACAAAGGACTCTTTGTAACATTTGTCGACCTCACCAAAGCCTTCGACACTGTGAGTAGAAAAGGTCCTGGAACGACTAGGATGTCCCCCCAAATTCCTCAAAATGATTATCCTGCTACATGAGGGGCAGCACGGTCAAGTCAGATAAGGTGATGCTCTCTCAAAGCCCTTTCTTATAACTAATGGAGTGAAACAAGGTTGTGTTCTTGCACCAACCCTTTTTACAGTCTTCTTCAGCATGATGCTCCAAAGGGATACAGCAGATCTTGAAGAAGAAGACGGCATATATATATGCTATCGTACTGATGGTAGCTTGTTCAACTTAAACCATCTGAGGGCTCATACTAAGACTCTAAACTATCTAGTCTGTGAGCTGCTTTTTGCAGACGTTGCTGCCCTTGTTGCCCATTCAGAAGCAGCTCTGTAGCACCTCACATCCTGCTTTGCAACAGCTGAAGAGCTGTTTGGGCTGGAAGTCAGCCTGAAGAAAACGGAAGTTCTCTACCAGCCCGCACCACAGGAAGAACACCATCATCCCCACGTCAGCATAGGCAAATCTGTGCTTAAATCCGTTCAGCAGTTCACCTACCTGGGAAGCATCATCTCTTCAGATACCAAGATTGATAAAGGGATAGATCACAGATTAGCAAAGGCATAGAGTGCATTCAGAAAGCTTCACAAAAGAGTCTGGAGCAACAAGCACTTGAAGCAAAGCACAAAAATCAGTGTGTACAGAGCTATCACACTGTCTATTCTCCTTTGTGGGTCTGAAACATGGGTCACCTATCACCAACACCTCAAACGCTTTCATCAGCTGCTGTCTTTGCACAATCCTAAATATACACTGGACTGACTATGTGACAAATGTTGCTGTCCTTGAGCAAGCAGGGATCACCAGCATTGAGGCCATGCTATTGAGAACACAGCTGCGCTGGGCAGGGCACGTCTCTAGGATGGAGGACCACCACCTCCCAAAGATACTAGTCTATGGTGAACTTGCCACGGGTCAACACAAGAGAGGCAACCCAAAAAAGAGATACAAGGACTCCCTGAAACAGCATTTTAGGCTCAGCCAGATTGATCACCAACAATGGTCCACCCTGGCCTCACATCGGGAGGCATGGAGACGCACTATCCACAATGCTGCGGCCTCTTTTGAGAAGTCACGCCGAATGAGTCTCGGTGAGAAACAACAACGCAGAAAGAACCGCAACTTGGAAACAACATCACCCAAGGAGACTTTCTGTTGTGTTTTCTGCAACTGGACTTGCCTATCTCAGATTGGCCTTTTTGGTCATCAACACGCTTGTAGAAACGCGCTCTTGGGTAGAATGAATGTAGCTTGACACCACTTTACCTTACCTGATGCAATGCCATATGATTATGGAAGTGGAAGTGGCACAGGGGCACAGAGGATAAAATATAGAATATACTGTATATACATATATAGTTGATGTAACGAATTAAGTGTGAAATATAAAAGCATGGAAGGTACTGAGGTATGTATTTATTTATTTAAAATTTTTGTACCCCAACCTTCTTATCTCTATAGACTGGGACTCAGACCGGCTTACAGCAAAATTCAATGCTATACAAATTAAAAACCTGTTACAACAATATATTAAAAACATAAATCACCAAAATACATACATACAAATCACATAACCATTTAAAACAAATTCAACTCGATCTGTGAATGTGGTCACTCAATTCATACTATAATCAATCACAGCCTATTCTGGGAAAGATTAGTTCTACATCCAAGTCTTCACCGGCCTCCTGAAGGACAACAGAGAGGGGGCAGATCTAGCATCACTTAGGAGAGAGTTCCACAGCCGAGGGGCCACCACAGAGAAGGCCCTGTCCCTCGTCCCACGAAGCCACGCTTGTGAAGAAGGTGGAACCGAGAGCAGGGCCTCTCCAGAGGATCTTAATGCCTTGATGGTTCATAGGGGAGAATCCGTTCCGACAGGTAAACAGGGCCAGAACTGTATAGGGTTTTGTAGGTTAAAACCAGCACTTTGAATTGTGCTCGGAAGCTAATTGGCAGCCAGTGGAGCTGGCGCAGCAAGGGGGTTGTATACTCCCTGTACCCTGCTCCTGTTAGCAACCTGGCTGCCGAACGTTGGAGTAATTGCACCTTCCAAGGCAACCCCACGTAGAGAGCGTTACAGTAGTCTATTTGAGATGTAACCAGAGCATGGACTACCATGGCCAAAAACTCAGACTTCCCAAGGTTTGGGCACAGCTGGACTACCATGGCAAATCTTTAACTGTGTAAAAGCTCTCCAAAAGCCACCACCTAGACCTGGGGTTCCAGGCTCAGCAATGAATCCAGGATCACTCCCAGGCTGCGAACCTGCGCCTTCAGGGGGAGTGTAACCCCGTCAAGCACAAGCTGTAACCCTATGCCTTGTTCGGCCTTACAACTGACCAGGAGTACCTCTGTCTTGTCTGGATTAAGTTTCAATTTGTTCACCCTCATCCAGTCTGTTACAGTGGCCAAGCACCAGTTCAGGACTTGAACAGCTTCCTTAGTAGCAGATGGGAAGGAGTGACAGAGTTGGGCAACATCTGCGTACAGATGACACCGCACCCCGAAACTCCCAACGGCTTCATGTATATGTTAAATGAACATATACATGTATGTATGTAACTTAAGAGAACTAATGTATTTTAAGAAAACAATTAAAAAATAATTCAATTAAAAATGAAAGTGGAAGTGGGAGTTATAAGGCATTTAGATTCCCTATTGGGGAATCAGAGCTGATAGGCTCAAAAAATAACCCTCAGTTGGGGTGATATAGCTAGAACCAGAAGTAAACTTCATAACCAGCAGAAACTTATGTGTGGCTGCGAGCTAGGATAAGCTTTCTCTCCATAGGATGACACAGGATTGCAGAGTCAGAACTTTAGGTTCAAAAGTATTTATTGAAGTAAAAGAAATACATTCTAGATAGAAAAGGATCTTGCAGCTAACAAGCTTACTAAATCTCATCTTCTAAGAAAGGTAAAAGTTTTTTTAGAAAGTCCCCAAAAAGTCAATCCAGCTACATTTTGCCTAGAGAGAGGCAAAATGCTTCCTGACTGTAAGGAAGCAAAGGCAGAAAGAAACTGGAAAATGGAGAATGGCCACATGGCTAAGCCCAGGGTAATAAAAATACATTTATAAAGGAAGTTCCCTCACAGAATTCCATTCCTACATATTCAAAGGGGGAGGTGACAGTGGCTAGCAGGAGGAGGAAAGACTAAACCCTTTTGGGAAACATTCAGGAATCCCTTAGCTGAATCTGATCTTTAGTCTGTCTACTCATTCAGGTCTGGAAACCTGATGACACAAGAGACTTGTGGAGTCCAGGAAGGAAACCCAACACTCCCTAAACTAAAACTCCCAGGGTTCCATAGCACTGAGCCATGGCAGTTGAAGTGGTGCCAAACTGCATTAATTCTACAGTGAAGGTGCTCTCCTTCTTAGGATGGCTAGTTATGAATATGCACTAGTTGTGAGAGTACCAAAGATAGCCATGAGGGTTTGATGAGAAAGGCATGAGCTTGAATATAGGATTAAATTGCTCAGAGACCTAAATGCTCTTTAGGCGCCAGATCCCATCTCAACTGGAAAGCTAAGCAGGGTAGTACTTGGATGAGAAGACACTTGGGAATGATGTTTGCAAAATGACTCAAGTGCCACACTTGGAGACTAGATGGACACAATATTGAACAGGTCTCAAGCTTTAAATACCTGGGAGTATTTTACCACTGCACTGGAAACAAAAGTACATGCTGATTATGTAGCAGAGACAGTGCAAAAGAGCTCATATGTGTTAGTGCCAGCAGTGTAGGCTTGGTGATAAGCAGAAGTTATGAAGCTTCTTGGATAAATCAGGACGCTGAGTCGTCAGTACAAAAACAATTCTTTACTCACAAAACAATCTCCCAACATGCGACAAGAACAGATTACACAGCTTTTATACAAAATGCTGAGGCACGCTGGCACAGACGTCCTTCGTCACTTCCCAACCTGCTGGTTAACTCTTTCTGCACCAGCAATGTACCTTGCATCTTTGTTCTGACACAGCACCAGATATATATATATATATACACACACACACACACAAATTCACATTTCACCACTATAATACAATCTATCCATTTCAACAATTCCCCTCTGAAATGTTAATTTCTCATTCCACACTATTTATGTATTGTCTTAAACACTTATTACTTTTAATTCTGTTTTCAACATCTCATGTTTTGACACTGGTAACGGCTTTGTGAGAATATCTGCAACATTGGATTCTGTGGGACAATATTCTAATTTTATCATTTTTCGTCAATCAATTGCTTTAACAAGTGATACTTGACCCCAATATGCTTTGTTCTATTCTTCAAGTTTTCGGTTACTGTCATAGCGATGCATGCCTGCGAATCCTCTTTTATGGTTATAGGCAACTTACATTGTTCATTTACATCTGACATCAATTGTTGTAGCCACTGAATCTCACTCACTGCTTCCGACAACGATGTGTATTCGGCTTCAGTGGTACTCCGAGCGACACAGTTCTGTTTGCGTGATCTCCATACCAACATATTGCCAGCATATTTAACAATTATACCTGTGACTGATTTGCATTCTTGTTCTGTAGCAAAAGAACTGTCTGCAAAGCATTCAATATCTTCCTCACTGTTATCAAACACCAAACAATGATCAATTGTTCCTTTGAGGTATCTCAATACTCTTTTAAGAGCAACCCAATCTATACCTCTGGGTTTAGCCACTCTTCTGCTAAGATATCCCACAGCATAGCTAATATCAGGCCTAGAGTGATTTGCAATGTACATTAAACTACCGATGGCTGAATGGTAAATATCTAGCCTCTCAAATAATTTTTGTGACTCTTGATTCACATAATCGGCTATCATGGGAGTGGATACAATCTTGGCATTCTCAAGTCCACACTTCACAATCAACTGTTCTATCTTTGACTTCTGGTTCAGAATTATTTTCCCGCTTTCTGACTTACTCACTTCTAATCCAACATATTTTTTCAAATTACCTAGATCTTTGATTTTAATTTTTCTTTCTAATTCCTTCTGTACTTCAGCAATTTTGTCTAAATCTTTAGCAATCACACAAACATCATCAACATAGATTAGAAGGCCAATCCAATCCTCATTTACCCCTCTGGTATACACACAGGCATCTGCAACACTTCTTTTAAACCCAAGTTGACACAGCTCTTTGTGTACACAAATGTTCCAGCATCTCGCTGACTGCATTAAACCATAAATAGCTTTTCTCAGAAGACATGCTTTATTTCCGGCTCTATAACGAGGCGCTTGTTCCATATAAATCTTCTCCTCCAAGTTTGCATTAAGATAAGCTGTCTCAAAATCAAAATGTCTGATTTCCAACTGTCGTTTTGCCTCCAATGTTAACATTAACCTCAGACTCTCTGGCCTAGCATTTAGCGCAAAGGTTTTGTCATAGTTTTCAAACGTAACCTGTGTATACCCTTTTGCAACCAGTCGAGCTTTGTATTTTTGATTACCATCAGGAAGCATTTTTCTCTTATGCACCCATCTGCAATCTACCACCTTTTGGTAATTTGGCCTGTCAACAATCTCAAATACTTCTTGTTCTATCATAGAATTATACTCTTTATTCATAGCTAATTTCCATTCCTTGGCATCAAAACTCTCGATAGCTTCATTATAGTTCTCAGACTCCTCTTCTGTTTCTGTAACTTGATAAAATACAGGATTACCAAATCTGTTTGGCGGTTTTTTCACCCTTTTACTCCTTCGCAAAATTATATTCTCTACTCCACTGTTTTCATCATCACTAGGCTTAACTTTACTTATTTTCTTCCTATCTCTAAGCCTAGATTGTGGTGAAGGAACATCTGGTACTTCAGTATCTGACAGAGAATCCTCCTCCTCAACACAAAATTTTTATCATCAGTTTCCCTATTCTTAAATTGAACAAACGCCTCTTTATTACAATGAATTTTCCCATCCACTATGAATTTCAAAATTGGCACTCCTAGAAAATCTATGGCTTTTAAAACACCCAGGGCTGTTAAAACCTAGGCTTGATCGGACCCTGGATAATCCAACAACAGCAAATGCGGTTTAAATGTTTTATTT
The DNA here is from genome assembly GCA_030556195.1 of Anolis apletophallus. NCBI lineage: Eukaryota > Metazoa > Chordata > Lepidosauria > Squamata > Anolidae > Anolis > Anolis apletophallus. The sequence goes on along the minus strand of JARBWK010000004.1, from coordinate 193,143,308 downwards.
AGAAGAACTAGATTATTCAAGGCAAAGATAGGATAGTCCAGCAAGGCTCTTAATAGTCCATGGAAGCAAAGGTCCTTTAAAGTATCTCCAAGGGAAGCAGGAATCTTGGTGCAGCAACTGACGAGGTTCAAAGGTTTCTTGGTAAAACTTAGAGTCCAAAGGCAGGGGGGACCCACTGGTCCGGACGAGGTTCCATGAGCATGGTCAGATGAAGGAAACGTTGACTCGAAGTTCCGAACGGAGTCCGGACCGGATCTTTATAGGCTTCGACCGTCGTGACCCAAAAGGCGGGGGCTACGCCGGAGCATTCTCGTGGGAACGGAGGGTTGCTTCCTCGTAGCACCTTATCGGCGTTCCTTTGATATGCAAGTTTGGAAGTGTGAATACACCAGCTTTGAAGCTCTGAGCCTGAGGGAAGATTGCACCTCTTTGGAGCCAAAGTTTGCATCCCGGAACGGTTGTCAAACCGGATGGAATTCTTGGCCATAACCTGGGGTTGCTCTCGCTTGCTGCAGGAAGCAGCCTGGGGCATGACAAGGGCGCATAGAAAGATACTACACCTCCCTGATGTAACCCCCCCCCCCCAGCTTAAACACATTTAAGAGTGTCTGCATATGGTATAGTGCCTTGAATGTTGGGCTAGAATAGTATTTCTCAACCAAGGGGTCAGGACCCCTGGAGGGGGTTCACGAGGGGGTTTCAGAGGGGTCGCCAAAGACCATCAGAAAAACATAGATTTTTGATGGTCTTAGGAATAGGAACCCCTTTGGCAGAGAAGGCTAAACATCTTTCTGTCTGTCTTTCTCTTCCTTTTTTGGAAACAGAGGGCAAATCCTCCCACCAAAATCTCTCCTCCGCTGTGATTGGCTGGCCTCTCAGCCAAGGGGAGAGCTGTTCCTGAGATTACAAGTAGGAAGGGGAGAGCAGGTGTGCTTGGCATATGTTTTTCTGATGGTCTTTGGCGACTCTTCTGAAACCCCCTCGTGAACTCCCTCCAGGGGTCTTGACCCCTTGGTTGAGAAACACTGTTGTAGCCCAACTTGGCAATGGGAACCCACCAGCCCTGAGCCAATCACGCTTTCTTAGTCTCTGACCAAATCTTGGAGAGAAAACCCTTTGATAGGTTCAACTTAGGGTCACCATAAATTGGAAATTCCTAGAAGGCATGCCACCACTATGACAACAGAAAACAGATATGGAAACATTTGTTGTGGATTAGAGCAAGGATGACATATTTACTTTTTTACTTCGCTGGGGTTGATCCAGAGTTTGGCTAAGTTCTTTTTGGATGACAATTCACAAAAGTTCTTGATGGTCATGGCAGTAGGCACACCAGGTAGGAGATTCTGGGAGTTGCATTTTAAAAACAATCAAACAGAAAGCTACTTTCTCAAAGACTGGTAAGAGTTTGTCCCATGTGATACGCCTAGGCTTCCCTTTTCATCTATAGATGGTCGCAGTGGAACCTCACCTGTGTGAATGAGCTCATTGTATAGTGGATGAAGTAGGAAGACATCTTGATTGAGCGCATTGATTACCTCAGGGCTAGTTGGGAAGCCTGAAAGCAGTTGACCCCTGGAGATCAATAATCTGCTTCTTCCCAGCTGGGACTGGTTGGCTTGGTGACGAGGCTATGAGGGGGCAGAAAGCTGCCCAAAGGACAAAGATCGCTTCCCTTACCTGGTCTTGCTTGCACTCTGTTCCCATTCATGCACGACTCATATGTTGACTTTGCACTTTTTTATCTCATTGCACCCTTCTCTCCAAATTAGATTCATCTTGTTAGGTTCCCACGTAGCATCTGGTTTCATCCAACAAGCAAAAAGAGGAGAAAAAGAAGGAATTTACATAGGCAAAAGTAAAACTATTAAAAGGAATGATTTCATGTGGAAGCGTAGATACCTTAGAGCAGGCATGGGCAAATTTGGGACCTCCAGGTATTTTGGACTTCAACTCCCACAACTCCTAACCGCCTCAGGCCCTTTCCTTTCCTTCCTCAGCTATCAGTACACTTCTTCAGATGCACTGATGGAAATGAAAGTTCAGTCATAGTTCTATAGCAGGCATGGGTAAACTTGGATTCTCCAGGTCTTTTGGACTTCAACTCCCTCAATTCCTAACAGCCTCAGACACTTTCATTTCCCCCCCAGTCACTTAAGAGGCTGTGGGGGAAAAGGAAGGGTCCATACCTAGCCTAGAGTCACCAGATTCCGCCTGGGTCAATACATAGATGGGAAACCACCAATAAATAACAAGCACAACAAAGCAGAGAAGATAACAAGCTACTGTCCTCACTGTATCACACAGACCACTGGTGCATAGGGAATAATGGGTATAACAGTATTAAAGTCACACCAACTCTGTGCCAAATGGAGTCTAATGTCCCGAGTGGAATATGAGTCCTGATATGAAGATGTTGCTAAGACTCAAGGAGTTCCGCCAGGATGCGTTGGGTCCTTCCTTGTTTAGGCAAGCACTGAGAGCATGCATGCCCGGATTAGCATGTTCGGCCGCCTGAGGCCAAGACGCCCCGCGCCGCCCCCCCAGGGCGTGGGAAGCCACGCCCCCAGGGCGCTGCTGCGCATGTGCGGCAGCAGCCCCGGCCGTGTGGCTTCCGTTGCCTCCTCCCTCCTTCCGTTCGGGAGGAGGCGTCGGCGGCCGGTGCCGTGCGACTTCTGTCACCTCCTCCCGCGACCGGAAGGAGGGCCCGAGGAGGTGGACGGAAGCCGTGCGGCACCGGCCCCGCGGCTTCCGTCCACCTCGCACTTTCCTTTCGGTCGCGGGAGGAGGTGGACGGAAGGCACGCGGCACTGCTCGTGGGGCTTCCGTCTGCCACCTCCTCCTCCTCCCATGACCAAAAGGAAGGCGCAAGGAGGAAGGGAAGTCCCGCCCTCCTCCTCGCGCCCTCCTTTTGGTCGCGGAGGTGGAGGAGGCGGACGGAAGCCCCACGAGCAGTGCCGCGCCTCTGTCCACCTCCTCCTCCTCCCGCGACCGAAAGGAAGGCACAAGGAGGAAGAAGGGAAGTCCCGCCTCCTCCCGCCGCCTGGGCCGCCCCTTGCAAAGGAAGGAGGCGGCCAGGAGGAGGAAGGGAAGCCTGCTGGCGGGCATGCGTGCGCATGCATGCATGCCCACCGCGGGGCGGAGCTTCCTTCCTCCTCCTCGCTGCCTCCTTCCTTTGCAAGGGGTGGCCCAGGCGAGTGGAGGGCACCATTCCCTCCTCCCGCCCCTCGCTGCTCTCCCCTCCCTCTCCCGAGGTATGATGACTCTCTCGGAGGGGCGGGGGAAAGCGCCACGAGGGGGCAGTTTTTTATTTAAAATTATGTTTTCGGGGCCAAATCCACTGCCCCCAAAACCTGCCGCCCGAGGCCATGGCCTAGTCTGGCCTTATGGGTAATCCGGGCCTGAGAGCATGTCAATATTACTATATCCAACACAGAGTCCTGGTTCACGATATGAATCAATGCTTGTGTGGAATGGATGACAACTGAAACAAACTATGGGTTTGACAGAAAGGCAGAATTATATAAGTCAAATATATTTGTGTAAGCATTTAGTGCAACTACAGTATATATCACAGAGGATATTTAGATACATCATAATACAGTAACCAGTGTTGAAATGCACACTATAAGGTAAACCACATAAACAATATCAATTTCCAAAATATCAGAGGACTTTCCAATGGTCCCGTATGTGAACAGAGTTCAATTATAACCCAGAGTATTTCTGTAATGAAGAGTTCCCGTGACTAATTCCCAAATGGGAGAAGAGTTACTTGCGGTAATCCGACAATTTGAAACTGCTCCTGTGGGCGAATGAGCTCCACTGAAGGGAAAAGCCGCGAAGGTTGGCAAGGCGAAAAGGCTGCCGATGGCAGAAGCGCTATATCGGTGCCAGCTTTCCGGGCCATGTTGAAGAATCTTCCTCAGGACTCTCGTATACACGATTAGTTGTCCCCACGATATAATCATCTTAAAAATTAAATATTATGGACAATAATCAATATAAGGCTGATCAGAAAAACGGTATACAAGTAAAGAAAAGAGCGCCGTATATTTACCAATAATGTAAATCATCAATAGTATGGGAGAACAATGTGTTCCATCCGATGGGGGAATGGTGAATGTGAGTGTGAATTAACAGGTTATTTAAAGGTGCCTTGACTGGGTGGCTACAGGCCAGCAGGTTGAAGGTAAACCCATCAAAGACGGAGGTCCTGTGGCTGGGTCGCCCTGGGGGGGGGGGGTGCAGCTCTAGCTGCCAATAATGGATGGTGAGGTGGCTAGCACATCGGCCCTGGTTAAAAGCCTAGGGGTTCAACTGGACCCGCTGCTGACGATGGAGGCTCAGGTCTCCACCGTGAGCAGAGCGGCGTTTTTCCATCTGCGCCAGGCAAGGTGGCTGGCGCCCTACCTTTCCGGTGGTGACCTAACCACGGTAATCCAGGTCATGGTCATCTCGAGATTAGACTACTATAATGCCCTTTACATTGGCCTTCCTCTGTCGGTAATCCGGAAACTTAAGCTGGTGCAAAATGCTGTGGCTCGACTACTGGTTGGTGATGGCACTATCGTGCCACATCACTTCAGTCCTACAGCGATTGCACTGGCTCCCCATCGAGTACCGGATTGCCTTCAAAGTGCTGGTGTTAGCCTTTAAGGCATTACATGGCCTGGGGCCAGTGTACTTGAAGGACTGCCTATCCCTGCACATTCCCCAGAGACCACTACGGTCCATGGATCAAAACCTATTGTAGGTTCCATCACTTAAGATCTGCCGCCTGTCCTCAATGTGGCAGCGTACTTTCTCTGTAGTAGCGCCTTCCCTTTGGAACGCCCTCCCAGAGGAGGCTCGAGCAATAACTGATCTACAGGCCTTCCGGAGGGCCTGCAAGACCAATCTCTTCAGACAGGCGTTTAACCTTTAAGGCTGTTAAATTCCACTCTTGCCTCAATCTGTTTTATTATGTTTTTAACTATGTTGTGATTATGTTGTTCACTAGTGTGAACCACCCTGAGCCTCTTTGGGAAGGGTGGTATATAAATCGAAATAATAAATAAATAAATAAATAAATAAAAATAATTAGAGGACCATCTCAAGGCATTCAACTTGTGTTTTACTGTAAATCGCCCAGAGCCAACTGGGATGGGCAATTAATAAATGCCTAAATAAATAAATAAATGAAATAATAAAGACCAACTCGGTCCATATCACTGGTCAGACACTATCCATGGTCCTTACCCTTCTCAATATCATTCAGAGGCCACTGAACATTTCATTCAATATTGAGTCATTAAGCAATTGCTCTCCCAAGCCATTTAACAGCAGCCCTTATGGATAAATAAACAGAAAAGGCAGTAAAACAATTATAACAAGGACAGTGAGAATGCCTTCTATTAGCAGGAATTAGATAGATGCTACAGCTTACTTGGTTTATCGGGGATCCCCATCCCATTTCCATCACAGAAGGGGGGGAAAGGCCTAGATAAGCAATATGTTTAAAGTCCCAAGAGCAGTAATTGTATATATAATCATATCTACCCAGACCATCTTCTTTCCTAGCATACTTCAGCATCACTGGTATTTCTATGACTAGAGCATTTACAAATCCAGAGAAAACAATTACCTCTGTTTGTTTATTAATGAATTGCACTTCTGCGCTGCAATTATTGTAAACTTCCCAATAACTACAGCTCCCTGGGGTGTTCACAAAGTTAAAACATCACATCACAGACACCTCAAGCGGGAGCCGCATCGCCGCCGGAGGAGGCGTCGTTGCAGGTCGAGGAGCACCAGCCTCCTTCCCTCCGACCCCCTCAGAGACCTTCAGTGCCGGGGTCACCAACTCCCCGGACCTTTCGCTCGTCCTTCCAGCCACCAGGAAGGGAGGATGCCCTCTGCCCCTGAGCCCAGGCCTGGGCGATCTTTTCGTCCTCGAACCTTTTGGGGCTCGGGCTTCGAGCGCAGCCGCCAGACACACCTGAGGCCGATGAACAACGCCTCTTCACTATGCCCGGCTTCCCTTGCCGGGCTGCGGGACGGAGGAAGCCGGCCCACACTCTGTTGCTGTGGCCAGCGGTGGGGATTCCCCTCAAGACCCCCCAGCCTTCCATCTTTTGATGGTTTAGTGGGTCTAGCCTAGGCCCCGGACCATCACCGCTGTGCCCCGCCCCTGACTTTGTTCCCTTCCCCCACTCCTTGGTTGTTGTATTGTCCTGTTCGTTATTTATTGCTTGTGTTTGTTGCCTCTTGGCCTTGTAAGCCGCTGCGAGCCTCACGGAGTTCAGCAGCATAAAAGTCCAAAGTAATAAATAAATAAATAATAAATCACAAATGTAATAACAGAAAATATTTAGACTTAAAAAGGTTTAGATCAGCAACATAACAACAACAACAACAACAACAACAACAAAACCCACAGAGACCTACCTAAGCATACAATTTCTTGAAAATGGAAGCTCTAAAAAGTTTGGGGGATTTTTTTCCATAAAAATATTTACTTATAAAGGATTGTGCCTCAAAATATGTGACTTGAATGCCCTTCTGGGATAGGCATTTATGGCTAATATGCTACCTCAAAAAGCCTTTCTTCATTATAGCCAATTAGCCATGCATCTTACCAAGGCATTTGCCAAAATAACCTGAAAGAATTCTTGTCAATATAAAATTTGTGTCTAGTCAGGTGTGTGTGTGCATGTATGTATGTGTGTGGAGATATATATATATATGTGTGTGTGTGTGTGTGTATCAAAATAAAGGTTTCCCCTTGACATTAAGTCCACTCGTGTCTGACTCTGGGGAGTGGTGCTCAGCTCAATTTCTAAGCCAGCGGTCGGGAACCATTTTGACTCAGAGAGCCATGAAAGTAAAATATTTGGAAATTTATTTCAGTGAGAGCCATATAATATATATAATATATATTAAGACTGAATTCAACTAAATGTGAGTATATGTGTACATACTATGGGAAAAGGATTCCCCCGGCTGAATGACAGGACACTCTGCAAAAGGCATGCTCAGGACTCTGGGAAGGAAGAGAAGACGGAAGGAAGGGGGAAGGAAAGAAAGAAAGACAGAGGAAATAAAAGAGGGAAGGGGAGAGGAAGGAAGAAAAAAAGAATGAACTATGGATAAGGAAGAAAAGAAAAACAGGAGAGAGACAAGGAGGGGAAAAGAAAGAAGGAAATGGGAAGGGAGGAAAGGGTGGGGAAAAGAAAGAAAATGGAGTGAGGAAAAAGTAAAATAATGAAGGAAAATGAAGAAAAAAAAGAAGGGGAGAGAGGGAAGTGAAAAGAAAGGAAGGAGAAAGAAAGGAAGACTTGGGGGAAAACAATAGAAGAGGAAGGAGGGAAAGAAGGAAGAGGGGAGGGAGAATGGATGAAAGAAGGAAGGTGGGAGAAGGAGGGAAAAGGAAGGTGAGAAGGAAAGGGTGAAGGGGAAGAAAGAGGAAGGAAGGAAGGAAGGAAGGAAGGAAGGAAGGAAGGAAGGAAGGAAGGAAGGAAGGAAGGAAGGAAGGAAGGAAGGAAGGAAGAAGGGGAATGGAGAATGTGTCACTCCTCCCTGCTGCATGCTGGGAAACCAAGGCCTGGGCTGCTCTGGAGAGCCAGATGCAATCATGAAAAGAGCCACATCTGACTCCCGAGCCATAGGTTCCCTAGCCCTGTTCTAAGCTGAAGAGCCGGCGTTGTCCATAGACACCTCCAAGGTCTCGGTCTCGGTCTCTCTCTCGCTCTCTCTCTCTCTCTCTCTCTCTCTCTGTGTGTACACATTTGGCCTTCCACGTTTGGAGACTTCACTTCTGTAGATTTAATTATTCTCAGATTGGATTAATACATTCTCCCTAAGAATTTCTAGATTTCCCTTGCTCCTCTGCGTATGCTCTTAGCAGAACCAATAGGATAGTGCATGATGTTTTCTTCTATTATTCTTTGATATTTGCAGCTGAGGAAGTGGAAAAAGTTCAAAGAATGAGATAGGGGGGTTTCAGCAAAAGGAACTGATGTATCTATTCCTTTAAAACAACCTTTCCCAATCTGGAGATGGCCAGATGTGTTTAACTACAGATCCATCAGACCCACTTGGCAGCATTTTTCTATGACCCCATCTACACTGCCATTTCATGCAGTTTAACTGCACTTTGAAGGTAATCCGGTGCTCAGTCGGTAGCCAGTGCAGGATCACTTCCAAACTGCGAACCTGTGCCTTCAGGGGGAGTGTAACCCCATCAAGCACAGGCTGTAACCCTATGCCCTGTTCGGCCTTATGACTGACCAGGAGTACCTCTGTCTTGTCTGGATTAAGTTTCAATTTGTTTGCCCTCATCCAGTCCGTTACAGCGGCCAAGCACGGGTTCAGGACTTGAACAGCCTCCTTAGTAGCAGGTGAAATTGATTCAATAAAAATGTATATTAAAAAATAGTGTATCTTGGAGGCCTCTCATTCATGGGTTGCTACCAATTGAAGTCAACTTGATGGCAATTCACAACAGCAACAAGATTCCTACTAAGTCCATAGAGCACACTGAATTCTATATGAATAGAAATATACCCTTCTATTAAGGCCGAGTGGAGAACTCATATTCCTTCAGGGGTCAGTGGACAACAACTCCTCTTTACCATAACTAGCAAAGGCTAGTGTGAGACATGATAGAAGCATCAAAAACTGGCAATCCACCAACAACTGAAGGGCCACAAGTTGATCCATCCTGCATTAAAGATCACAGCACCTCATGATACTATTATAGTAGAGTCTATTACAGTAGAGTACTAAGGAGGCTGTTCAAGTCCTGAACTGGTGCTTGGCCGCTGTAACGGACTGGATGAGGGTGAACAAATTGAAACTTAATCCAGACAAGGCAGTGGTATTTCTGGTCAGTCGCAAGGCTGAACTGGACATAGGGTTACAGCCTGTGCTTGACGGGGTTACACTCCCCCTGAAAGCGCAGGTTCGCAGCCTGGGAGTGATCCTGGACTCATCGCTGAACCTGGAGCCCAAGGTCTCGGTGGTGGCCGGGACAGCTTTTGCACAGTTAAAGCTTGTTCGCCAGCTGCGCCCGTACCTTGGGAAGTCTGACTTGGCCATGGTAGTCCACGCTCTGCTTACATCCCGAATAGACTAGTGCAACGCTCTCTACGTGGGGTTGCCTCTGAAGACTGCTCCGAAGCTGCAATTAGTCCAATGGCTTGCTCGGCAGCCAGGTTACTAACAGGAGGAGGGTACAGGGAGCATACAACTCATTTGTTGTGTCAGCTCCATTGGCTGCCAATTAGTTTCCGAGCACAATTCAAAGTGCTGGATTTAACCTACAAAATCCTATACGGTTCCGACCCAGTTTACTTGTCTGAACAAATTCTCCCCTATGAACCATCAATTCCGTCATCTTCGCAAGCACGTCTGGTGGGGACGAGAGACAGGGCCTTCTCTGTTGTGGCTCCTCGGCTGTGGAACTCCCTCCCAAGCGATGTTAGATCCGCCCCCTCCCTGTTGTCCTTCAGGAGGTGGGTGAAGACTTGGATGTGGAACGAGGCCTTCCCAGAATAAGCTGAGATTGATTTCAATCTGAAATGGGTGATCACTTTTTTAGACGGAGTTGAATGTGGTTTTAATGGCAATGTGGTCTTATGTATCTCTGTTTTTATATATTTTAATATGCTGTTTTAAAATGTTTTAAATTTGTATGGCATTGAATTTTGCTGTAAGCTGGTCTGAGACTCGCTTATCCAACATAAATGGGCTGGCAGGACTAAGGAAAAGTCTATTAAATGTCAAATCATGATATGATTTTACAAATTAAGCACCAAAACATCATGTTTTTCAAGAAATCAACAGAAAAAGCAGTTCAATACATGGTAACGTAATTCCTGTATTTACGAATTTAGCACCAAAACATCACAATGTATTGAAACAGCTGTGGATCCAGGCAGGAAGCAGACTGCGTTGGATAATACAGAATGTTGGATGAGTGAAGGTTGGAAAAGTAAGACTCTGTAAGTAAGTATAAGTAAGGAGGCATTTGGATATTCAAAAGAGCCAGCCAACTCACTTTCTTCCCTATGGACAATAGGGTTTGTTTTCCTCTTCCAAGAGCAACTGATCACCATGGTATCTACTCAGATGCTATTGACAGGTGATCATGCCTGTGAAGTCCTTGTAAACACCTCTTACTCCATAAAGCGCAATGTCGTTTTCACTTGAGCAGCTCTTATCCAAATGCCCATCCATGCAGAGCTCACTGTGACACATTTGCTGCGCCAGGGACTATCACACGCAGCAAAGCCGGACAAACAAAGAAAGGGCAATAAAAAGCAATGTAAATTGATTCTTCTCCCGGGGAGCCCCATTAGCTGGTGCCCTAATGTAAAACACTCTCTCTAATGAGCATTTCTAAGTAGAACAAACAGTTTCCTTGAAAAGTACATGAATTTTATATGATTTACAGCTAATTCTCTTTCATTCTGCCTGCATGAGCTCGCGATAAGGGAATGTTAAGCAAGTTAACAGCAATGAAAGCTCAGGAGAGGAGAGGGAAAGCTCTTGTGTATTATTTTCAAATCCAGTATCCAGGCATTGGGTACATTAAAATGGCATGGTGTTCTGGAAGTCCTGTCAATGACTGTTACTGCACATTAGGGCAGTGATTCCCAACCAGTGTGCCGTGGCACACTAGTGTGCCATGAGAGATCATCAGGTGAGCCGTGGGAAATTAGATTCTTATCTATCTGATGTCATGTATAAAGTTTGCTACTCTGTCTCCGGAACCTCAGCGTGCGGGTCCCTGTTTCCGGGAGGGCCACACAGTAGGGCGGACCTGTTTGAGCCTGTTCCCTTCCATTCCGCTCCGGCGGGGAGCACTTCCGGTCCAGTCCAGCCCAGCCCTGTTGGCGCTATGTGAGGTGTGAGTCAGAGAGCAGCGGCGCCCGAGCGCTGAAGGCAGGCTGGGAGGCAAGCAGCCGGAGGGGCAGGTAGGCAGGCAGGCAGGGAGTCAGCCAGCTAACAGGGGAAAGGAGGGAAGGGAACTCATGGGAGAAATATGGGTCCCCCAAAGGCCACCCAGCCTGACCCCCTTCAACCAAGCAGGAAGGCACCACCCAAGCCCTCCCGATAGATGGGCATGGAGACTCTGGCTATACATTAAGGCAGGCAGCATCTTTATTAAGGGCTTGGAAGAAGGTTTAGACTAGATATGGCCAAACTTGGGCCTTCCTCCAGGTGTTTTGGACTTCAACTAATATTGTGATATAATTGTTATAATACAATGTGGCATGTAATTGTTGTACTGTGACAATGACATAGTATGTTGTATTTGATATTATAGTAATATACGTATATTGTGTATACATATAATATTGATAATGTTGTAATGCAATGCAATATAATAATAATAATAATATACTATATAACTATATATTTTGTGTTCATCGAAACAGGCCCTGGTTTCACACTAAGTGAGTGTATAAATACATTAAAAAACATATTAACGATATGTATTACTGTGTTAGAGTGTCATTTTGTGTCATTTTGGTTGATGGTGTGCCCCAGGATTTTGTAAATGTAAAAAATGTGCCGCGGCTCAAAAAAGGTTGAAAAACATTGCATTAGGGCCACATGATATGCCTTTTCTTTCTTTAGAACATGAATTTCCCAGGTCCTTGCAGACTGTCAAAAGAAGGGATGGTTGACAAACATCAACGAGCACAATTGGACAGGCAGCCAGTGCAGCTGCCACAACAGAGGAGTGGTATGCTCCCCATATGTCGATCCAGTGAGTTACCTGGCTGCCGCCCGTTGGACTAGTTGAAGTTTCTGAACAGTCTTCAAAGACAGCCCCACGTAGAGTATTAAAACAGCATTAAAGGTCAACCTGGTCAACCTGTCCAGGTAGTTTTTACATTCTATGTGGATTTTAACTGATGTTATGCTTTTAAAAAACCATGTGTGTATGTTTATTTAGTGTTGTTATTTTAACTGTTGTCTTTTAATCTATTGTTCCCCAAATAGACAGATAAGAAATAATAATAATCATTCATAAAATTCACTAAGTCATCACATTCATGACATTCCTGCTGACAAGAAACACATTAATTTGTACAGCACACATAATCCAGAACCAGTTTGTCCCTAATTTCTTTATAAACCTATGTACAAAACACTATCTCCGCCATTACTTCCTCAATGGTAGTGCTTGGACACAGAAGAACACCTCTCCTTTATTTATTTACTAGCTTGGGGACCCAGCGGTGCCCGGGTTATTTGAGGAAGGCATTGTGTGCCAAGGTTGGTTCCTATTAGATGTTTATGTGGCTTGCAGTGGTCTCAGGAACTTAGTGAAGGTACTGCAAGTCCCATTGGCCATGGTCCACCCCCCTCCAAACAGCACCAGGATGTAGAGTGGGTCATGGGGGCTCTGTGTGTCACATTAGGTCTTGATCATTCTTTGAATGAGGGTTGCAGCGGTCTCGGAAGGTGAGTGAAGGTATTTCAAGTCCCATCATCTGTAGTCCGTCCTCCTTGAAACAGCACCAGGGTGTAGAGTGGGTCAAGGGGTCTCTGTGTGCTAATTTTGGTCCGTATTGGTTATTGGGTGAGGGTCGCGTTGTGAAGTGAGCCATTGGGCCCCTGTGTGCCAAGTTTGGGCCTGATCCGTCACTGCTGTGGGCCGCAGTGTCTGACTGCCTGAGGCCTTTTTCCTCTGAGTCACCTTAGAATGTTGGAATGTGGATGGCCAACCATTTCAGTGGCAACCAATCCCCTCTGTCTGGGGTGGTAGAATGTTGGAATTCTGAGGCTGCCAATTAGAGTCCTTTATGCAAATAATCCCATAGTGGCAACCTATCGAAACACTGTCACATATTCCTTGGCACCTCTGCACCTCCCAGAAAATGAACATTCCATTTCCAACGGGGAAAAAAATGTCTTTTGGCTAACTCAAGCATTCAGTTGCATTCTGTTTTGCTGGCCAATCAGAGTCCTTTATGCAAATTTTCTCTCAGTGGCAACCAATGCCCTCTGTCTGGTGCCTTAGAGTGTTGGAGTTCTGAGGCTGGTCAACCAGAGTCCTTTCTGCAAATAATCTGGTGTCTTAGAGTGTCGGTGTTCTGAGGCTGGCCAATCAGTGTCCTTTATGCAAATAATCCCACAGTGGCAACCAATCGAAACGCTGGCACATATTACTCCCTCCGCACCACCGCACTTCCGCACTGCCACAAACACTGACTTTTATTATATACGTACTGTAGATTTGTTTATTTATTTATTATTTCAGCTTGTATACCGGCACTCCCCGAAGGCTCGAAGCGGTTTACAGTACAACACAAGCAGTACATTACATCATAAAACCAAAAACAATTTCCAATCAACAGGATTCAAATGCCAACCAGAATACATAGGTGTGTTGAAGTGTTTATTTTTTAATATAGGATTGAATATGTATTGAAATGTTAGGATAATGTGAACCGGAGAGAGAGCTGATATTAAGAGCACATCTCTGCAGGGAGAGCAGAGTTGCCATAGCAACGTGGCTCTGAGGCAGAAGTGGGAGGAGTCAACGGCTTCTGCCGGAGCCAGGAATAGAATTCTGGGGAAGTTTTGAATTTGACAGTTTAACTGTCAGACCAGCTCTAAGACAGTTAGTGTTGAGAGCTCAGAGAGAGCAGTTAGGTCTAACCAGCTCTAGAGAGAGCAGGATTAGGAGTCGACGTTTAAGGCTGTGAGAATACAGTCTTGGTGAGCTGAGCTTGCGAGCCAGCTAGTTTATGTGAAGCCTGAGGGCTAAATAAAGACAAATGTCTGAAGAAGGCCAGAGTGCCTATGTATTGAAAGAGTTAGAAGCTGATATAGCTGAGGAAGAGCAATAGTTAAGCATTGTAACTTTGTATTTGCCATAACTAGTACATTTGTAACCTTTTAAAGTCGTGCCTCCTCGGAAGTGTTATACAAAATATCAAACCAAGCTTTTGTACCAGAATAAACTGTTTATTATTATTTCATCTTAAAACCTCTCTGTGCCATTGATTTCAAAGTCAAGCCTCATTTTAAAAGTTTTGTTCCTGTCTCGCAACTTGATCATTAACCCTCACAAATAGCTTTCCTCACAAAAGTGTTCCAGTTGGTTTCTCTCTCATAAAATGGTGGCAGCAGTTTGAAGAACTAATATTCGCATAGTGACGTGGCAGTGGATGAGGTAGCCTACTCTGCCACGGATTAATAAAAGGGAACAGTAAAATTACTTTATTACAAATTGGGTGGCAGTCGATTCGTTACAATAGGAAAGGGACAGAGTGGTGCAAAGAAATGCTGAGCAGAGATTTGCACCCTGTTTTCTCAAATCCAAATCCAATATTCAAACCACTGCAAGACTCACACCACTACATCATGTCAATTTGCCTTCAGGTAAACCTAGTAAGCCTGGGGGTCTTAAGAAGTATAGTATTGGCATGGTGTAAAAAATATAGTATTGGCCATATCATTGAAAATATGTTTGGCTTCTGTGCAGTGCCGCCTTTGGCATTCCGCCATGTAAGCGGCGCGTAGGGCGATGGGTCCTGGGAGGGGCGCGCCGCCTGCGGGGCGCCGCCACGCTGGCCGCCCCTCCTCGCGCGCCTCCTGCCCGGGAGCCAGTGCTCCGCGCCGGGCGGCGCAGCCGGTGATGCAGCCGGGCGGCGCAGGCGGCGCAGGCAGCGCAGGCGGCGATGGCGTAGCCGCGCGGACATCACTGCGCATGCGCAGGCGTACGTGACGCACTCGCGCAGCTGCGCGTGACGTCACCACGCATGTGCAGGTGTGCGTGACGTCACCGCGCAGCTGCGTGTGACGTCACCGTGCATGCGCAGGCGTGCGTCATGCACGCCTGCGCATGCGCGGTGACGTCGCCGCGCGGGCTGCCGCGTCCAGCAGCCATGGGGGGGGGCGCAGAAATGAGGCTCGCCTACCCCCCCAGGAGAGGTGAGACCGCCCCTGCTTCTGTGCCAGCAATGAATAAAAGCAGATCTGCAGACATCATTCTTTATACTTCCAATCAGCGTGGGAAGGGTGGTCATTCCCAAAAGGCGAGAAGAAAACAAGAAAAATGGGAAACAGAATTATTCCAAAAATTGATTTTTCTCCCAGGTCCCCACAGTGGCATATCTGGAAGAAATGCAAGCTTTCACAAAGCTAGTTAATAATCAATAACCATGTGAAAGGAAGGTTGTCCTGCCTCTGTAGTAGCAGAGATAAAAGTGCGACTATGACACACTTGTGTTGCCAATGAGGAAGAGGAAATTTCCGCATAAAAAAGTACTTCTGAGATCTAGTAAATTCAGATGACTATTTACTTAAATTTATCGCGTCAGAAGCGAATTGAGAATACAGTTATAATATATTTTTTAAAATCACAAAGTTAAAAATTTGGCATTATACTAAATTTTCTTTGACCAAAAGCTGGACACTTTGAGTGCCTCTGGTGTCACTGTAAAAAGGTCCTCCATTGTGCATGTGGCAGGGCACAGACTGCATTGGAGTAAGTGGTCTGTGGTTTCCTCTTATCCACACTCGCATGTTGTGGACTCCAATTTGTAGTCCCATTTCTTAAAACTGGTTCTGTATCTTGTCCTACCAGAGTGCAGTCTGATTAGTATCTTCCAAGTCACCCAGTCTTCTGTGTGCCCAGGAAGGGGTTTCTCATCCGGTATTAGCCTGCCATTTTTGGACTCTCGCTTGCTGAAGTGTTCCTGTGAGTATCTCTGTAGATCTTAGGAAGCTATTTCTTGATTTATGACATTGAATGGTATCCAAATAAGGGATGGGCCAGAGATGTCAATGCCTTGGACCTTTCATTACTGGCTGCTACTTCAGGTGATGCAATGATATAATTGGGTCACGCTGATACATTATGTGTACCTTGATGAATGTATCCAGCACGCCTTGTAATTGCTCCGTAAAACCTTCCACTTGAGAAAGCCAGATTCACTGCCGAAACAGTATCAGGCCTTGCAGATCGACCGTTGCGGTTGGGTCCAACGTCTCTGTATATACTCCGAGACCAGGGGCGGTCCTACAGGTAGGCCAAGGAAGTGGCCGCATGGGGAGCCATCTGGGAAGGGGCGCCATCTGGGATGTTCCTCAGGCAGCGTCGCGGCTGCCTGCTTTTGGGCCCTGGCCTTGTGCGCTCCGACGCCGCTTCTGGGCATGCGTGGAGGTTTTCGCGCAGGCACAGTTGCTCCGGAGCTGAAGTTGAGTGCAGGAGCAGCTGCGCATGCATGGAAACCTCTGTGCATGCCCAGTAGCTCCTGTGCGCAGAAGCCTGTAAGCAAAGCACTCCCTATCGGGCAGGCAGGGAGTGCTTCTCCTCTCCCTTTGTCTCCGCCCTGCCGCCAAATACGGTGACCCAATTGGGCAGGCAGGGGGCGGAGACAAAGGGAGAGGGGATTGGAGCCAAAGGGATATTAGCGGCGTTTTGCCTCCTGACAGCCGCCACCGGAAGTAGCCGCCACGTGCTGAGGCGAACTCCCTCGCCAGGCCCAATCACATGTGAACTCTACCACACCCGCCCACCTCCTCCCGCGCACGCGCGCCCCGGCCAGGAGCATCAAGGAGAGACAGGCGCAACTGCACAGGCAAATAGTAATATATAATATTTTATTTTACTTCATTTTGGGAATATTTGAGTTTTATAGGAGTAATGAAAATATTTAGTAGAGGATAATTTTATTTAAATAAATAATTTTATTTATTATTTTATAATAATAATAATATAATAGAATGTTATATTATATTATAATGTCAATATATTATAATATAATTATATTGTAATGTAGTATAATATAATTATGATATAATATAGTATGAGTGTGTACTATAACAGGGCTGTCCAACTGGCGGCCCGGGGGGGGGGCATACACGGCCCCCCAGCCTGTTGGACACGGCCCCCGCTATGCCCTTGGCCGCCATTTTTAATTTTTTAAAAATAAAATTCTAATTTTTTTTCTAAAGAATGGCGGCCGAGGGGGAGGGGGGGGGGGGGCAGGGAGGAGGAAGTGAGCCAGCTCCTCCTCCCTGCACCGCCCCCGCCGTCCCTCTCTCCGCCGCCGATGCAAACCGGATCGCATCAGCGCCGGTGAGAGAGGGACAAGGGGTGGTACAAGGAGGAGGAAGAGAGCTAGCTCCTCCTTCCTGCACCGCCCTCTTCTTCCCTCTCTCACCGGCGCCGATGCCTTGGAAGGGAGGGGGTCCCCCGCGGCACCTCCCTCCCTTGCAAGGCATCATGGCAGCGGCTGAGGCCGGCGCCAGCTTCCGCGGCTGCCGCGATACCTTGCAAGGGAGGGGGTTCCCCCCGCGGCGCCTCTCTCCCTCCAAGGCATCCCGGCAGCAGCTGAAGCCGGCGAAACCGCCAGCTTCATCTGCGGCCAGGATGCCTTGGAAGGGGCTTACCATATAAAATTACCTTAGACCTTCCCTGCCCGAGACGCAGTCCCTTTGCTTTATACACTGCCCAGTACTAGGCTGATTTTCCCAGAGTACGCAGAGGATTGGTGTATTGGACTTTTGTGGATTACCACTATGGACTTACAATAATATCAGACATTCCTTGGACTTGCCTTTCTCCTGCTCTCCTGCGTCTCTAGAGGTACTATGCACTCAGCGGTTTGTGTGTCACGATTTTGATTATGTATATTTATATTGTGTGGTCGCATTTTGATATAATTGCATCGTTACTCTCATTGTGTTCATGATTATCTTCCCTATGAGGGACGGTTTCGGCAGTATATGCCTTCAGAATATATTTTTATAATCATTCAAACATTATTGGTGTTATATTTCCAGTTCTGTGTGTGTTTTGTTAGCTAGGCTCCTACTCATTGTTACTGTGATTCTAGTGATTTATTTCATTGCCATTACCTGAGAGAAGGACAGGTGCCTCTTTATCTCTGAGATCCATTGCTTCCGTTCAGTATGGACACAGTGTATATCTCCACAAATAAGATGGAGTAAGGTATTTAAGACACAAACGGATGTAGCATTTGAAATGAGGAAGTAGAGTCAGGGTTTTGTTTTTCTTGATTTGTTATTTCACTAAACTTTCAATTGAAATCCCATCTTACTTACCGCAAGTTCAAGATGGGATGCATGGCTTTACTCCTCCCACAACCTCTGTAGGATTGGTCAGATTGAGACAGTTTGACTGGCCCAAGGTCTCCAAAGGACTACAACCTGGCTTTCCCAAGTTCTAGTTCAACTCTACAGCAATTCATTGAACTTTCTTATACCAATGGAAATTTGAGCCACGTCAACACTGTAGAATTAATACATTTTGACATCATTTAACTGCCATAGCAGAATGCTGTGGAATCATGGCATCTGTACAAAACCTCTAGCTTTGTCTTCTAAAGCAGTGTTTCCCAACCACTGTTCTGCGGCACACTGGTTTGCCGTGGAAAAACCTCTCTTCCCCCCTTTCTTCCCCCTCCTACCGAACTCCTGCTGCTGCTGCTTGGGGGAGGAGGAGAAGTAAGGGCCAGGTGGCGGCAAAGAAGAAGGGGCCGGGGTGCCGCCTCCTTCGGCCATTTCCCCAGCCAGCCAGCCTCCAAGCAAGGGAGGGCGGGGAACAGAAGCGGAAGTGAAAAGCACAGTCCGAGGCAGGCCCACCGGCTTCTTCTTTCGAACTGCAGGAAAGAAGGAAGGAAGGAAGGCAACCGCGGACTGAGTGAGTGCCTTCCCTTCTGGTGTGGAAGAGGGAGAGAGCCATTCAGGAAGGGAGCTACCTGGAGATTCTGTGTGGGAAGTTTGGCCCAATTCTATCATTGGTGGGGTACAGAATGCTCTTTGATTGTAGGGGAACTATAAATCCCAGCAACTACAATTCCCAAATGGCAAGGTCTATTTCCCCTGAATTCCATCTGCATTCATATTTGGGCATATTGAGTATTGATTTCAAGTGTGGTCCAGATCCATCTTTATTTGAGTCCACAGTGCTCTCTGGGTGTAGGTGAACTACAACTTCCAAACTCAAGGTCAATTCCCAAGCAAACCCTTTCAGTACTTTCTGTTGGTAATGAGAGTTCAATGTGCAAAGTTTGGTTCAATTCCATTGTTGCAAGAGTTCAGGATGCTCTTTGTTTGTGAGTTAACTATTAGGCATGAGAAAAAAGTTATGAAAATGATTCGTTTCGTAAGAAATTCGTAAGAAATGCTACTTTCGAGTATTTCCGCACCTGGAACGCCAACCAGAAAGTGGACTTTCTTTTTTGAACTTTGGGGGCCAGGATTTTCTTAAGTGTCATTATTAGGTCGTAAAAGGGGGGGCATAAGGGGGGGCACCCTCCTTCTCTCTCACCACCCTCCCGCCTCCCTTGCCAATAAGTATTATGGCAAGGCAAGCCCTAAACTCGCTCTTTCTTTCGGCTGGAAGGAAGTCTGGAAAAAATGTAAACAGGATCTAAAGCATCAAAGAGTATTGGGGTGAGAAACCAACCTAATGTATAATAGAATGAATGCTACTGTAAGTGCCTAATATTATAAGTAATCCAACTGGTCATACCTACATTCCATGCACATGCAATAATACAGCAGTAATAACAATAACAAGAGGTAAAATTCAAACCGAGTATTCTGACTGGTCTCTCCTCATGCGGTGCAAACGGGCTCTTCTCTTATTAGCCCGGGAAATTAGCCCGGGGAAAAGCCAGCGTTTGCTGCTTGGGAGCACACACATACATATTCTTGGCAGGGGGGATTTGCTGCAGAATCCCGGGCTCATAGAGAAGATTCTGCAGCAAATCCCCCCCAAAGAATATGTATGTGTGTGAACCCAAGCAGAAAACGCTGTCTTTTCCCGGGCTAATTTCCGGGCTCACAGAGAAGAGCCCGTTTGCACCGCATGAGGCAGGGACCAGTCAGAATACTACGGTTTGAATTTTACCCTCTTCTTATACCCATTGTTATTACTGCTGTATTATTGCATGTGCATAGAATGTAGGTATATGACCAGCCTGGGCAAACTTGGGCCCTCGCTCCTCGGGATCGGGGTGAGAGAGAGGCAGCGAGGGGCTCCTCCTCCTTTTCTTTTGCTGCTTCCAAGAATAGAATACCCCCTCCCTCCCTCCCTCCTTCCCTCCCTCCTTCCTATTTGGAGAGTCCCATCTAGAATTCAGTGTGATTTATTCAAGTTTTGGCCTACAACTCCCAGAAATCCCAGCCAATTTACCAGCTGTTAGGATTTCTGGGGGTTGTAGGCCAAAACCATCTGGAATGCGCACATGAACTACTAACGAATTTCGTTAGTAATTAAGTTACAGTTTAGAAATTTTTGGAATTTTTTTTGTAAGTCTTCCTATTACTAATCAAAAAAATCCCCCCCCCCCATTAGATTTTCGATTTGCTATTTTTGGGTTCTAAACCATGCCTATTAACTATAAATCCCAGAAACTGTAACTCTTAAATGTCAAGGTCTATTTTCCCCAAACTTTATCTGTGTTTACATTTGGGCATATTGAGTATTCATGCCAAGTTTGGTCCTGATCCAACATTGTTTGAGTCCACAGTGCTCTCTGGATATAGGTGAACTACAACTCCAAAACTCAAGGTCAATGCCCACTAAACTCTTATAGCATTTTCTCTTGGTTATGGGAGTTCTGTGTGGGAAGTTTGTGTCTTTCTGCCATTCCTGCCAGGATATCTATGTTGTGTTCATCGAAACAGGCCCAGGTTTCACACTGAGTGTATAAATACATTTAAAAACATATTAACTATATGTATTACTGTGTTGGAGTGTCATTTTGTATCATTTCGGTTGGTGGTGTGCTCCAGGATTTTGTAAATGTAAAAAATGTGCCGCGGCTCAAAAAAGGTTGGGAAACACTGTTCTAAAGGTCTTGTATAACTGGTACCTCACCAAACTACACTTCACATGATTCCATAGCATTCAGCCATGGCAGTTAAGCTGATGCCAAACTGTATTACAGTGTAGATGCACCCATAGCTACCACCGGCTAAATTAGACCAGTGTGGCTTTCCCTCGTCTTGTTTAGTTTGGCTCACATTCAGGGATGAAGTGGATGTTTGCTTGGGAAGCCAAGCCAAGTTCAGCCAGTTTCAGGAAAGCAGGCAGGAAAGAGTAGAGAGAAGTAGGAGAAAGGCTTATCTGGCAGGACCAAAGAGCAGAGGGTGGTATCACAAGGGCAAGGAGCAAGGCAGGTTCAAGGTGAATATTGATAGCTGTGTGCTGGAAAAAGAAAGAAGAGGAAGTTTGCTACAGGAATATGAATGAAAAGGTGAGGAGCAGATGGCTGAGAATGAAGGTTACTTGGAGCACAGTCAGTCTATGAGAGAGGGAACATTGGCAAATGGACAGTCCTATAATAAAGCTTTTACATAAAAATTATACATCCAGACAAATACTATAAAGCACCCAGATTGTCAGATAAACAAATAAAGGCTTAGCCGTTTACATGGGATCTGCCCACTTAAGCTCTCCATGCTTGAAAGCTGTAATGTCCCGTTAAAGTGCGAGTCCACCTTTGGTGTTTAAATAGTAAACACCATTTTTTAAAAAATCGAAGCAATAGAAGAGTATGATTTCTTTCTCTACACAGTAGCATTAAGTTCAAAGTAGAATTGGGATTAGGGTACATGTATATGTATCTGGGTGTGGTAGTGCTACTCTCTTCACTTAACCATGGGTTTAGGTCTTTGAAGAAAGCACACACAAGGCAGTTTTGATGCACTCAGAAGCAGAGCTCAAAATTTTTACTTTTTGTGTTATCTACTAGAACAGGGCTGTCCAACTGGCGGCCCCGGGGCCGGATTCGGCCCCGTAGCCTGTTGGACACGGCCCCACCTATGCCCTCAGCCGCCATTTTTAAATTTTTAAAAAATCGATTTTTTAAATAAAAAAAATGCGGCCGGGGGTGGGGAGGCGGGGCAGGGAGGAGGAAGAGAGCTAGCTCCTCCTTTCGCGCCCCTAACTACCTAGGGCGGGGGCCGCCAAAAAGGGCAGAAGGCGGCGCCAAGAGCAGCGCGTCACAGGCCTGGCGTGATGCTGCTGTTGGTCGCTTACTCCTCCTTTTCGGCAGCTCCCCGGCCTAGGAAGGGAGGGGGTGCCAAAAGGAGGAGTAGGCGTGTCAAGGGGCAGCGCGTCACGCCAGGCCTGTGACGCGCTGCCGTTGGCGCCGCCTTCTGCCCCGGCGGCCCCCGGCCTAGGAAGGGAGGGGGCGCGAAAGGAGGAGTAGGCGGTGCCAAAGGGCAGTGCGTCACGCCAGGCCTGTGACGCTGCCCGTTGCGCCGGCGCCCCTTTTTCGGCGGCCCCCGGCCTAGGAAGGGAGGGGGGCGCCAAGGAGGAGCGGTGCCAAGGGGCAGCGCGTCATGCCAGGCCTGTGACGCGCTGCCGTTGGCGCTGCCTTCTGCTCCTTCGCGGCTCCCCGGCCCTAGGAAGGGAGGGGGCGCCGAAAAGGAGGAGTAG
Source organism: Anolis apletophallus (assembly GCA_030556195.1). Classification (NCBI taxonomy): domain Eukaryota; kingdom Metazoa; phylum Chordata; class Lepidosauria; order Squamata; family Anolidae; genus Anolis; species Anolis apletophallus. The sequence continues at coordinate 193,120,876 of JARBWK010000004.1, read as the reverse complement.
GCGGTGCCAAGGGCAGCGCGTCACGCCAGGCCTGTGACGCTGCCGTTGGCGCCGCCTTCTGCCCTTTTAGGCGGCTCCCGGCCCAGGAAGGGAGGCGCCCAGGAGGAGTAGGCGGTGCCAAGGGGCAGCGCGTCACGCCAGGCCTGTGACGCGCTGCCGCTGCCGCCTGCCTTCCTTTCCCGGCGGCCCCGGCCTAGGAAGGGAGGGGCGCCGAAAGGAGGAGTAGGCGGTGCCAAGGGGCAGCGCGTCATGCCAGGCCTGTGACGCGCTGCCGCTGGCGCTGCCTTCTGCCCCCGCGGCTCCCCGGCCTAGGAAGGGAGGGGCGCCGAAAAGAGAGGAGGGGCGGTGCCAAGGGCAGCGCGGTCACGCCAGGCCTGTGACGTGCTGCCGTTGGCGCCGCCTTCTGCCCTTTTTCGCGGCTCCCCCGGCCTAGGAAGGAGGGGGCGCCGAAAAGGAGGAGTAGGCGGTGCCAAGAGCAGTGCGTCACGCCAGGCCTGTGACGTGCTGCCGTTGGCGCCGCCTTCTGCCCTTTTTCGGCGGCTTTAGGAGAGGGCGGGGCCTGGGCTGGGGGCGGGGCCTGGGGGCGGGGCCTGGGGCGGGGCCGAGCGGTCCCGCAGGTCATCAGTGACCTCTTATCCGGCCCTGGACCCGCCAGAAGTTGGACAGCACTGTACTAGAATATTCCAGCTAGCATGGTTGGGTAGAGCACAGATTTTCAACCTTTTTTGAGCCGTGGCACATTTTTTACATTTACAAAATCCTGGGGCACGCCACCAACCAAAATGACACAAAATGACACTCTAACACAGTAATACATATAGTTAATATGTTTTAGTGTATTTATACACTCACTTAGTGTGAAACCTGAACGGAAGGGTGTTTCGTTTGGAGATGGCATTTAAGCTTGCTTGGCACCATGGTGCTATTGGACAGCTTCTCACCACACACCATGCACAGCGGAGTCGGTGCCATCGCATCCCCGGTGAAAGTGAATCCAAATGAAAGATAGCTTTCGCTGTATTGCCTCGAGCTCACCGTCTTTTCTTTTTCCTTTTGTCTACCACTCATATTAGGGCCTTCATCTGTGTCATAATTTTGTCCAGGGCCCTGTTTGGCATTTGCATTTTCCCTTCTCAAAAACTTCTCCATCACTGTCACTCGCTTGTCTTGCTGTGATCCCAAATTGCCACTCTCCCTTGACGCGCAGCTGCAGCACTAACTCTAACTTTTTTTACTTAGCCGCATCTCAGTGAATCCAAGATGGCGCGACCATAGCACTCTCGCGTCACTTCTTAGGTGACGCGAGTGTGCTATGGTTCCATTTCTTAAAGGGACAGATGTGCCTTATAGTTTATATATGAATGAAGTTTGAAAATAATTTCCCACGGCACACCTGATGATATCTCACGGCACACTAGTGTTCCGCGGCACACTGGTTGAAAATCACTGGGGTAGAGGATTATTTTCCACAGTTGGTATGAAAGTGTCATTTTTCTCAAGCCTATATTAACATAAGTAGGAGTCAACCAAACCAAAGGCTAGGTAGTAGACATGGTTAGGTCCGGGCAGAATCTTTGGATCAAATTCCTTTTTGAAGCGATTTCGAAGCGATTTGGGATCCTGGAAGTATCCTTGCACTTTCGAAGCCACTGTCGCCATCTTTTTTCCAACTCAGGAAGTGATTTGGAAAAGACCCAGCGTTTGGAGGCAAGCAGCAGCTTGCATGCTGGGATGCTTGCCTCCAGCCAATGAGGGGGAACCATGTGGGGAGGGGCAGGGTTTTGTCATGGCAGCCGGGGATGTGTGAACGGGAAGGGACTAGGCAGCTTGGGTGGGAAAGGTACCACCCCATAGCTTTGCAAGGGAATAACATACCCGGGGAACCTAGTCAAATCCCCCCCCCCCTTCCATGTTTTACTGAACGGGCTGGGATTTGGAGGAGAAAAGGAAAGGGGAAAGGAAGAGAGATAAGGCAAAAGGAGAAGGGAAAGGAGGAAAAACAGCAGGAAAGGTGTCAGTTTAAACCAGTGTGGATGGGATGAATCCATGTCAGTTTAAACCAGTGTGGATGGATTCCATTCCTTTCCCAGTGGTTTTAACCAGAGTGGATGGATAGATCCAGAGTGGAAGGTGGTTCCCTGCACCTTCTGGACTAAAACAACTACTTTCAAAGTAAAGACCGCCCAATGAAACAGGAAATAACACTTTGAAACCATTAACAAAAGATTCAAAAGTCTCGGAAATTTGGAAACGTTTTGAATTTTTTCTATGAAAATTGGAATTGACTTTAGATCCGAACCACCAGCACCCCCTACATCCGAAACAAGTTTTGAACCAATTTTTTTTGGCTCAAACAAGCCTACTAGCTAATCCAACCCTGTGTTCATACAGAAATCAACAGGATCTCTCTGGTTGTTGTGTGCCTTCAAGTCACTTCTGGAGCCACAGTGGGTTAAATTGTTGTGCTGGCAGGACTGCTGACCAACAAGTCAGTGGTTCAAATCCAGGGATAGTGGGTTGAGCTCCCCCTGTCAGCACCAGCTCCCCATGTGGGGACATGAGAGAAGCCTCTCACAAGGATGGCAAAACATCAAACATCCAGGCATCCCTTGCAGATGGTCAATTCTCTCACACCAGAAGTGACTTGCAGTTTCTCAAGTCACTCCTGACACACACACACACACACACACACACACACACACACACATATGTAAAAATAAAAAAAACAACTTCCGACCTATGGCCAATCCTATCAGAGGATTTTCTGGAGCTACAAGTGTATAATTCACCCAAACTCATGGAGTGTGTTTCAATAGTCAAGTGGGGAATCAACCCCTGGTCTTCAGAGTCATAGTCCAATGCTCAGACCACAACACCACACTGACTCTTATGGAACCATCCTCAAAACAACATGAATAAAACACCCTTCATCTCAATGAGTTGATACAGGATTACTGCTTATGGCACTGGAATGGATAAATATATTCACCCTGACTATCAACTACTGATAGCCCAAACATTCATGAATTTATTCGGTAATTTTCTAAACCAGCCAGGTTTGCATATATATCTTGTGGCAATGAAATCCATAGAGCAGGGGTGCTCACACTTTTTCAGCATGTGAGCTACTCTTAAAGCAACCAAGTCCAAAAGATCTACCTGCCCCCGCAGCCGTGCGCTCCCGCGCGCTCCCCCCGCCATGCGCTCTTGCCACTGCGTGCACTCCTGCTGATGTTTTCCGCCCACACAGCGCTTCTTCTGCCTGCGGGGCATTGCAGGAAGGAGAAAGCACGAGGCGGGGCATCCAGAGGGAGCGCTCCGCCCTGCCTGTCTCGCCGGCAACGGAGGCTGCACAGCTGCTTTTGGACGAGAGAGGGGCAGGGCGCTCCCTCCAGAGGCCCCGCCTTGTGCTTCCTTCTTCCTGCAATGCCCCGCAAGCGAAAGAAGCACCGCAAGAGTGGAAGCCAGCAGCAGGAGCACGCGTGTGCGCAGGGTGTGCGCGCAGGGTGTGCGTGCGCATGACAGGAGCGCCCCATCCAGCTGGTGAGGCCCGAAGATCACCTGGAAGAGGGCTGAAGATCTACTAGTAGCTCGCGAGCTACATAATGAGCACCCCGCCATAGAGTATTTCCTTTCTTTTTGTCCAGTATGACTCACTATTCAGCTGCAAGGGATGAGCCCAGATTCACCACTTTTGAAAGGCTGGCTGGCACAAAATTGTTAACACTATAGTTGTGAATCCTTGTCGTACATGCTATAAATCAAATGCAGCTATCACTCTTAATGTGCCTGAAGTCCTGTATAAGTGGATGCAAATGAAACTTTATTTATGCCCCGCCGCCATCTCCCATAGGGACTCTCATGAAAACTGTTTGCAACTCTGATTTCATTTGCAAATGTTCTTTCCATTCAGTGTCCACATGTTTAAAATCCAGATGGTCCACACACAAAGAGGCACATCAGCAATATACGAGGGCGGGTCAATAAGTCCATAACTTTTTGAATAAAACACAGGTTTTTGGATAAAAAATATTTTTATTTTTCAACGTAGTCTCCTTTGAGCTCTATACACTTTGTCCAACGTTTCTCCAATTTTTTTATCCCTTCCCAAAAATAAGATTTGTCGAGGTCATCAAAATAAGTATTTGTTTGTGAGATGATTTCATTGTTGGAGTCAAATCTCTTTCCGCCGAGCCATTTCTTCAGGTTTGGAAACAAGAAATAGTCACTCAGGGCTAAATCCGGAGAATAGGGTGGATGAGGGAGCAATTGGTATCCCAATTCATGGATTGTTGCAAAGGAAACTGCACATGTGTGCACCCTTGCATTGTCCTGGTGCAATAGAACTTGTTTCTTGGCCAAATGCGGTGGGTTTTTTCCCCTCAAATCCTCATTAAATCGACCCAATAAGTTGGCATAATATTCGCCATTGATTGTTTTACCCTTTTGAAGGTAGTCAATGTGGATTATACCGCGTGCATCCCAAAAAACAGTTGCCATGACTTTATTGGCTGACAAAGCCACTTTGGCCTTCTTTGGCGCCAATTTAACCCCGAGAAACCCACTGTTTTGACTGCTGTTTGGTCTCTGGTGTGTTGTGGTGGATCCACGTTTCGGCCACAGTTATGGCGCAAAAACTCGTCCATATTGCGGTTGAACAACGCCAAACACTCCTGCAAAATTGTCACACGATTGTGTTTGTGGTCGATTGTGAGCAAATGCAGCACCCATCTTGCAGAATACTTTCTCATACCCAAGTGATCATTTAAAATTGAAACCACTGAGCCACATGAGATGCCTATGGCTTCCACAATCTCTCACACTTTCAATCTCCAATCAGCCAACACCATATCGTGAATTTTTTCAATTGTTTCAGGTGTAGAGACCTCAACTGGGCGTCCAGAACGTTCGGCATCTTCCGTGCTTGTACGGCCACAACAAAATTCAGTAAATCACTTTTTTAACCATTGAAATTGATGGTGCAGAGTCCCCATAGTATTTATCAAGCGTAGCCTTGGTTTGAGGGATCGTTTTTTACTGCAAAAAATATTGCTTAATAAGTACACGAAACTCACTTTTTTCCATTTTCTCCTCAAATCACGTGGTAGTCTGCTATCAATGGCTGTCAAACACAAACTAAATGACGCAGCTTGTTCAAATTTTGACAGGAGTCAACTGACAGGTGCCTGTTGACAGGAGCAGTGTTGCCCTTTCAGTTAAGAGGTGGGAAATTCAAAAAGTCACAGACTTATTGACCCGCCCTCATAGGTGCAGTCTGAATCTTTACCTTATGATGCCAGACACACAACTTTTCTATCGTAAACATTGCTGATATTGATATTTTTCTCACGGGCCTCAAGAATGAAAATCACGGATTCATGTATTAAGCCTTTCACTCTCCCCCATTTAAACTCATGTCACAAATTCTTCAGGCCTTGTGAATTTAATATGTTGAGCAAACAGGTAGTTGTCGAAGTATTTTATCATACTAAACATTACAATCTTGTGAAGTTGTTCAATATTTTACTCCCTGTACAGATACAGTTTTACTACTTTATTGATGTCCGTGTTCCCGCTGTTAGGACTGTTATATATATAGTCCGCTCCGTAAAATCCACGCTGTGAAATGCCAGTTAAATCCAATGGAAGACCAATATCAATGTCTCCGAATCCACCGATGTGAAGTGTCGCCTACACTCCTGTACGGAGAGGTTTTTTTCAAATCGTCAACACGTACTAGTGGTTCCCAAAGGCCGACGAGGAAAATAGTATTGGAGGTACCATCACTCGTTTTGACCCTGACGGGTCTTTCTCAAGGCCTGTCAATGGTAGCCATTTCCATCAAACATTTATGTTCGGCGTTTATACATAGCAGTCAGTATAATTAGTCTATATAATGGAGGTAATTTCAGATTTCCATGAGTTGTAGACCAGTGGCAAATGCTTTACTACTTGCCATAGTTTTTTTTTTAAAAAAAATCTTCTTTTCTTTTCTGTTCTATTCTTTCTTTCTTTCCCCTTGCCAAAGACTAGTTTATTCTCAATTATTGGGAATGGTGCTGTATATTTGCTTTCACTCTCAAGCCTTCACCTAACATGGATACTGTTAGTGCTGTCCATTCTTTTAATTTCCTTCTTGAAAAATCAAAAATGGGTTATAATTCCTCAATACCGAATGAAATGGTGACTGAAAATCCAATATCTAAATTTGGAACAACACAAAATCCTCAAAAAAATTATTATTATTTTACTTTTTGTTTTTCTATTGCAAATGGTTTGGAATGGCTTCATATACATTTTAATTTTAAATGTATTAAAAAAATTAAAAATTTACTTTCTGTTTTTCTATTGCAAATGGTTTGGATTAAAAAATGTATTTTAAAAATTAAAAATTTACTTTCTGTTTTTCTATTGCAAATGGTTTGGAATGGCTTTGTATACATTTTAATTTTAAATGTATTAAAATTTTAAAAATACGTTCTGTTTTTCTATTGCAAATGGTTTGGAATGGCTTCATATACATTTTAATTTTAAATGTATTAAAATTTAAAAAAATTACTTTCTATTTTTTATTGCAAATGGTTTGGAATGGCTTCATATACATTTTAATTTTAAATGTATCAAAATTAAAAAAATACTTTTTGTTTTCCTTTTGCAAATGGTTTGGAATGGCTTCATATACATTTTAATTTTAAATGTATTTTAATTTTTAAAAAAAATACTTTCTGTTTTTCTATTGCAAATGGTTTGGAGTGGCTTCATATACATTTTAATTTTAAATGTATTTAAAAAATTAAAAATTTACTTTCTGTTTTTCTACTGCAAATGGTTTGGAATGGCTTTGTATACATTTTAATTTTAAATGTATTAAAATTTTAAAAATACGTTCTGTTTTTCTATTGCAAATGGTTTGGAATGGCTTCATATACATTTTAATTTTAAATGTATTAAAATTTAAAAAAATAAATTTTCAAAATTTTAATTTTAAATGTATCAAAATTAAAAAATATTTTTTTTCCTTTTGCAAATGGTTTGGAATGGCTTCATATACATTTTAATTTTAAATTAAAAATTTTAAAAAATTACTTTCTATTTTTTTATTGCAAATGGTTTGGAATGGCTTCATATACATTTTAATTTTAATTAATCCACTCCAATAATCACCCATGTATAATGTGAAAAGAAATCAAACACACCAAACCAAGATGAATCAATTAGACCAAGGGGACTTAGCTTAGTAATCAGTTGAAATAGGAACGCAACCAAGGGAAGTATATTAATTTTCTTCCCGAGGCCTCGGCCTTTACAGAGTGAAGAAAGCCAGAAATAATCCTTTTAGAAACGAAAATGTCAGCACTTCCAGGCTCAGGGAGCAGATGTTTTGAGCAAGTGTTTATTTGTTCTTCATATACTTAGTGTAGCAAACCAGTCCAAACAGCTGGCTCCAAATTCAAATTGGTGGAAAACTAATAAGCTAACCGTTGTCGGTTAGGCTGGCCACTTAACTGATCACCCAAAGAAAGTAAAGCACCCCTCAAAAGGGATATATGTGTGTGTGTGTAACAGCCAAACTTATAAACAAAGGCAATATTTCAATATCAAAAATATATTCATTCAATATTCAGGCGTAAGAGAACAACACAATACGCATCACAAAACCCAATGCATACACAGCATCTGCAATAGAGGAAATTCAACCACGTGACAAACTCAGTCCACAGTCCTTCAATTCCCGGATAATCCAGTATAAATCATAAAGCATTCGAAAAGTCACGAGGTATGTGCCTGCAGAGGGTCCTGGAGTGATCAAAATAAAGTGTCCCAATGCACAAGTCCTCAAATCTGATGGGCGATCCAAATTTCGATAGGACAAAAAAGGAGAAGGATTACTCCAAAGGTGTTTGTGTTAGCCAGGGGTAGCCAGGAATTTAGGGCCCAACGGGGCGATGCCAGGAATTTAGGGCTGGCGATGCCAGGGAATTTAGGGCCAACGGGCTGGCGATGCCAGGGAATTTAGGGCCAACGGGCTGGCGATGCCAGGGAATTTAGGGCCAACGGGCTGGCGATGCCAGGGAATTTAGGGCTCATGCCAGGCTTAGGCGGGCTGGCGATGCCAGGAATTTAGGGTCAACGGGATCTGCCAGGAATTTAGCTCCGTTTTGCTCCCGGACGGAGTTTTCTCAAGGCCTCGCATATCTTATTTCCGTGTGTCCATATCGAATGGAAGGTGTTCACAAGCCTAACCTCGCTTGGTGAGTAAGGTGACCATAAAGGTGACTCTGCAGGCACATACCTCGTGACTTTTCAAATGCTTTATGATTTATACCGGATTATCCGGGAATTGAAGGACTATGGACTGAGTTTGTCACGCGGTTGAATTTCCTCTATTGCAGACGCTGTATGTGCATTGGGTTTTGTGATGTGTATTGTGTTGTTCTCTTATGCCTGAATATTGAACGAATATATTTTTGATATTGAAATATTGCCTTTGTGTATAAGTTTGGCATTTACGCAACCCCAGCTCTTGTTTACATTGTGTGTGTGTGTAACAGCAGCATTTATTTATTTGTTTATTTTATGTTTGTTTATTTATTTACTACATTTTTATACCGCCATTCTCAGCCCGAGCGCAACTTATGGCAGTTTACAAGTGGCAATATTCAATGCCCATAACAATATAAAAGCAGATAAAACACTCAATATAGTTTAAAAATTCACATACATATTAAACATCAATAAAAATATTATAAAAATCCTCCACACTTCATTGCCAAATCATTGTCCAGTTTGTTGTTCAGAGGTCATAGCTACACTGCGTTTGGAAACGCCTGCTCAAATAGCCAGGTTTTTAGCCCCAAAGGGGACTCAGAGCAGCCGTACAATCCGTAGCAATTCAAATGCCATATCAACAGAACATATAATCAAATGGTGGACTTGCAAAAGTGGCAGTAAATTCTGGTCAAGGATACATGAAGAATCTCAGAAAATTTTGAATAGAAAATTTAAGAAGAAACCAGAATATTATCTACTGGGAATTACGGACTCTGACCTCAGTCTTGACGATAATACAGATAGACTATTTACTTATATGGTAACTGCAGCAAGAATCTCTTATGCAAAATTATGGAAGCAAGAAGAAGTCCCGGATATAGAGGACTGGATTAATAAGATTAAGGAAATAAAAGATATGGACAAATTAACTTTCTTGTTAAAGAGAAATGAAGGAAAACCAATAAAAAGTACAAATTGGGACCTCTTTGATAGAATATGAAAAAAATGTCAATAGAAAAGATTAATGAAATATGGAAGGGATAAAGAGATAGAAGAGAAATAAATTAAGAGAAGACAAAAGTTTGGAATGGAAGTCACATTTTTTTAAAAAATAATTATTTTTTTTTTTAATTTTTTTTTTATTTTTTCCAATATTTTTTGACTTTTGTTTTTTGATTTTTTACGGGGTTTTTTTGCTCCTTTCTCTCTCCTATTTAGCTTTTCCTACTTTTCTATACATATATTGTTCCCCCTCCTTCCTTGATAATATTCACTTTATATTAAAATAAAAAAATGGGGGGGAGAACATATAATCAAATGTGTACTTAAGAGACCATCTACTCCCATAAGTTCCCCAGAGATCTCTTCGATCAGAGGACCTCAACCTTTTGCAGATCATACCTTTGCAAACCATTAGTCTGTCTTCAACTAGACGGAGAGCCTTCTCTTTTGCAGCACCATGCTTGTGGAATAGTCTACCACCTGAAATGCGAGCAATCAGCGAGCTCCCGGCCTTCCGGAAAGCTTGCAAAACTGCACTGTTCCGGCAGGCATTCAGCCTCTAACTACTCTTGGTTATGGTCAGAATATTGTGGGAATTGTTTTATATTTTACTGTTTTTATGCTTGTTTGTTGTTCGATATGCTGTAGTGTAAACCGTCCTGAGCCAACTGGAAAAGACGGTATACAAATCGAAATAATAAATAAATAAATAAACATATACATTTATCTATATACTTGTGACTGTGAAAAATTAGAAATCGTGTTATGCACTCCTGATTTTGTTATGGAAACTCCCAGAGATGTAACATTTCCAGAAATATCGAAAAAAACATATTTTCATATTTTTCCCTTTTTTGAAAAAATAAAAAAGGCCTTTGATTTTTGGACGGACTTAGCTATACTGGATTACCCCATTTATTGTTGTGACTTAAAATACCTAAGCCGCCCAGCACCTTGACTCCTTTCTGCAATTTGCGTTACGTTCCCGTCTCGTCGGAAGATACTCACAGGCATTTGGATTCAGTTTCGATAGCCCGGGTCCTCCGCTACAACCTTCAACATCTCTCCATAAAACCCACTCCTTTACAAACTTGCATACCTACCTGGACTTACCTTGAATAACCCTCGTTAAGGGTAGGAGCCCATCCCGGGCATAAGAAATTTGAATGTAAACATTTTGTATTTGTTATGGATTTATTATGAAATATCACTTAGCCAGCTGCGCCACATTCCCGCGCCAGAATTCCCTCTCTGCCTGTAAAAAATAATAATCCATAATCATAAATGAAATAACGCAGATTGTTGACCTTTCCGGTAACCTAAATCTGATGCTAGATGGAGTCACTTCACTATGTCTAATGGTAGAATTGCCAACCTTTGTGCATGAATTTGGCAAGATATATATATATATACATGAGAATTAATAGGAGACTGCTTCCATTGGAATTAATGTTTATTGTGACCTGTAGACCTTTGTAAACTTAAATGCAAGGGGTGGAGAGAAACAGAGAGAGAGGGGGGGAATGGCATTTCTCAGGCACCATATGATTTATTGTCTCTGAGTTTTCATTTATAAAACTGACAGTCTGTTGACTGATAAACCCTGATATATGTTGCCTTCAGTGGGCTTCTGATAAAAGTTGCTTGCCGAGCAGCGACAGTTGGCGGCCTTGGCAAACAGGCCAGGAGCCACCTTCACCTGAGGAGAATGTTAATTGCAGTTTGATATAATAAAATATGCTTAAGGGTCAAAGGAAACAAAACCACCAAGGGAGATACAATCACTTCATATAGCTTTGGGAGCAGGAGTCCATCCCCTTGAACTTCTTGGTCTTGCCCAACATCTCGTGGAAGTGCTGGAGCCATCTCTGGTTGGCTTGCTTTTATGACTACGCAAAAACCATTATTTCCTGATTATTTTCGGGGTGTTGGGTGGCAACCTGTGCTGGACGGGGTTACACTCCCCCTGAAGTCACAGGTCCGCAGTTTGGAGGTTCTCTTAGATTCAGCGCTGACGCTTGATGCTCAGGTGTCGGCGGTGGCTAGGAGAGCCTTCGCACAGTTAAAACTCATGTGCCAACTCCGACCATACCTCATGAAGTCTGACTTGACCACGGTGGTCCACGCCTTGGTTACCTCTAGATTGGATTACTGCAATACGCTCTACATGGGGCTTCCCTTGAAGATGGCCCAGAAACTTCAACTTGTCCAACGCTCGGCTGCCAGATTAATACAGGCCCGGATCATGCCCTTTTGGCGCCCTAGGCCAAAGGCTCCATCCCCGCCTCTGGCTCCGCACCGCCCCGGCTCTGCCCCACCCATGGCTCCGCCCCTGGCTCCACCTCTTCCTCCTCGCCGGCACAAGGAGGAGGAAGAAGAAAAGCCCCACCCCCCGAGCCGATGCTGCGCATGCACGGCAGTGGCCCCAAGGGCGGGGCCTCACCATGGCTCCTCCCTCCTAAAGCCATCATGCCGGCCTCAGAAGCGGCCGAAATCACCCTTCTGGCCTGAAAAGGGTGATTTCGGCTGCTTCTGAGGCCAGCATGCTGGCCTGAAAAGGGTTTAGCTGCTCCTGAGGCCAGAGGGGAGGAGGAAATCGTGGGGTCTCCCCGCAGCTCCTCCCTCCCTCCTAAAGCCACCATGCCGGCCTGAAAAGGGCGATTTCGGCCGCTTCTGAGGCCGGCATGACGTCTTTAGGAGGGAGGGAGGAGCCACGGGGAGGCTTCCCACGGCTCCTCCCTCTGTCAGGAATCGGGATTCCGGGCCAAGAAATTGGCGCCCAAAACCCAGATTTCTGACCCAGCCATAACAACTGATAAGGAACCGCAGGGAGAAGGTCAACGGTCCTCGGTCTGGGCGCAAAAAGTTTCGGCGGGAAGAGGGAGAGCGGGAACGGGGAGCTTGAATGTGGGGGAGGGTATAAATGTGGACACATCCGTGCCTCCCGGCACTTCTGACTTAGATCCTATTTGTATTGCTCAGTAAAGCTTTCAAAGACTCTCATGGCCTCTCTGCGTGATGATTTGGGAGCGGCTGCAGTTTAGCTCACACCCTCCCTCGTAAAGCCACCATGCCAGCCCACCTAAGAAAAAAAGGGCGATCTTTGGGCGCTTCTGTGCACAGGGCACCATAGTTTCTCAGAGGCAGCGGAACTACCTCTGAGAGTCTATAGCACCCTGCGCGCAGGCGCAGAAGCGCCCAAAGATCGAACTTTTTTTTGTTTTAATTTTAATTTTTTTTAATTTTGGGGGGTCCGGATCTGCCGCCTCTCCATGGCTGCCACCCTACGCCATGGCCTAGGGTGGCCTTATGGGTAATCCGGGCCTGGATTAATAACTGGGGCAGGTTACAGGGAGTGGTCGACCCCCCTGTTTAAAGAGCTCCACTGGCTGCTGTTTATTTTCCGAGCCCAATTCAAGGTGCAGGTGATTACCTATAAAGCTCTAAACAGTTTGGGACCCGACTACCTTCGTGACCGGCTCTCCTCCCATGATCCAGCCCGAACTCTTCGCTCCTCAGGGGAGGCCCTCCTTTCGCCCCTGCCAGTCTCACAGACTCGGCTTGTGAGCCTTCTCTTCTGTGTCCCCCTGTCTTTGGAATTCCCTCCCGGGAGAGATTAGAAATGCCCCTTCACTGGAATCCTTTAAAAAACATCTGAAAACCTGGTTCTTCCACCAGGCCTTTGGAGATTTAACTCCCAAATGCCCCCGTTTTTTGCCGAGACCTCTCCCCCCCCCTATATGATCCTCTATGTTTTTGACACTACTCCAGCTATCTCCCCAGAGTTTTTAAACATGGCTTGCCCTGTCGTTTCTGTTTTAGATTCATCTGTGTTGTTGTATTTTCAAAGATGTATTTTTTATTGTGTTTATTGTTTTTGATATTTTCTATGATTTGTTGCTCGGGCACGGCCCCATGTAAGCCACTCCGAGTCCCCTTCAGGGAGATGGATGCGGGTTAGAAATAAAGTTTTAATATTATATTATTATTTATTATTTTAATTGCAGCGATAATTAAAATGGCTAGCACACCAATTCCGAGACATAGAAGGATGTTGGAACACTCCACATGGGTGATTGTACCCAATGTCACTCAATGGTGCTCCTTTATTCTTGTTGACTCGCCAGCCAAACACTCTCCTGACACCTCCAATGGAAAGGCAGCACATTTCGGTTCATTGGTGGGAGTTTTGCTTGTCACTGTTGTTGTAGTATTAGATGTGAGTGTGGCTCAGCTTTTTCAAATCCCTCAGATGACTTTCCAGATTGTGACCACCCTCACACAATCTTCTGCTTTAAATAATCCAGTTGAGTGAACTCCTGCTTTAAATTGTTTAGTTTAGTGAGCAGTGTAAGATAAGACAATTTTATTTATTTATTTATTTACATCATTTATATTCCGCCCTTCTCACCCCGCAGGGGACTCAGGGTGGATCACAATGCACATATACAGGCAAACATTCAATGCTCTTTGAAATACAACATATAAGACAGACACAGAGGCAATTTAACATTTCAGCTTTTCTGGCCACCAGAAGGAGCTGTTGCATTCCTTCACTCCTTTTGTATGTATTTCCTGGGGGAGAGAGCAGGTTGGCTGTGTTCCAGTAGACTGAGGGTGAATCCAGCAAAGACAGAGATCTTGTGGCTGGGTCGTTCTGGATTAGATATTAAGGTTCAGTTGTCCACCTTAGACGGTGAACCTCTCTCTCCAGCTATCACCATCAAAAGCCTTGGTGTCATTTTTTACTCATTATTGACAATGGAGGCCCAGGTCTCAGCTGTCAGTAAGTTGGCCTTTTTCCATCTTCGGCAGGCTAGGCAGCTGGCGCCCTACCTGTCCGGGGATGACCTGGCCACAGTGGTTCATGCCACAGTAACCTCAAGACTTGACAATTGTAATTCCCTTTATGTTGGCCTTCCCTTGTCTATGGTGACCCGGAGACTTCGACTAGTAGAGAATGCGGCGGCCAGACTCCTCACGGGAAACCCCATGAGGAATGATATAACACCTGTTGTATACCGACTGCACTGGCTTCTGGTCGAGTTCCGTATTACTCACAAGGTGCTGGTTCTAACCTTTAAGGCCTTGCATGGTCAAGGGCCGGCATACCTACGGGAACGCCTCTCTCCGTGTCGACCCTTGAGATCGCCTCGATCAGACCATCAGAATCTATTACAGGTCCCAGGCCCTAAGGATGCCCCTTTGACATCAACCCGGCGTAGAGCTTTTTTGGTGATCGCCCCATCACTTTGGAACACCCTCCCTCCTTACATCAAAGCCACCCGTGATCTAAAAGACTTTCGCACGGCTTGTAAAACGTGGCTGTTTGAGAGGACATTCGGCTGAGAACTGTTAGACTGCTAATTGTTTTTAGATGTTTTCAGATGTTAGATACTCTTAGATGTTTTTTAGATGTTTTAGGTATTTAGCTGTGTGTTTTTTCTGTAAATCGCCCAGAGCCATCTTCCCACCTGCTACTAAGGAGGCTGTTCAAGTCCTGAACTGGTGCTTGGCCGCTGTAACGAACTGGAGGAGGGCGAACAAATTGAAACTTAATCCAGACAAGACAGAGGTACTCCTGGTCAGTCGCAAGGCTGAACTGGACATAGGGTTACAGCCTGTGCTTGATGGGGTTACACTCCCCCTGAAAGCGCAGGTTCGCAGCCTGGGAGTGATCCTGGACTCATCGCTGAACCTGGAGCCCAAGGTCTCGGCAGTGGCCGGGAGAGCTTTTGCACAGTTAAAGCTTGTGCGCCAGCTGCGCCCGTACCTTGGGAAGTCTGACTTAGCCATGGTAGTACATGCTCTGGTTACATCTCGAATAGACTACTGCAACACTCTCTACGTGGGGTTGCCTCTGAAGACTGTTCGGAAACTGCAATTAGTCCAACGCTCGGCAGCCAGGTTACTAACAGGAGCGGGGTACAGGGAACATGCAACTCTCTTGTTGCGCCAGCTCCATTGGTTGCGAATTAGTTTCCGAGCACAATTCAAAGTGCTGGTTTTAACCTACAAAACCCTATACGGTTCCGGCCCAGTTTACTTGTCCGAACGGATTCTCCCCTATGAACCATCAAGGACATTAAGATCCTTCGGAGAGGCCCTGCTCTCGATCCCGCCATCTTTGCAAGCGCGTCTGGTAGGGACGAGAGACAGGGCCTTCTCTGTGGTGGCCCCTCGGCTGTGGAACTCCCTCCCAAGCAATGTTAGATCTGCCCCCTCCCTGTTGTCCTTCAGGAGGCGAGTGAAGACTTGGATATGAAACAAGGCCTTCCCAGAATAAGCTGAGATTGATTTCAATCTGAAATGGGTGACCACTTTTATAGACCGAGTTGAATGTGGTTTTAATGGCAATGTGGTTTGTATGTAGCTCTGTTTTTATGTATTTTAATATGCTGTTTTAAGGTGTTTTAAATTTATATTGCATTGAATTTTGCTGTAAGCCGGTCTGAGTCCTTCCTTGGAGGTGAGAAGGTCAAGGTACAAAAATTTTAAATAAATTAATTAATTAATCCCAAAATATATTTTTTAAATGACCTTGGACGTGAATTGAATGACTATTAGGATCAGCACTCGCAGTTTTGCAGATTCAGTGCATCAAAGAGAAATAAATGCTGGTGTTCTTCTTTTAAAATCCTGGATCCTTATTAACTGTGGAACCTTCTCCTTTACAGTTATTACAAGGCAAAGATTGTTTTGTTTTACATTATCCTGACATAACAGCAATAAACCGACAGGGGGCGGTATAACTTCACACTTTCTAGGACTCACACAGCCAGAGATGAAGCCCTGCCTGGCTAGCTTCTTCTCCCCCTGGCAGCAATCTGTATGGGGCTTGTTCTTGAAAATAAGGAGTTGAAAAGACTCTGTATTAGTTTTGTCAAGGAGAGAGTAAAATATGCTCTGTTATCTTTGTGATACATGAACAACATGAGTTTATTTCCGGAGCTCATGTTAATCCTTCGTAGGAAAGACTCATAAATGCTCTTATTTGGATTACCTTCACATATCTAAGTGTTTAACTAAGGATGCATCTATACACATTAATGCATAAGCTGTAGTACATAATATGTCATAGACTTTCAATTTCTCTTGCATTTTTAACTGTATAACAAATGTATTACTGTAGATCATGGTGATTATGTTTTTCAGGTTCTACAACTGTAGTAATTCATAGGAGCTTAAATCTGGTGTTTAGTATCAACTAGAATCTATTTATTTATTTACTAGCTGAGGACCCAGAGGTGCCCGGGTTATTTGAGGAAGGTATTGTGTGCCAAGGTTGGTTCCTATTAGATGTTTATGTGGCTTGCAGTGGTCTCAGGAACTTAGTGAAGGTACTGCGAGTCCCGGGGGCCTAGTCAGGAAAATCAAGTTAAGGAAGCCTAACAATATCCCATGAGCTGAGGCCTAGTCAGGAAAATCAAGTTAAGGAAGCCTTTCTGTCAATTTTGGGGCTGGTTTGCGTTTTATAGGGGCTTTAGTGTTGTTTGGGAAGTGAATGACGTGAAGGTACTGCAAATCCCATCATTCGTGGCCCTTCCTGTAGTAAAGTGGGCCATTGGTCGCCTGTTTGCCAAGTTTGGTCCTGATCTGTCATTGCTGTGGGCCTCAGTGGCTGACTGAGGCCTTTCCCTTTCCCCTTGAGTCACTTTAGAATGTTTGAATGTGGTTGGCCATTTGGAGGCAGTTATGCAAATTCCATTTCAGTGGCAACCAATCCCCTCTGCCTGGGGCCGTAGAATGTTGGAGTTCTGAGGCTGGCCAGTTAGAGTCCATTATGCAAATAATCCCACAATGGCAGCCAATCAAAACACTGGCACATATTCCTCCTGTCGCTCGCTCGGTCGCTCGGCCGTACCACCACAAACACTGACTTTTATTATATGTAATATATTTACTATATTTATATGCCACTCTTCTCAACCCCAAAGGGGAGTAAGAGCGGCTTACAGCAAACAACAATATTGCCAGAGTGGCTTACAATGTACATATAACAATATTGCCGGAGCGGCTTACAGCAAACTGAAAAACAACAAGTAACATTACTGTCATAGCACAACATCAGCACTACACATCATATTGCACTACAACATATCGCAATATTGATTAGCAATATTGCACGTGATACAAATATACAAATTATAATATCACGATATAATTATTATATCACATTATCATTGGCAATATTATTCTGTGTTACATTACAACAACACCAATACCAAATGCATATTTTATTTACTGTATTTATATTTACTTTATTTATATTCCGCTCTTCTCACCCCGAAGGGGACTCAGAGCGGATTACAGGTACACTTAGCAGACAATCCCTGCCGTTTCCACATACACACATATAGATGAACAGAGGCAAACTCTGGCCACCAGGGGGAGCTGTTGCACTCCTTATCTCTCAGCGTTCCCTTGTTGTTCCTTCCGCATTCCTCAGTGTTCCTGGAGTTCTTTAATGGCCTCATAATTCAGTCAAAATTTGCCTCCCCACTTAATGTGGTACCTTTATCTCCTACTTAACAGATGCAACTGTCTTTCGGGCTGCAAAGGTCGACAGCAGGCTACACTTAAAAGTCGAGCACCCACCTTGACCCAGGCAGGCCTCGAACTCATGACCTACTGGTCAGAGAGATCTTATGCAGCTGACACTTAGCCAGCTGCGCCACATTCCCGGTGCTAACAACACATTATACAACACATTATACCATAATCATATTATTATTATTATTATAAAATAACAATATATTAATATATTAACACATCATTAATATTATTAATATATCAATAAATATTCATCATTATTAGTATTAATATCATTAATTATATTATAGTAAATATTCATAATAATATATTGAAATTATAATATAACATTATATTATATTATTTATTATATTATTATTATAAAATAACAATATATAATATATTGAAATTATAATATTAACATTATATTAAATATTCATATATTATTATATTATTATTATAATATTATAAATATTATAAAATCATTGAAATTATAATATAACATTAAAATTAAATATTATTATTATAAAAATATTATAAAATCATCAAAACACCCCACTAAAATAAAATGAAATGAAATTCAAGAAGACGAGGTGCGAACCAAGATGGACCAAGACCAGCACTTTGAATTGTGCTTGGAAGTGGACCTGCAGGCAGTGGAGCTTACACAACAAGGGGAGGTAAGGTGGTATGCTCCCTGTATGTTGCTCCAGTAAGTAATCTGTCTGCCACCTGTTGGACTAGTTCCAAACAGTCTTCAAAGGCAACCTCACGTACAGTGTGTTGCAATAATCTATTCAGGATATAGCAAGAATAGCTTAGAATAAATGATGGGGCCCCATCTTTAGCCACCACTTATGAGCATCCCAAGCAGAATTAGGGCTTGGGGGAGATGCAATTGCAATTCCTAGAATCATCATTCTAGCATGGCCAGTGCATCACCTTATATTTTTTTGTTTAAGTGCACATAATACGTATTTAGCTGATTCATTTCATTCTGGTAAATTCCATTTTGTTTAGTCCTTTTGCCTAGTGGGGACCTGAAATATGTTGGTTTGGACAGTAACCTATGTATCACCCTGCTTGTATTAAACCAGCAGGATCCACTAGATGTCACTGGATCCCAGTCTCTTCCTTCTAGCCCCCATCAAGTCAAAGAAACAGTGTTGATGAATTTCAGTAGAACCAACTTCATTCTTGTGGGTAAAGGGCTTGGGGATTTTCTCCCTCAGGGTTTGCACAGAAAAACATTGGGAGTTGTGGGACAGGAGGACTGTGCCATTTGTGGCTCAATTGGCCATTCATTGTAGTGGGCTTTGAGGCAGGTGGATTGCGTCTGCTGTGTGTTTAGAGCAGTGGTTCCCAAACTTTTTTGAGTCGCGGCACATTTTTTACATTTACAAAATCCTGGGGCACACCACCAAACAAAATGACACAAAATGACACTCTAACACAGTAATACATACAGTTAATATGTTTTTAAATGTATTTATATACTCAGTGTGAAACCTGGGCCTGTTTCGATGAACACAACATAGATATCCTGGCAGGAATGACAGAAAGACACAAACTTCCCACACAGAACTCCCATAAGCAAGAGAAAATACTACGGTATGAGTTTGGTGGGCATTGACCTTGAGTTTTGGAGTTGTAGTTCACCTATATCCCGAGAGCACTATGGACTCAAACAATGTTGGATCAGGACCAAACTTGGCATGAATACTCAATATGCCCAAATGTGAACACAGATGGAGTTTAGGGAAAATAGACCTTGACATTTGGGAGTTACAGTTTCTGGGATTCATAGTTAACACACAATCAAAGAGCATCCTGAACTCTTGCAACAATGGATTTGAACCAAACTTGGCATCTTGAACTCTCATTACCAACAGAAAGTACTGAAAGGGTTTGCTTGGGAATTGACCTTGAGTTTGGAAGTTGTAGTTCATCTACACCCAGAGAGCACTGTGGACTCAAACAATGTTATGTTATGTTGTTGTTTGTTTTCTATCCAGAATCACAATGTTGGAAGGAGGCTCACCACTTTAAGGTCCCTAAAACAGGCATGGGGAAACTTTGGCCCTCTGGGTGCTTTGGACTTCAACTCCCACCATTCCTAACAGCCTGAGGCCCTTTCCTGCTTAAGTGGCTGAGGGGGGGAAGGAAAAGGGCCGGAGGCTGCTAGGAATGGTGGGAGTTGGAGTCCAAAACACCTGGAAGCTGCCCATGCCAGCTTTTGACAGAGACCTCTTCCTCCCCCTCCCCCTTCTCACCCTTTCTTCCCCCTCCTGCCGAATGCTTACTTTTTCTTCTACGCTGCCGCTTCTGCCGCCATTTTGACCCGAGGGGGCAGCGTGAGTGTGTTCAGGAGGGGAGGGGGGAGGGAGGAAGACATGACCCCGTGTGGGTGCTACTGCGCAGACTCGCCCCAGAGCAAAGCGAGCAAAGCGAGCAAAGCGAGTCTGGGAAGAAGGGAGCCCGAGTGGTGAAGAAAAAGTGTTCGGCAGGAGGGGGAAGAAAGGGTATTGGAGGTTCCAATTTCCCACGGCACACCTGATGATCGCTCACGGCACACTGGTTGGGAAACACTGGTTTAGAGGATGAAGAAGGTGGCTTGTTGAAGTGCCTTTGAACATCTAAGTACGAGATATGCTGCCATGAGCCATATCGACAGGTGACTACTGGCAGCTGTGGCTGGTAGCTATAATGTCACAGGACAGTGAATCCAGACCAAGTTCTAATTAGAACTTCAGCGGAGCTATTCAATGGGTTTAATAATAATAATAATAATAATAATAATAATAAACTTTATTTGTACCCCGCCCTCATCTCCACAATGGGGACTCGGGACGGCTCACATGAGGCCAAGCCCAGACAACAATTACAATAAAATAAAATCAAAACATCAGCAATAAACACAATAAAAATACATACACATAAATAAAATAAAATAATAGCCCCATCCAAGTATGGACTTAATCCCCCAAGTGAATTCACTGTCACAGTGAAACAGAAGCCATCAAGTGCTACTCTGCAGAACTGATATGGAGCCCTTAGCCTCAGTGGAAAGATGTCTGAAATGCAGCAGGCACATTGTATGCAGATGATACCACTTTGATGGCTGAAAGCGAGGAGAAACTGTGGAGCCTTTTAAACCAAGGTGAAAGAAGAAAGTGCAAAAGCTGGGTTACAGTCAAACATTAAAAAACCAAGATGATGCCAACCAGACTGATTGAAAACTGGCAAATAGAGGGAGAAAATGTGGAGGCAGTGAAGGACTTTGTATTTATCGGAGACGCAGGCTGCAGCCAGGAAATCAAGACGTTTACTTGGGGGAGAGCAATGACCAATCTCGATAAAATAGTGAAAAGTAGAGACATCACACTGGCAACTATGATCCACATAGTTAAAGCAATGGTATTCCCTGTAGTAACCTATGGATGTGAGAGCTGGACCATAAGGCAGGCTCAGTGAAGGAAGATAGATGTTTTTGGACTGTGGTATTGGAGGAAAATTCTGAGAGTGCCTTGGACCGCGAGAAGATCCAACCAGTCCGTACTCCAAGAAATAATGCCTGA
Source organism: Anolis apletophallus (assembly GCA_030556195.1). Classification (NCBI taxonomy): domain Eukaryota; kingdom Metazoa; phylum Chordata; class Lepidosauria; order Squamata; family Anolidae; genus Anolis; species Anolis apletophallus. Next base: position 193,099,493 of record JARBWK010000004.1, on the reverse strand, counting down.
CTGCTCACTGGAGGGAAGGATATTAGAGGCAAAGATGAAGTACTTTGGCCACATCATGAGAAGACAGGAAAGCTTGGAGAAGATAATGAAACTGGGGGAAAAGGAAGGAAAAAGGAAGAGGGGCCAACCAAGGGCAAGATGGATGGACAGGTCCAGATTAACCCCTTTTGGTGTCCTAGGCCACACTTTGGAATTACGCCCCCCAAACCAACCTCTACCGCACCCCCCCCCCCTCCTCCTCCTCCTTGTGGCGCCGCGCACCCTCCTTCCTTGAGTCAAGGAAGGAGGCGTGAGGAGGAGGGAAGCTCCGCCTCCAGGGCTACTGCCGGGCATGCGCAGCAGGAGGGCGTGTGTGCCTCTGCCCCCTCCGCCATGTTCCTGGGTGTCGCGCATGCCCGGCAGCGGCCCTGGGGGCTTCCCTCCGCCTCCTCCTCCTAGCGCCCTCCTTCCTTGACAAAGGAGCGGGGGTGATGGCGAGGGGGGGCACGCCATTCCCTCCTCCCCTGCCCCCTCGCAGTGCTCTCCCCCGGCCTACCCCGAGAGAGAGAGTCATATATAGGCCGTGTGTTGCGCTTTTGTTTCAACATTTTTTTTGGTCCGTGTGAACTGCACCCCCTTGGCTTGCGCCCCTAGGCCATGGCCTAGGGTGGCCTTATGGGTAATCCGAGCCTGTGGATAGATGGTATCCTTGAAGTGACTGGCTTGACTTTGAAGGAGCTGGAGGTGGCAACGGCCAACAGGGAGCTCTGGCATGGGCTGGTCCATGAGGTCACGAAGAGTCGGAAGCGACTGAATGAATAAACAGGAGCAAAAAGCCTTATCCAAAGGTTCTTCTATGCTTTTATACATCGTAGGATTCCTGGAAAGCCCACCTTACTCTTGCCATGCAATTAACACATGACCTTGAAGCTAACCTTATTCTATATTTAGACAGAGTAAGACATCAGTCTCAAAAAAGGGAATTTAGGGAAGTAAGAAAAGGACAGAAAATGTTGCTTTATTTCTGGTGGGTTTGTTAAGGGGGGGGTGCTCCCAGGACTCATATCAAAATTTCTGTCTCAGGTTGGCCAACTTTGAGTCTTTGGTGGCTTCCATGTTGAGGTGGTTGATCAGCTCCAGGCAGGCATGTAGCCGGGGGGGGGGGCCTAAGGGGGCTTCAGCCCCGAAATTCTCAGGGGGGTCCGCGAAAAGGCCTTACTGGTACATTATTTAAACTGTTATGTGCATTTAAATCATGATCTGATCACCATGCTCATTATATCCCACATTAATGGGGTTATTGGGATAACAATACAAAAGGTTTGCTAGGGTAGACCCTCTTCCACCCAGTCTCGGCCCCCCGAACCAAACTCAGCCCCCCCAATCAAAATCCTGGCTACGGCCCTGGCTCCAGGTTTTATTCTCAACATGAGGGGAGCTTTCCGATGTGATCAAACTCTTTTAGTGATACAGTTCAGTGCCGTGGGTACCTACTTTAAAGTTCACACTAAAACCCAGAGTTAATTTGTTATCCCATTGTCCCAGGAGCCACAGTCTTTCGTGCTTTGTGTATTATGCATCTTATTTATTTATTATTCATTCTGGTATGCCGCCACTCCCCGAGGGCTCGGAGGGGCTCACAAATCACATAAAAACATAAACAGGATAAAACATCGATAATAAGGTTTAGCTAAAATTAAACTAGACTAAGCAAGATTATAGAAATTAACAATCGAAAGCCAGCTTGAAGAGGTGGGTGTTATAGGCCCTACGAAAAGAAGGCAAGTCCTGCAGGGCACAAACTTCGGCTGGCAAAATGTTCCAAATCGTTGGTGCCGCCACGGAGAAGGTCCTGCGTAGAGTAGATGCCAGGTGGATGGTTTTAAAGCTGGGCACTTAGAGAAGGTTCAGATCTTCAGAACGGAATGATCTCTGGGGTTGGTAGGGGGTAAGACGGTCCCTCAGACACATCGGCCCCAGACCATATAAGTCCTTGAAGGTTAACACCATCACCTTGAAAGTGATCCAGTGCTCGACCGGAAGCCAATGGAGCTGCTGGAGAGTCGGAGTTATGTGACATCTCATCGGCACTCCGGCGAGAAGTCCTGCAGCGGCATTCTGGATGAGCTTAAGTTTCCGGATCACTGACAAGGGTAGGCCAATGTAAAGGGAATGAAGGCATACATTGTAATTTATATTAATTCAGACAGTAACAAGCCTCAGGAGCAAAGTTTCAGATTCTAGTATGTGCAAATGAAGAAGAGGTTTCTATGAGGTAGCCCTTCTTAAACACGTGTCCACTGGATATATTAGACTACATCTCCCATAATCTCTTTGTACTATGATCAGTTAGATTAGGAATGTGACTGGGAGTTCAACCTGGCCTAAGTGGAGTGTACCAAAAATGTATTTATTTCCGGCATTTTACCCCGCTCTTCTCAACCCCCGAAGGGGGACTCAGAGCAGCTTACAAACAGGCACAATTCGATACACACAATAAAACACAGTAAAACCCCCCAGAAACATTCAATATTAAAATACATTAAAATACAATTACATTAAACATCATACACATCCATTTGAATTAAAAACAGTAGAAAGCTGTTTTCATGAAAGGAGCAAACTTAACCAGCAGTCAAATCTTTCATCAATTCTTGCAGTAGGACAATGAAGAGACGGAAAAAAGTATACTCTGCTGTTCATTTCTTGGTTTGAAAAAAGGTTTTCTGAAAGTCAAGAAATTCTACCAGGAAGAATATTACTCTAATGAGACTTTGACACATGTTTCTCTCTGTATTCTTGAAGTGTTCCACATTTTTCCCATACAGCAGGGGTTGGGAACCTTTTTAACTCAGAGAGCCATGAAAGCAAAATATTTGGAAATTTATTTCAGTAAGAGCCATATAATGTATATAATATATATTAAGACTGAATTCAACTAAATGTGAGTCTATACGTACATACTATGAGAAAAGGATTCTTCTGGCAGAATGACGGGACACTTCAGACCTGGCTCTGCAAAAGGCATGCTCAGGATTCTGGGAAGGAAGAGAAGACGGAAGGAAGGAAGGGGGAAAGAAAGAAAGAAAGAAAGAAAGAAGAAAGGAGGGAGGGGGAGAGGAAGAAAGAAAAGAAGAACGAACTATGGAAAAGGAAGAAAAGAAAAGCAGGAGAGAGACAAGGAGGGGAAAAGAAAGAAGGAAATGGAAAGGGGGGAAAGGAAAGGGTGGGGAAAAGAAAGCAAAGGGAGTGAGAAAAAAGTAAAATAATGAAGGGAAAAGAAAAAAGAAAGAAGGGGAAGAGAGGGAAGTGAAAAGAAAGGAAGGAGAAGGAAAGGAAGACTTGGGGGAAAAGAATAGCAGAGGGAGGAAGGAAGAGGGAGGGAGGGAGAATGGAGGAAAGAAGGAAGGGGAGAGAGGGAGGGAAAGGAAGGAGAAGAGAAAAGGGTGAAGGGGAGAAAGGAGGAAGAGGAAGGAAGAGGGTGAATGGAGGAGAGAAGGAAGGGCAGAGAGGGAGGGAAAAGGAAGGAGAGAAGGAAAGGGTGAAGGGGAGAAAGGCAGGAAGAGGAAGGAAGAATGGAGGAAAAAAGGAAGGGGAGAGAGGGGTGGAAAAGGAAGGAAGGAAGGAGAGGAAAGAAAGGAAGGAAGGAAGGAAGAAGAGGAAAAGGAAGGAAGAGGAAGGAAAGAAGGAAGGAAGGAAGGAAGAGAATGGAGGGAAGAAGGAAGGGGGACAGAACAGTGCGGAAGCGGCAGGTGCGGCGCATTTGCGTTACTCCTCCCTACCGCATGCTGGGAAACTGAGGCCCGGGCCACTCTGGAGAGCCAGATGAAATCATGAAAAGAGCCACATCTGGCTCCCGAGCCATAGGTTCCCTACCCCTGTCATACAGGATGCATGAGGGTTATTTTGTACTAAAACTCTTTTCTGTGCACATTCCCACAATTCCTAACAGTCTCAGGCCCCATTCCTTTTCACTCTCAGCCACTTAAGCTTAAGGCCGTTAGGAATTGTGGGAGTTGAACTCCAAAACACTTGGAGGACCCAAGTTTGACCAGGCCTGATATAGGATGTAATCACCACTTCCTCTTACTGAGCATGCCAAGCACAATCAAATTGGCACAGGCATTAAGATCTCCTGGAGAGGCCCTTCTCTCAGTCCCACCACCAACTCAAGTATGGTTGGTGGGGACGAGAAAGAGGGACTTCTTGGTGGTGGCTTCCCAGCTCTGAAATGCCCTCCCTAAAGAAATTAAATTAGCTCCCTCTTTTCAGGCCTTCCGGGTGAGTATAAAAACATGGCTCTTTGATCCTGAGTAATCCATGGTCAAAGGGATAAATCTTTGATAGCACAGTCCCGGACTTTGACTCTTACGACAGGCTTACAAGCAGGTTCTATTGCATTTTAGGAATTTAATAATTTTATATTTTATAGCTTTTTGGTGAGATTTTTATGAGCTGCTGATTGTATTTATGCCATTTCTACTTGCGTATTGTTGTCTGTATGTGGCACCTGTAGTGCTTCTGTGAGTGCCCCGAGTCCCCTTTTGAAGATGGTGGCAGAGTACAAATAAATATGTATTATTATATTATTTATGAGTATTCCAAATATTGTGAATGCCAATCAATCTCCAAAAAGTATAACACTTCCAAAAGCCTGTGCAGATTCCTGGTTTTCCCAAAAGATTATAAATAGCCATCTTCCAAAAGGGAGCTAGAATTACTTCTAGGGCTTGAATTTTCCTACTCCTGATCTAAGGCGTCTTTTCCCAGTGTGGTACCCTCCAAAGGTGTTGGATTTATTTATTTATTTATTTATTTATTTATTTCGGCTGATTAGTTGCCACTCCCGTCAGGCTCGGGGTGACTTACATATTAGGGGTGGATATCTCCGGTTTAAATTACTTTGAAATCTGTTATTTTTTGTATTTGAAATTATTTCTACCATATATCGACCCTCGGGGTCCAACCCGGAAGAGAAATTTCAAAACCAAACCCAGGGTCGCCATTTTTTCTAAAGGTCATGTTATTAGGTCATTTTTCCCCGCTTCAGTTCTCAACTTGCAAGAGGAGACTGGAGGGCAGCAGCACCCGCCTTTCTCCTCTCGCGAGCTGACAGCTGAGGCGGGCGCTTTATTCCCATGCAGGGGAGGGCGTGGGGAGGTGAGCGGCCCACCTCCTCCTCTGCATGGGAATAACGCGAGACAAGCCTTGTCTCGCATTATTCCCATGCAGGGGAGGATCTGGGGAGGCGAGCCCCCACCTCCTCCTCTGCATGGGAATAAACCGGACCCGTGTCTCTGTTTACTCCCAAGGAAAGGAGGAAGAGGGGACGCGAATCCCCCCCCCCACCTCTCCTTGGCAATAAACTGGGACCCCCACCTTGTCTTGCATTATTCCCATGCAGGGGAGGACGTGGGGAGGTGAACCCCCCCTTCTCCTCTGCATGGGAATAACACGAGACAAGCCTTGCGCATGCGCTGAAGCAGCAACGAATAATAACGAACATTCATTATTAATTATGTTTCAATTAAGAAATTTATTTAAAATTTTTCGGAATAATTTCTATACCGACCCAGCAAGGGAAATTCCCCCCCCCCCCCACGCAAGTTTAGAATCAATTTTTTTATGGATCAATCACCCCTATTACATATGCTAAAGCAACATAAAAACACTATAAAAACAACGGACTAACATCCGCACATTAAAACTATACAGTACACATACACGCCAAGATAGCTCCTATAGCCTACGTTACATAGTATAAGGCCTAGAGTTATTTACCGACCAAATGCCTGTACAAACAGGAAGGTCTTCCAAGCCTTATGGAAGGCTAGTAAATTAGACAGCGCACGGATTGAGGGAGGAAGAGCATTCCACAATACTGGAGCAATGGCACTAAAGGCCCATCTCCGCGTTGAGGTCAGGTGAAGGGTTTGACAACTCAACACCACAAGAAGGTTCAGATTGCAACTAGGCAGCTTGTTGAGAGTTGGCTGGAGAAGGCTGTTGGGTGCTCTTCTTTTCCCTGGCTACAGAACAGTGGTTCCCAACCTTTTACTTGACTTGTGACCACTTTGACCAAGGACCACTTGACCAGGGACCACTCTCCAACATTAGGACCAAAAGGTTTACGAATCAGTTTTTGGTCAACTTTAGATTTGGTTTGGGGTGCTGCTTAAGAAAATTGCATTGGATGGACCACATGAGCTCTAGTTTCCGATTCAGAACATATGCCATGGTCAACAACAGGAAAGAAGTGGCCGGAGGCATGAAATAATAAAATAAAATAAAATAAAATAAAATAAAATAAAATAAATAAAATAAATAAAATAATAAATAAATAAATAAAATAAATAAATAAATAAATAAATAAATAAAATAATAAAAGGAGGCTTGCAGACCAGATTTTCATCCTCATGACCCACTGGTGGCCCACGGCCCACAGGTTACGAACCACTGCTATAGAAAATGAAGCCTGGGGTGCATCTCTTCCCCCCCCTCCCCTCGGACATCCATCCCCCCATACCCCTTCTCCCTTCTTCTATGGAGTCCCAACAATTTCGCAAGTTCACCAAGCGATGTCATGCTTCATGACTAATTCACATATTCAAATGGGACCGGTCAAAGCTGGACTATTTGATGCCAGCCAAGCGCGTTTATCAGGTCAGGGGGCTGACAATGCCCAGAGGCTAGGAGGGTGTGTGCGGGCAAGAGGGGCGGGCGTGGAGGGGCAAGGAGGACACATCTAGGGGGAGGCCTGGGCCCGAATCGGGAAGGTGAAGGGGGACCCTGGCCTCCTCCATGCTTCCGCTTCACTCAAGGGCTTGGACTGTCAAATCAAAACAACGAAACAGCAGCACAGACCCTCCATCACACACACACACACACCCCTCATGCCCTAAAATGTGTGTCTTCACAGAATTAATCTGATCAATGACAGCCCCTTTTTCTCTCTCACGTGGCTGAGCAGGTTCAAAGGTGCCACATTTTATTATCGGCTGACCCTCTGACATTGCAGGTGCAGATTTAATGGGGGAGAAGGTTGAGGGTGCAGAATGGGAGACAGAGAGAAAATTGCCCGAAGGAACTTACCCCGTTTCTTTTCTCACCTTCTAGATATCATTCAGGAAACAGACAGGCCTGAAAAGTTTCAAAAAGGGAATTGGGTTGCTGCGAGTTTTCCGGGCTGTATCGCCATGTTCCAGAAGCATTCTCTCCTGACGTTTCGCCCACATCTATGGCAGGCATCCTCAGAGGTTGTGAGGTATGTTGGAAAATGGGCAAGTGGGGTTTATATATCTGTGGAATGTCCAGGGTGGGAGAAAGACCTTTTCCACAGACATCAGAAGATCTGCAAGTCCAAAAAAAAAAAAAACACGAGTGTGGGAGAAAGAACTCTTGCCTACTTGCCAGCTTAATTCACATTTAATGGCCACTAAGAAAATCCAATAAATGCTACATTCAGCAAAGGACAAGAGGGATCCTCTCACCTCTGCAGGAGTCTACCGTATACCATGCAGCTGTGAACAAGTCTACATAGAGACCACCAAGCACAGCACTCAAACACAAACCAAGGAACATGAAAGGCACTGAAGAATAATTCAACCTGAGAAGTCAGCCACAGGGGCGGTCCTACAGGTAGGCCAAGCAAGCAGCCGCATGGGGCGCCATCTGGGAAGGGGTGAATTCCCCCGCCCACCGGGCGCCGGCGCCAGACAGCGTCCCTACCCTGCCGATGTTCCTCAGGCAGCGCCGCGGCTGCCTGCTTTTGGGCCCTGGCCTTGTGCGCTCCGACGCAGCTTCTGGGCATGCGCGGAGGTTTTCACGCAGGCACAGTTGTTCCGGAGCTGAAGTTGAGCGCAGGAGCAACTGCGCATGCGTGAAAACCTCCGAGCATGCCCAGTAGCTCCTGTGCGCAGAAGCCTGTAAGCAAAGCACCCCCTATCGGGCAGGCAGGGAGTGATTCCCCTCTCCCTTTGTCTCCGCCCTGCCGCCGAATACGATGACCTAATTGGGCAAGCAGGGGGCAGAGACAAAGGGAGAGGGGAGTGGAGCCAAAGGGGTATTGGCAACGTATTGCCTCCTGACAGCTGCCACCGGAAGTAGCCGCCGCGCGCTGAGGCGAACTCCCTCGCCAGGCCCAATCACATGTGAACCCTACCACACCCGCGCACCTCTCCCCCCCCCCGCGCGCACGCCGGCCGGGAGCATCAAGGAAAGACAGGCGCAACTGCGCAGGCAAATAGTAATATATAATATTTTATTTTACTTTATTTTGGGTTATTTGAGTTTTATAGGAGTAATGAAAATATTTAGTAGAGGATAATTTTATTTAAATAAATAATTTTATTTATTATTTTATTATTATTATAATAATAATATAGTAGAATGTTATATTATATTATAATGTCAATATATTATAATATAATTATATTGTAATGTAGTATAATATAATTATGATATAATATAGTATGAGTATGTACTATAATATATTGTATATACATTGATACAATATAATACTACTAATGGTATTGTGATATTATAATTGTATATTTGTTTTACATGGGGGGGGCGCCAAAATAATGTTCGCTTACCATATCAAATTACCTTAGACTGCCCCTGAAAGGAACACTCAGAAAACTCAGAAAACGGGAATTCCAGGCATGAAACAATCAGGGCCAGCTAACACCTCCCAACAAAGGATTCCCCTAGGCAGGAAAGCAGCCAGGTTTTGAAGCTGCAAGGCTTTTCAATGCAAATCAAGGTGATTAATTGCAACATTCTCACTTGCCTCAAGCAGACAAGAGTTCTTTCTCCCACCCTGGACAGTCCACAGATAAATAAACCTCACTTGTCTAGTTTCCAATTGACCTCACAACCTCTGAGGATGCCTGCCATAGATGTGAGCAAAATGTCAGGAGAGAATGCTTCTGGAACATGGCCATATAGCTTGGAAAACTCACAGCAATCCAGTGATTCCAGTCTTGAAAGCCTTCGACAACACACACACACACACACACACACACAAGAATTGTTTCAATTCACAGATACCCAGTGATTTCAACTTCCAGAATTCCCAGCCACCAGAGCTGGAAGGTGTGATCCTCAGAGCTAGTGTTATTGTGTGCTTTCAGGAGAAGCTATCCCAATGTTTTCCTTGCAGTGTTTCTCCAGAAAAGGGTTGCCATTGCCTTCCTTGAGGCCGAAGGAGTGTGACTTTCCCTGGCTAAGTTGGAATTCGAACCCTGGAGTCCCTAGAGTCTGGGGGTGCATCTACACTGCAGAAATAATGCAGTTTGACATCACTTTGATTGTCATGACTGAATGCTGCAGAATCCTGGGAGTTCTACTTTGGTAAGGCGGCAGTCATCTTTGGTAGGGAAGACGAAAGAGCTTGTAAAACTACAAGCTACACCGGGAATGTGGTGCAACTGGCTAGGTGTCAGATGCATAAGATCTCTACTGACCAGAAGGTCATGAGTTTGAGGCTTGCCCGGGTCGAGGTGGGCTCTCGACCTATTGTGTAGCCTGTTGTCGACCTTTGCAACCTGAAAGACAGTTGCATCTGTCAAGTAGGAAATTAAGGTACCACTTAGTGGGGAGGCTAAATTTAACTGATTTACGAGGCCATAAAAAGATCTCCAGAAAACACACTGAGGAACGAAGGAGTGCGACAGCTCCCCCTGGTGGACAGATGTTAAATTGCCTCTGTCTGTCTTGTGTGTTTGTGTGTCTAAATGTAATGTGTTCATTGTAATCCGCCCTGAGTCCCCTGTGGGGTGAGAAGGGCGGAATATAAATGACGTAAATAAAAATAAATAAACTACAATTCCCATGATTCCATACAGCACTGAGCCAGAGGAGATAAAGTAGAGTCAAACTTTACAAGGTAGATCAGGCAAGGGCAAACTTGGGCCCTCCAGGTGTTTTGGACTTCAACTCCCACTATTCCTAAGAGCATCAGGCTGTTAGGAATTTCTCCTTTTCTCCCTCACTTGGGGTGCCTGGTGTTGATGCACCCCAAGTCAAATGCTCAAACTCCCACAACCTGCTCAAACTACTACTTCAAGTGCCACTATTTAATTCTAGAGTCTTGGGATTTGCACCGGGAATGTGGCGCAGCTGACTGGGTGTCAGCTGCATAAGATCTCTACTGACCAGAAGGTCATGAGTTCGAGGCCTGCCCGGGTCGAGGTGGGCTCTCGACCTATTGTGTAGCCTGTTGTCGACCTTTGCAACTTGAAAGACAGTTGCATCTGTCAAGTAGGAAATTAAGGTACCACTTAGTGGGGATGCTTAATTTAACTGATTTATGAGGCCATAAAAAGATCTCCAGGAAACGTGCTGAGGAATGAAGGAGTGTGACAGCTCCCCCTGGTGGCCAGATGTTAAATTGCCTCTGTCTGTCTTGTGTGTTTGTGTGTCTAAATGTAATGTGTGCATTGTAATCCGCCCTGAGTCCCTTGCGGGGTGAGAAGGGCGGAATAGAAATAAAGTAAGTAAATAAATAAATAAATTGCATTTTCACAAGGTCTTCCACATTCTCTGCCAAACAATATTGGTGCCTCACTAAACTACAACTCCCAGGATTCCATAGATTGCCCCTATGATGTCTTAACCAGTGGTATTGTCAATCTCTGGAGGAGTGTAAGGGAGGTTGCTAGAGAGAGAAGAAGCCTGGTCGTTGCTCAGGTGCCTTCAGGTCAAGGGAGGAGAAGCCTTCTCCACCTTTTGGGGTCCAGTCCTGACTGGCTGCCCCTAAGTGTCTTTCAGGGTGCCATTTTTTGGGGTTGGGGGGGGGGTTTATCATCAGCACCAGGCCACCTCTAAGTTCACTTGGGAAAGTTTCTCAAGGTCCAAGGTCACGATCGATGAGCGCCCACTGTCGAGATGCATTTTGTGAGTGGATGCCTCCCCATAATCCCTTCGAGCTTGACCTATGACCCATGCTTGCCCACAACTTGGGCTGGAGAACTGGGCCTGCCCTCTTCCCTTGGGCTGAGCTATGAAAAAGGAGTCCATTCATGACACCTCCATACCCAACAGCCCCACAAGCCCCCAAGGACGCAATGAGCCCCCACATTTCCATTCTCCTGGGTTTCAGGGAGTGTCTGGGGCTGGGAGCTGGGGAAGAGAAGGACACATTTCTTCTATTCTATTGCAAGAGGCAAGAAAAAAACAGTAGTTTGCCTCCCCAAGCCTGAGTACCTTTGATGCTCCGGGTTACATTTATGAGCTGAGACATGGCATGCTTCAAAGGGAACCATTCATTCCAGCGACCACAAGCTGGAGAGAAGGGGGGGGGGGGCGGTTAGAGAGAGGCGCTCTCTTGTTGTCAAAGGCTTCCATGGCCATGGCTGGAACCACTGGGTTGCTGTTAATTTTCCAGGCTGTCTGGCCATGTTCCAGAAGCATTCTCTCCTGACTTTTTGCCCACATCTGTGGCAGGCATCCCCAGAGGTTGTGAGGTCTGTTGGAAACGAGGAAAATTGAGTTTATATCTCTGTGGAATGTCCAGGGTGGGAGAAAGAACTCTTGTCTTTTTGAGGCAAGTGTGAATGTTGCAATTGATCACCTTGATTAGCATTGAATAGCCTTGCAGCTTCAAAGCCTGGCTGGTTGCTGCCTGTGGGATCTTTTGTTGGGAGGTATTAGCTTGCCCTGATGGTTTTGTGTCTGGAATTCCAACACCAACACAACAGTCGCCAACACGAACATTCCGACGCTCTAAAGTGGCAGAGGGGGTAAGGAAAAGGCCTGAGGCAGTCAGGCATGGTGGGAGTTTCAGACCAAAACACTTTGCGACCCCTTTGCGACCCCAAACAATGAGAGAACAAGACCAAACTTGGCACACAGAACCCTCAAGACCCACTCTACATCCTGGTGCAGTTTGAGGGAGGATGGACCATGGATGATGGGACTTGCAGTACTTTAACTCACTTGCTTAGAGCACTGTGGCCCACACCATAGAAGGATCAGGACCACACTTGGCACACAGATGCCCACTGCCCACTTTACAACCTGATGCAGTGTAGGGCAGGATGGGCCACAAATGATGGGATTTGCAGTACCTTCACCCAATTCATTTCCCACAGAACATTGAAGCCCCTACAAATCACAGACCAGGCCCAAACTTGGCACACAGAGTACCCATGACCCACTCTACATCCTGCTGCAGTTTTGAGTGGGACGGACCACGGATGATAGGACTTGAAGTACCTTCACTCACTTTCTGAGACCACTGCAACCCTCATCCAATTACCAAAAAAGAACAAACTAGGCACACAGAGCCTCCATGACCCACTTTACATCCTGGTGCAGCTTAGAGGAGGGCAGACCATGCATGATGGGACTTGAAGTACCTTCACTCACTTCCCAAAACTGCTGCAAACCTAATCCAATGACTGATCAAGACCAAACCTGACACAGAGCCCTCATGACCCATTCTACATCCTGGTGCCGTTTGAAGGAGGATGGACCATGGATGATGGGACTTGAAGTACCTTCACTAACTTCCTGAGACCACTGCAAGCCACGTAAACATCTCATAAGGATCACCCTTGGCACACAATGCCTTTCTCAAATAACCAGGGCAGGGCCGGGTCTCCAAGCTAGTACAAAATAAAATATAATGCTGATATGGACTATAACAGGGCTGTTCAACTGGCGGCCCCGGGCCGGATTCGGCCCCGTAGCCTGTTGGACACGGCCCCACCTATGCCCTCAGCCGCCATTTTTAAATTTTTAAAAATCAATTTTTTTAAAAAATGGCGGCCGGGGGAGGGGGGCAGGGAGGAGGAAGAGAGCTAGCTCCTCCTTTTCGCGCCCCCTCCCTACCTAGGGCGGAGCCGCCGGTGGGCAGAAGAAGCGGCGCCAACGGCAGCGTCACAGGCCTGGCATGACGCGCTGCCCCTTGGCACCGCCTACTCCTCCTTTTTCGGCGGCTCCCCGGCCTAGGAAGGAGGGGCACCGAAAAGGAGGAGTAGGCGGTGACCCAAGGGGCAGCGCGTCATGCCAGGCCTGTGACGCGCTGCTCTTGGCGCCGCCTTCTGCCCTTTATCGGCGGCTCCCTGCCCTAGGAAGGGAGGGGCGCCTGGGCAGAAGGCGGCGCCAATGGCAGCGTCACAGGCCTGGCGTGACGCGCTGCCCCTTGGCACCGCCTACTCCTCCTTTTCGCGGCTCCCGGCCTAGGAAGGGAGAGGGGGCGCGAAAAGGAGGAGTAGGCGGTGCCAAGGGGCAGCGCGTCACGCCAGGCCTGTGACGCGCTGCTCTTGGCGCCGCCTACTCCTCCTTTTTCGGCGGCTTTAGGAGGGGGCGGGGCCTGGGGCGGGGCCAAGCGGCCCCGCAGGTCATCAGTGACCTCTTATCCGGCCCTGGACCCGCCAGAAGTTGGACAGCACTGGACTATAAGGTTGCCACTGATTACAACAGCCTCAATAATATGTTATCGAAGGTTTTCATGGCTGGAATCACTGGGTTGCTGTGAGTTTTCCGGGTTGTATGGCCATGTTTCAGAAGCATTCTCTTCTGACATCTTGCCCACATCTAATGACAGGCATCCTCAGATGTTGTTGAGGTCTGTTGGAAACTAGGCAAGTGAAGTTTATATATCTGTGGAAGTTCCAAGATGGGAGAAAGACCTCTTGTCTGTGTGCGGCACTGGCAGGTGTGAATGTTGCAATTAGCCACCTTGATTAGCATTGAAAAGCCTTGCAGCTTCAAGGCCTGGCTGATCCCTGCCTGAGGGAATCCTTAAATAAAGTAGTAAGTAAGTAAAGTGTACTGATTAGTCCACTGACCATATCAACAAATACAAGAAAATACACAAATAGATACCAATCACTGTCCGAAAACTCCTGAAATAGTGAACATACATTAAAACACAATTAAAACTTGATTAATTTAAAAATATCATTGTTAAAGTGCCAAGGAAAAACATCATTCCACAGAAATTAAGGACGAAAGTTAAAACAGAGGTTAAAATAGACCAGCTATTACATAATCCCAATCCAGATATCTGTGTCACCTCAATCACCTCCAAATATGCAGTTCTCATCTATCATCTATCTATCTACCTTCTATGTATATAATAAAAGTCAGTGTTTGCGGAGGTGCGGAGGGCAGGAGGTGCGGAGAAATATGTGAAAGCGTTTCAATAGGTTGCCACTAAGGGAATATTTGCATAAAGGACTCTGATTGGCCAGCCTCATAACTCCAACATTCCACGGCCCCAGACAGAGGGGATTGGTTGCCACTGAAATGGTATTTGCATAAAGGTCTCCGATTGGCCATCCACATTCCAACATTCTAAGGTGATGCAGAGGGAAAAGGAAAGGCCTCAGGCAGTCAGACACTGTGGCCCACAGCAGTGACGGATCAGGACTAAACTTGCCACACAGGGGCCCAATGGCCCACTTCACAATGCGACCCTTACCCAATGACCACTACAGACCAAAATTAGCACATAGAGCCCCCTTGACCCACTCAATACCCTGGTGCTGTTTCAAGGAGGACAGACCACAGATGATGGGACTTGAAATACCTTCACTCACCTTCCGAGATGCTGCAACCCTCATCCAAAGAATGATCAAGACCAAATGTGACACACAGAGCCCCCATGACCCACTCTACATCCTGGTGCTGTTTGGAGGGGGATGGACCATGGCCAATGGGACTCGCAGTACATTCACTAAGTTCCTGAGACCACTGCAAGCCACATAAACATCTAATAGGAACCAACCTTGCCACACAATGCCTTCCTCAAATAACCCGGGCACCACCGGGTCCCCAAGCTAGTCTTAAATAAAAAAAAGAAATAACAACACTCTGAAAACAGGGGAATTCCAGACAAGGTATTATCAGGGCCAGCTAATACCTCCCAATAAAGGATTCCCCAGGAAGGAATCATGCAGGCTTTGAAGCTGCAAGGCTTTTCAATGGTAATCAAGGTGGTTAATCGCAACATTCACACTTGCTTCCAACATGTGTTAGCTGGCCCTGATGATTTCCTATCCATATTTCCCCTGGATTTTTAAGTGTTGCTTTTATTTACTGTCCTGATTTTAGAGCTTTTTAAAATACTGCTAGCCGGATGTTCTCCATTTTCATGGTTTCCTCCTTTCTGTTGAAGTTGTCCACATTCTTGTGGATTTCAATGGCTTCTCTGTGTAGTCTGACATAGTGAACTCCAGACAAGCATGTGGACAATGTCAACGGAAAGGAGGAAACAATGAAAATGAACAAAATCTGGCTACCGGTATTTAAAAACTCTAAACTCAGGACGGCAAATAAAGAGTAAAACTCAAATTACAAAGGAATTCCAGACAAGAAACAATTAGGGCCAGCAAACACCTTTCAACAAGAGATTCCCCCAGGCAGGAAGCAGCCAGGCTTTGCAGCTGCAAGGCTTTTCAATGCTAATCAAGGCAATTAATTAAGATGTGGAATGTCCAGGGTGGGAGAAAGAACTCTTGTCTGCTTGAGGCAAGTGTGAATTTTACAATTGGCCACCTTGATTAGTGTTTAATGGCCTTGCAGCTTCAAAGCCTGGCTGGGTGCTGCTCGGGGGGGGGGGGGACTCCATTGTTTGGAGGTGTTGGCTGACCCTGATTGATTCTTGTCTGAATTCCTCTGGTTTTTTTAGTGCTGTCCTGATTTTAGAGGGTTTTTTAGACAAGAAACAACCCCCAGACAGCAACCAGTCAGGCTTTGAAGCTGCAAGGTCTTTAAATACTTTAAATACCGGGAATGTGGCAAAATGAACAAAATCTGGCTACCAATATTTTTTTTTAAAAACTCTAAAATCAGGAGAGTAAATAAAGAACCAAACTCAAATAACAGGGGAATTCCAGAGAAGAAATACTCAGGGCCAGCTAACTCAACAAAGAATTTCCCCAGGCAGGAAGCAGCCTGGCTTTGCAGCTGCAAGGCTTTTTAATGCAAATCAAGGTGATTAATGGCAACATTCACTCTTGCCTCAAACAGACAAGAGTTGATTCTGCCACCCTGGACATGCCACAGATATATAAACCCAACTTGCTTACTTTCCAACAATCTTCCCAACCTGTGAGGATGCCTGCCATAAGGTGTGGGTGAAAGGTCAGGAGAGAATGCTTCTGGAATATGGCTAGGGTTGCCACTTTTTGGATATAAGAATAAGGGGCAGGTACCTAAAAATAGGAAATTTTTCACACAAAAATAAGGGACACTTCATAAAAACTTAAAAATCATCAATTGAGAAAAATTCCCTATTTTTAGGTACCTGTCCCTTATTCTTATATCCAAAAAGTGGCAACCCTAGGTGACACCCCCAACCATAAAAATTATTTTCGTTGCTGCTTCATATAACTGTAATTTTGCTACTGTTACAAATCGTGATGTAAATATCTGATGTGCAGGGTGTATTTTCATTCACCGGACCAAAGATAATAATAATAATAATATTTATTTGTACTCCACCACCACCTCCCCAGAAGGAGTCGGGGCAGCTTACATGAGGCCAAGAAGACCCCTCTGACACCCCCTCACGACCCCCCAAGGGTCCTGGCCCCCAGCTTGAGAAACACTGGGCTGAACCATTCCAAATGACTTTGTTGAAGGCTTCCATGGCTAGAATCACTGGGTTGTTGTGAGTCTTCCAGGCTGAATGGCCATGTTTTAGAAGCATTCTCTCCCGACATTTCGCCTGCATCTATGGCAGGCATCCTCAGAGGTTGTGGGGTCTATTGGAAACGAAGAAAATTAGGTTTATATATTTGTGGAATGTCCAAATAGGGAATTTTCCCACAAAAATAAGGGACATTTCAACAAAGTCTTTCTGAAGTGTCCCTTATTTTTGTGAAACATTCCCTATTTTTAGGTACCTGCCCTTTATTCATGTGGCAACCCTAAATATGGCCATACAGCCCGAAAAATTCCCAGCAACCCAGTCCCTCTCTTTGTCTTTCTTCCCCCCCCCCCAATTTTCTACAAACGTCCCCTTCTTTTACAGTAGGGAAACCTTAAATTGGGGGGGGGGGGGTTGCCAAATTTTGTGAAACCCATCATTGACTTTATAAATGGGTTGGGAGAAGAGTAGGTTGTACTTGCTTCAATCTAAACCATCTTGTTTGTTTTGGGTTGCATCTCCTACAACAGTGTTTCCCAACCAGTGTGCCGTGGCACACTAGTGTGCTGTGAGCAATCATCAGGTGCGCTGTGGGAAATTGGAACCTCCAATACCCTTCCCCCCCCCTCCTGCCGAACACTTTTTCTTCTCCACTCGGGCTCCCTTCTTCCCAGCCTCGTTCTGCTTGCTTTGCCTCGCTTTGCTCACACTGCCACTTCTGCGGGAGGGAGACATGACCTGTGCGGACGCTACTGCGCAGACTCGCCCCACGTCTTCTCCCCCCCCCTCACAGTGCTCTCTGTATATACGTAGGTG
>JARBWK010000004.1:193037092-193079592 GCA_030556195.1 Anolis apletophallus | reverse complement strand
AAAATAGGGAATTTTTCACAATGTATTCACATTAATTGCAACATTCACTCTTGCCTCAAACAGACAAGAGTTGGTTCTGCCACCCTGGCCATGCCACAGATATACAAACTCAATTTGCTTAGTTTCCAACAGTCTTCCCAACCTGTGAGGATGCCTGCCGTAAGGTGTGGGCGAAAGGTCAGGAGAGAATGCTTCTGGGATATAGCTAGAGTTGCCACTTTTTGATGTGCAGGGTGTGTTTTCATTCACCAGACCAAAGTTGGCGCAAATACCACATACGCCCAAATTTGAATACTGGTGGGGTTGGGGTGATTTTGGCATTGATTTGCTGGAATTTATAGTTCACCTACAATCAAAGAGCATCCACCAACGATGGAACGGAGAACTTGGCACACAGATGGATCTTGGCACACAGAACGCCCATGACCCACAGAAAATACTGGAAGGGTTTGGTGGGGATTTGGACACACTGATTATTCGTGCCAACCTTGGTCCAGATCCATCATTGTTTGAGTCCACAGTGCTCTCTGGAGGTAGGTGAACTACAACTCCAAAACTCAAGGTCAGTCCCCACCAAACCCTTCCAGTATTTTCTGTGGGTCATGGGCGTTCACACCCTGCACATCAAAAAGTGGCGACCCTAGCCGTATTCCAGAAGCATTCTCTCCTGACCTTTCACCCACACCTTTCACCCACACCTTAGGCAGGCATCCTCACAGTTTGTGAAGATTGTTGGAAACTAAGCAAGTTGGGTTTGTATATCTGTGGCATGTCCAGGGTGGCAGAATCAACTCTTGTCTGTTTGAGGCAAGAGTGAATGTTGCCATTAATGTCAATAAATTGTGAAAATTGTGAAAAATTCCCTATTTTTAGGTGCCTGTCCCTTATTTGTATATCAAAAAGTGGCAACCCTAGCCATATTCCAGAAGCATTCTCTCCTGACCTTTTGTCCACACCTTATGGCAGGCATCCTCACAGGCTGGGATTGGCTATTGTCTGAATGTATGACCACGTTTACAGATTGAGTGGAATTGTTTTAATGGCGATGTGGTTTTATGTTGAGTTTTTATGTATTTTAATATGTTGTTGTAGTTGTTTTTAAATTGTATAGCATTGAATTTTTGCTGTTATGCCGGTCTGAGTCCCTCGATATAGGTGAGAAGGTCGGGGTACAAAAGTTATCCCATATCTGGGATATGGCTAGAGTTGCCACTTTTTGATATAAGAATAAGGTACAGGTTCCTAAAAATAGGGAATTTGCCACCCTGGACATGCCACAGATATATAAACCCAACTTACTTAGTTTCCAACAATCTTCACAACCTGTGAGGATGCATGCCATAAGGCAGTGTTTCCCAACCAGTGTGCCGTGGCACACTAGTGTGCCATGAGCGATCATCAGGTGTGCCGTGGGAAATTGGCACTCTCCCCCCTCCTAGCAGCCCCTTCACAGGTTTCCAAGAAACAAATTGAGCCTCTCCGCTTGGAAATGTTTTTTAAAACTATTTTACTGGGTTTTTCTAGAGTTGCCCCCCCCAAGGAACTGTTTATAACAGCTTCATGACATCCATAGTTAACTGGAAGCAAGTTTCACTCAGAATGAAATTTCACAAAGGTCTGGAGAACTAGCTCTATGAGGAGCGGCTTGAAGAGCTGGGCATGTTTAGCCTGAAGAAGAGAAGGCTGAGAGAAGACATGATAGCCATGTATAAGTATGTGAGAGGAAGTCATATATATGTTGTGTTCATCGAAACAGGCCCAGGTTTCACACTGAGTGTATAAATACATTAAAAAACATATTAACTATATGTATTACTGTGTTAGAGTGTCGTTTTGTATCACTTTGGTTGGTGGTGTGCCCCAGGATTTTGTAAATGTAAAAAGTGTGCCGCGGCTCAAAAAAGGCTGAAAAACACTGCCATAAGGTGTGGGTGAAAGGTCATGAGAGAATGCTTCTGGAATACAGCTAGGGTTGCCACTCTTTGATATAAGAATAAGTACCTACAAATAGGGAATTTTTCACAATTAATTCACATTAATGGCAACATTCACTCTTGCCTCAAACAGACAAGAATTGGTTCTGCCACCCTGGCCATGCCACAGATATACAAACCCAATTGGCTTAGTTTCCAACAATTTATTTATTTATTTAAAACTTTTGTACCCCGACCTTCTCACCTATATCGAGGGACTCAGACCGGCATAACAGCAAAAATTCAATGCTATACAATTTAAAAACAACAACAACATATTAAAATACCTAAAAACTCAACATAAAACCACATCGCCATTAAAACAATTCCACTCAATCTGTAAACGTGGTCATACATTCAGACAATAGCCAATCCCAGCCTGTGAGGATGCCTGCCATAAGGTGTGGACAAAAGGTCAGGAGAGAATGCTTCTGGAAATTATAGGCCAGTTAGTCTAACCTCAGTTCCAGGCAAAGTGATGGAAACCATTATTAAAGAAAAAATTACGAAGCACATAGAAGAACAGGCATTGCTGAAGGAAAATCAACATGGTTTCTGCAAAGGCAAATCATGTCTTACTAACTTGATAGAATTCTTTGAGGGTGTAAATAAACACATAGATAAAGGGGACCCAGTCGATATTGTTTACCTTGACTTTCAAAAGGCTTTTGACAAAGTCCCTCACCAAAGGCTCCTAAATAAGCTCTTCAGCCATGGAATCAGGGGACAGGTCTTGTCCTGGATTGGAACCTGGCTAAACTGTAGGAAACAAAGGGTGGTAATAAACGGACATTTCTCTGGGTGGAAAGAGGTGAGAAGTGGCGTACCCCAAGGTTCAGTTTTGGGTCCGTTACTTTTTAATTTATTCATTAATGACCTGGATGTAGGAGTGAATTCTGAGGTAGCAAAGTTTGCAGACGACACTAAATTGTTCAGGGTAGTTAAAAATGAAACTGATTGTAAAGAGCTCCAGAAAGATCTCTTGAAATTGAGTGAATGGGCAACAAAGTGGCAAATGCATTTTAACCTAAACAAGTGTAAAGTCATGCACATCGGGGCAAAGAACCCCAACTACACCTACAAATTGATGGGGTCAAAGCTTTCTGAGACAAACCAGGAAAGGGATCTTGGGGTTTTGGTGGACAGCTCAATGAAGATGTCAACCCAGTGCGCTGCAGCAGTGAAAAAGCAAAATTCTATGCTAGGCATGATCAGAAAGGGAATCGAAAATAGGTCGGCAAATGTTGTATTGCCTCTCTACAAATCTATGGTAAGGCCACATTTGGAGTACTGTGCACAGTTCTGGTCTCCGCACCTTAAGAAGGATATAACGGAACTGGAAAAGGTACAAAGAAGGGCAACAAAAATGATCCAAGGGATGGAGCAGCTCCCTTATGAAACCAGGTTGCAACGCCTTGGTCTTTTCAGCCTTGAAAGACGGCGTTTAAGAGGTGACTTGATCGAAGTGTATAAAATCATGCATGGGATAGAAAAGGTGAATAAAGAAAAAATATTTTCTCTGTCACCCAACACTAGGACTAGGGGGCACTCCCTGAAGCTCCAAGGTAGGAAAGTTAGGACTAATAAAGGGAAATATTTCTTCACCCAGAGGGTCATTGGGTTATGGAACTCACTTCCAGAGGAGGTTGTGACAGCGGTCAGCCTGGACAGCTTCAAGGCAGGATTAGACAGATTCATGGATACCAAGGGAATCAGTAGTTACTGAAATGGACATCCAAGTGCCACCTCTGTGTTGATGGAGGCAGGCAGGATTTTCCCCGGGTACTGGTTGTGGGGGGTCAGGAGCAGGTGAGGGTTTTGCCCTCCTTTCTGCTAGAGATCCCTGTGTACAACTAGTGGGCCACTGTGTGACACAGAATGCTGGACTAGATGGGCTGAGGCCCGATTCAGCATGGCTCTTCTTATGTTCTTATGTTCTTATGTTCTTATGGCTAGGGTTGCCACTTTTTGATATACAAATAAGGGACAGGCACCTAAAAATAGGGAATTTTTCACAATTTATTCACATTAATGGCAACATTCACTCTTGCCTCAAACAGACAAGAGTTGGTTCTGCCACCCTGGACATGCCACAGATATACAAACCCAACTTGCTTAGTTTCCAACAATCTTCACAAACTGTGAGGATGCCTGCCGTAAGGTGTGGGTGAAAGGTCAGGAGAGAATGCTTCTGGAATACGGCTAGGGTCGCCACTGTTTGATGTGCAGGGTGTGTTTTCATTCACCAGACCAAAGTTGGCGCAAATACCACATACGCCCAAATTTGAATACTGGTGGGGTTGGGGGTTGGATTGATTTTGGCATTTGGGAGTTGTAGTTGCTGGAATTTATAGTTCACCTACAATCAAAGAGCATCCACCAACGATGGAACGGAGAACTTGGCACACAGATGGATCTTGGCACACAGAACGCCCATGACCCACAGAAAATACTGGAAGGGTTTGGTGGGGACTGACCTTGAGTTTTGGAGTTGTAGTTCACCTACCTCCAGAGAGCACTGTGGACTCAAACAATGATGGATCTGGACCAAGGTTGGCACGAATAATCAGTGTGTCCAAATCTGAACACTGGTGGAGTTAGGGGAAAATAGACCTTGACATTTGGGAGTTGTAGTTACTGGGATTTATAGTTCACCTACAATCAATGAACATTCTGAACTTCACCAACGATGGAATTGAACCAAACTTGGCACACAGAACTCCCATGACCAACAGAAAATACTGGAAGGTTTGGTGGGCATAGACCTTGACTTTGGGAGTTGTAGTTCACCTACACCCAGAGAGCGCTGTAGACTCAATGATGGATCTGGACCAAACTTGGCAATACTCAATATGCCCAAATGTGAACAGAATGGAGTTTGGGGGAAAATAGACCATGACAGTTGGGAACTGTATTTGCTGGAATTTATAGTTCACCTTGAGTTTTGGAGTTTTAGTTCACCTCCATTCAAGAGCACTGTGGAATGAAACAATGATGAATCTGGACCAAACTTGGCACGAATACTCAATATGCCTAAATGTGAACACTGGTGGAGTTTGGGGGAAATGGACCTTGACATATAGGAGTTGTAGTTGCCGGGATTTATAGTTCACCTACAATCAAAGAGGATTCTGAACTCCACCAACGGTGGAATTGAACCAAACTTGGCACACAGAATTTCCATGACCAACAGAAAATACTGGAAGGTTTGGTGGGCATAGACTTTGAGTTTGGGAGTTGTAGTTCACCTACACCCAGAGAGTGCTGTGGACTCAATGATGGATCTGTACCAAACTTGGCAATATTCAATATACCTAAATGTGAACACAGTGGAGTTTGGAGGAAAATAGACCTTGACAGTTGGGAATTGTATTTGCTGGGATTTATAGTTCACCTTGAGTGTTGGAGTTTTAGTTCACCTCCATTCAAGAGCACTGTGGAATCAAACAATGATGGGTCTGGACCAAACTTGGCACAAATACTCAATATGCCCAAATGTGAACACTGGTGGAGTTTGGGGGAAATAGACCTTGACATATGGGAGTTGTAGTTGCTGGGATTTTAGTTCACCTTTGGTTTTGTGTATCCACCCAGAAATGGTTTCCCATCCACTGAACGCTTTATGGAGAGGAAATACAATTGGGGACAGACCAAGGGTACCATTGAGAAAGCAGTACGGTGGGCCTGGAGTTACTGGGAAGGCTCCCAGTTTGTACTGGACACTTAGAAAAAGCTTTTTCAACTATTTTCCGATTGTGTAAATTGGATTGTTTTCTTAGGAAAAGTATTGGGCGAGGGGGGAGTCTCTTGTCCTTCCCAGTCTCCAGGACATAACTCACAACCCAATCCTGGGCACATATATCTGGGAAGTAAGGCTCCTATTACTTACTCTTGAGTAAGCCTGGCTAGGACTGGGCTGCTTGGCAAAAGCACTGGAAGCCAGGAGTTGGTGAAGGGAGGAAAGGAAGGCAAAAGAAAAAAAGTTGCACGTGTTGAACCTGACAGTTTCGTCATGTACTTTCTCTCAGTCCCACCATATCTGCTTTGAACTGGGTTATCTGAGTCCACACTCAGATAATGTGGGATTTCCTGCCTTGATATTCTGTGGAAGGGCCCTTCGTGGGTTAATCCCTGGTTAGTACTTGGATAGGAGATTCCCAAATTCTCCCAGGTGCTCTATTTCAGAGGCAAGATCTGGCAAAGTCGCCTCTTGGGTCTTCATTGCCTGTCAGGTTCACTGGGTCGCCATAGAAGGCACACTTAAACAAGCTCTCAGGATTGCAAGTATGTCTGATTGTGAGGTTTATGTATCCGTGGAATAATGTCCAGGGTGGGAGAAAGAACTCTTGTCTGCTTGAGGCAAGTGTCAATGTTGCGATTGGCCACCTTGATTAGCATTTAAAGGCCTTGCAGCTTCAAAGCCTGACTGGTTGCTGCCTGGGGGAATTCTTTGTTGGGAGGTGTTAGCCGACTCTGGTTGTTTCTTGTCTTTAAAAACCTCTAAAACTAGGACAGTAAATAAAGAGCATCACTTAAAAAAACCAGAGGAATTCAGACAAGAATAAATCAGGGTCAGCCAACACCTCCAGACAATGGAGCCCCCCTCCCAAGCAGCAAGCAGCCAGGATTTGAAGCTGCAAGGCCATTAAACACTAAACAAGGTGGCCAACTGTAACATTCACAATTGCCTCAAGCAGACAAGAGTTCTTTCTCCCACCCTGGACATTCCACAGATATATAAACCCCACTTGCCTCAACCTCTGAGGATGCTTGCCATAGATGTGGGCAAAACGTCAGGAGAGAATGCTTCTGGAACATGGCCATACAGCCCCACATATAATACTTTGGTTGTTCCTGAAGGTGAGGGGGCTGAGACAAAAGAGGGGGGAACAGGGCATGGGGGCATCAGAGCCTGCAGGAGCAGCCAGGAGCCAGCATCGTCAGGGAGGCTCTCAGGGCTTCAATTTGAGTGGGGACTTGAGTGAGGCCTCTGTCTACACCACCTTTTTCCTTTGTTTTTTTTTTTAACCTGGGCCTTGTTGGAAAAACTAGTTCTTTGTGTGAGTGTCTATGTTTTCCACTGCTTTCCCTCAGAATTGTGCAACTCAGGGTGTGTATAGACTACAGAATAAATGCAGTTTGAAACCTCTTTAACTGACACGACTCAATGCTATACAATCCTTGGAGTTGTAGTTTCCAAGGCCTCTAGTCTGCTTTTGTAGTAGTGCGTCACCAAATTACAACTTCCATGATTCCCTAGCATTGTGCCATTGCAGTTAAGGTACTACCAAACTGCATTAATTCTAAATTATAGATGCACCCTCACTCGAGCAAAGGAAGGCGGTTAAAAGAGAGTAGATGGGCCATAATGAAGTGGGGCAGGTGGTAGCTGAGGGGAAGAATAAGAGGGCACCCCCAGTGAAGAGTTTTGACCCCTGTTGAATTTTTTCTTTACTTCCTAAAGGTATACCATTGCAGTAACTTAAAACATCCAGGCAAGATGTACGCATGGCAATTTTGTTATTTCCCCTTTTTCTTTTCCTTAGAACAGTGTTTCCCAACCAGTGTGCCACGGCACACTAGTGTGCCGTGAGTGATCATCAGGTGTGTCGTGGGAAATTGGAACCTCCAATACCCTTTCTTTCCCCTTCTAGCAGCTCTTTCTCCCTCTTTCCCTCCCCAAAGATCCTCCCCGAGGCAAAGGAAGGGCTCCGCCGAATGCCAGGCCCAGGCCCGCCTTGAGGAAGCCTTCAGGAGCCTCGACTCCCAATGGCTCCAGCTCTCGCTCAGGGCTGCTTCAGCCTCGTGATGCTCCCAGGTTCGCTTACTGCCCAATTCACCGACATGGAGCTTCCGGCTTTGGCTGTTCTCGTGAAAAATCCAAGCCAACGCAAAACACCAACTCAATCACTTCCGCCCAGTGCTCTGCTTTTGCGGAGGGAGGCAGCGAAAGAGGCCACACAAATCTATGAAACGTATAGACTACCCATTCACAGGTTTCCAGTAAACAAATGGAGGCTCTCCGCTTGGAAATGTTTTTTTTAAAAACTATTTTACTGGATTTTTTGAGAGTCCCCCCTCCCCCCAAGGAACTATTTATAACAGCTTCATGATGTCCATAGTTAACTGGAAGCAAGTTTCACTCAGGGTGAAATTTCACAAAGGTCTGGAGAACAAGCCCTATGAGGAGCAGCTTGAAGAGCTGGGCATGTTTAGCCTGAAGAAGAGAAGGCTGAGAGAAGACATGATAGCCATGTATAAGTATGTTAGAGGAAGCCTTATATCGAAACAGGCCCAGGTTTCACACTGAGTGTATAAATACATTAAAAAACATATTAACTATATGTATTACTGTGTTAGAGTGTCGTTTTGTATCACTTTGGTTGGTGGTGTGCCCCAGGATTTTGTAAATGTAAAAAGTGTGCCGCGGCTCAAAAAAGGCTGAAAAACACTGCCATAAGGTGTGGGTGAAAGGTCATGAGAGAATGCCTCTGGAATACAGCTAGGGTTGCCACTCTTTGATATAAGAATAAGAGACCAGTACCTACAAATAGGGAATTTTTCACAATTAATTCACATTAATGGCAACATTCACTCTTGCCTCAAACAGACAAGAATTGGTTCTGCCACCCTGGCCATGCCACAGATATACAAACCCAATTGGCTTAGTTTCCAACAATTTATTTACAGGCCCAGGTTTCACACTGAGTGTATAAATACATTTAAAAACATATTAACTATATGTATTACTGTGTTAGAGTGTCATTTTGTGTCACTTTGGTTGGTGGTGTGCCCCAGGATTTTGTAAATGTAAAAAATGTGCAAAAACGGTTGACAAACCCTGCCTTAGAAGATAGCTCAGTGAAGCTAGTTAGCTCCAAGAACCTTTCCTATCCAGAATGGATTTCTTTTGACTTTAATAAACATATTATTAGAACCTATGAAGTTGTAGCTCCTGCTATCCTGTTCCATCCTCCTGAATGGAAACTAATCCTTGCTCTCTGCACATAAGCTTCTGCTGGTTAAAAATTGTGCTTCCGGCACTCTGCTATATTTTGGCGGGATCTCCCCCAAGTGAGGGTTATTTTGAGCCTGACAGCTGTTGATTCCTACCAAGATTCCATGACTTTGTCTTTGATTTTGTTTGTAAAACTCTATGAATCTATTTGTGATTATATTTCCAAGTCACATCAAGGAGGACAACATATTGAAAGAGAGGAATCAGCAGGGAAAAGGCAAGACATCAGATCAGTGCAATCAGAATTAACAGGAATCTAGGCAATCTGGAACCAATAAGGAATTTATTTATTTATTTATTTTCAATATTTATATTCTGCCCCTCTCACCCCGCAGGGGACTCAGGGCAGATTACAATGTACATATACATGGCAAACATTCAATGCCATAGACACAGAACATATATAGACAGATACTCAGAGGCTATTTAACATTCCAGCTTCTGGCCACCGGGGGAGCTGTCACTTCCTCATTCTTTGCATACTTCCTGGAGATTTTTATGGCCTCATTAATCAGTTAAATTAGCCTCCCCACATTAATTTATTATTTATTTATTTATCACATTTCTATTCCGCCTCGCTCAGCCCGAAGGAGACTTGGGGTGGTTTACACAAGGCAGTCTATGCCCTCCAATCAAAACACGAGCAAAAGAAAACAAACAATAACCATATAATACAACAATTAGCAATTAAAACATACAATTACAGTCTCAGCGTCACCTTGAAATCACTTTCCGTCACATCGTCGTCATTCCATATATCTAATTAAACCGTTATATTTCATCAGTAAATGCCTGCTCAAACAGCCAGGTCTTGACTTTCTTGCAAAATGTCAGGAGGGAGGGGGCCAATCTGATGTCACTAAGGAGGGCGTTCCAAAGCCGAGGAGCCACCACTGAAAAGGCCCTGTCTCTCGTCCCCACCAATCGCGCTTGCGAAGAAGGCGGGACCGAGAGCAGGGCCTCTCCGGATGATCTTAAACATCTCGATGGTTCATAGGAAGAAATGCTTTCGGACAGGTAAGTTGGACCAGAACTGTTTAGGGCTTTAAAGGCTAAAGCCAGCACTTTGAATTGTGCCCGGTAGCAAACTTGCAGACATTTCCTACTTGACAGATGCAACCGTCTTTCAGGCTGCAAAGGTCGACAACAAGCTAAACAATTTTGGTTGGGAGCTCACTCCGACCTGGGCAGCCTTCAAACTCATAACCTTTTGGTCAGTAGTGATCTTAAGGCCACAGTCCCGGAATCAAGTGTAGCACAGCAGTTCTCGTTTGTGCCTGGGGGCCAGGGAACAGCACCGGGAGTTCCATTAGCATTAGGGCCTGCACCGGCAGAGATAGATTCTGAAGAGGATTTGGAAGGGTTACCTGAAGGTGCGTTTCCCATCTCTGGGCCCCCTTCTCCCACCGAAAGTTTGGCTTGGGATGAAGGTTGGCCTGACCCCTATGAAGACATAGATGATAACCAGGTGCAAATGGAAAGCAGTGATAGCGAAAGTTATGAACACCCGGGTGGGAGAGGATCGCAGGAGCTTCTGAGTGAAAACATGGAAGAATGCGGCTGGGAAGATTCTAGGGAGGAGGGCTCTCACGGAGATAGGGACCCAGCTGCTGGGAGACAAGGTCGAACCTTTGATGAGCAGAAGGAGCATGGCACCGCAGCCTAGACAGGCCGAGGTCCGTCAGCAGAGATTGGAGGCGACGAAGCCTAGGGGCGTCGGGGACCTCGGCCGAAAGATTAAGTATAGGATCCGTGGGAACCATTCCCAGTGCTCGGCCACGTCTCTCCTGAGTAGATGTGTAGCGAAGTGGGACCACGGAGCTAAGCTGGCTAGTGGTCATCAAGTCTTGCCTTGTTCCTTGTACCTTGTTTGTATCCTGAATCCGCATTGCTGCGCGGAGCCTTGCCAAGCCTTTGGATTAATAATCAAGCTGCTTTTGGACAATTAATTGCTTACAGTTTTTGGATTGCTTTTGCTATTTTTATGGACAATATTCCTTTTGAACTGTTTCTATATTCAATAAAGTAGTTAGCCTTCAGTCCGTCTCTGTGTGTGTGATTAAGGGGCCGGTCAAGTCCGTGCATCGTGACAACAATAAAGAAGATTGGTGAAATGACAGCAATTTTCCTGGAAGGTGCTATTTAACAAATAAAGGAAATCCTCAGCCTTGGAGCAGGGCAGGTAACATGGTATATAGAGAGTGGCAAATTATGGCTTCATTGTCTGTGAATCCACTCTGGATTTTAGTCTGAATTTTGAAGGAATGCCCAAGGTGCTGGATCTGTTTTGAAGATTGTGTTCAGCACTTTGGATAAGGTGTTTAAAAGATGAACTAAATTGTAAAGCAGATTCACTGCTCTACTGATACTATAGAGCAGTGTTTCACAACCAGTGTGCCGGTTATCAGGTGTGCCGTTGGAAATTGGAACCTTCAGGAAGGGGGGGGGGGAGTCTAGTGTGTTGAAGTATAAAAACCTAAGAAACCTACCTCGATAAAGGCACAAAATTACAAACACCCCTTCCCCACCCATTGTCTACTTGGTCTCTCCCTCTCCATGCATTGGGAAGGCCCGCCTCCCTTTCCCCAAGTAGAGACCTCCTCTTGTCTCCTGTGGGTTCTGTGTGGGAAGTTTGGCCCAGTTCTATCACTGGTGGGGTTCAGAATGCTCTTTGATCATAGGGGAACTATAAATCCCAGCAACGACAACTCCCAAATGTCAAGGTCTATTTCCCCTGAACTCCATCTGCGTTCATATTTGGGCATATTGCGTATTCATGCCAAGTTTGGTCCGGATCCAACATTGTTTGAGTCCAGAATGCTCTCTGAATATAGGTGAACTACAACTCCAAAACTCAAGGTCAATACCCACCAAACTCTTATAGCATTTTCTCTTGGTTATGGGAGTTCTGTGTGGGAAGTTTGTGTCTTTCTGCCATTCCTGCCAGGATATCTATGTTGCGTTCATTGAAACAGGCCCAGGTTTCACACTGAGTGTATAAATACATTTTAAAAACATATTAACTATATGTATTACTGTGTTAGAGTGTCATTTCGTGTCATTTTGGTTGGTGGTGTGCCCCAGGATTATGTAAATGTAAAAAGTGTGCCGCGGCTCAAAAAAGGTTGGGAAACACTGCTTTAAGGCACAGAAAATCCAAAACTAAGAGAACTTTGTATGCATGAAGCCTGTCCACCTCAGCAGAGCACCCATGGGATTTGAACTCACAGCCCCAGGATCAGGACAAATGAACTAGTAAGTCATCTTTTCCATTAAGGAGAAAACATCTTCAAGTCCCTAAATGAATGAAACTTACAATTATTATAAGACATTCTACTGGTCAAGTGATTCAAAAATGCCGTGCAATTAAAATTATTTCATATAGCAATATGTAATAGTAATAACGGGCTCAAACATGGAGATATGGCATACGTAATATCAGCATTATATTATTTTTAAGCTGCATTAATTGCTTAATCGAAGATCATTAAAAAGCGACAATCAAATTAAGCTGCATATCAGAATGATTCAAAATCCCTATTTATGTGTTTACAATTGAAATTGTAGAATGCAGATTTCTTTCTGGTTGCCATGACAACTCACTTGTTTACTTTTCCAAGGTACAGTCTAAACAGGGTTGGGAGGCTCATTTGCATAGTAATATCCTGATGCCCTTTCTAGGCTACTGTCTGAAATCATGTATGCAAAGCTTTTGTTCTGTACAGAGAGCTGTATACAAAATGCATCCTTAATACTTTTAATACAGTTGGAACGCAAACACCCAAACATATACACAGAATACATTCACATATACTTACTGAGACAACCAACGAAAGACAGAAAATACGCTGGAGTTATACAGGTTATATGTTCAATTTTAGCAGCCACGCCAAAAGGTTTGCTATTTGCTAAAGGATGCCAGAAACATTTAATGAATGTACAGTAGAGACAGTGAGGTTCTGCCCATCTGGCATCACACATGCACAGAGGCAGTTCTACATGTACGGTAGTAGGAACTATGCCATCATGTAGGTGCACAGCACTGGCCCTGGTTGAGCTTCTAGTTACTGAATCTGCATTCCCGTAACCCTTATTTGTAAACAGATATATTATTTTATTATTTTTATTGTTATTATTAAAATATTAATATCATTTTCAATGTTTGCATGATTTTTCAATCCTGTTGAATTAGATACTCAAGATGCTTGAGATCATCCAAAGAGGCCCTGCTCTCGGTCTTGCCTGCTCAGCAGGCATGCCTGGCGGGGACAAGAGACAGGGCCTTCTCAGTGGTGGCTCCTCGGCTTTGGAACTCCCTTCCTAGTGACATCAGATCAGCCCCCTCCCTCCTGACATTTCGTAAGAAAGTCAAGACTTGGCTTTTCGAGCAAGCATTCGCAGACGAACTTTAATCGAGATCAAGGATTACTTGCCTATCTCGGATTGGCCTTTTTAGTCATCAACGCGCTTGTAAAAAGCCTGGGATGAGTCCTTCCTAAGAATCTTCGTTCACGAAGTAATGCCAGAGAGAGTAATAGTAATATTGAAATACCGTACTTAAAGGCAAAAAAAGGCAAATCTAACTTAAGGAAACACAGTTTTACTGCTTTATAAAAACAACATTTTTATTTAAAGCATTATTTGATTTTTATCAGTTTCTTGAGAGTTCTGGATGCCTGTTCCAATTAACTGAAAGTCTACTGTATAATGCCATTATTATTATTATTATTATTGCCACTGTGCATTATTGGCACTTCCAGATATCTTCAGAGATCCCTCCCCTACTAGGTGGCTTTGCAAACGAAGATTCTTAGGAAGGACTCATCCCACACTTTTTACAAGCATGTTGATGACTAAAAAGGCCAATCTGAGATAGGCAAGTCCGGTTGCAGAAAGCACAGCAGAAAGTCTCCTTGGGTGATGTTGTTTCCAAGTTGCGGTTCTTTCTGCATTGTCGTTTCTCTTCAAGACCCATTCGGCATGTCTTCTCGAAAGAGGCCACAGCATTGTGGATAGGCGCGTCTCCATGCCTCCCGATGTGAGGCCAGGGTGGACCATTGTTGGTGATCAATCTGGCCGAGCCTGAGATGTTGTTTCAGGGAGTTCTTATATCTCTTTTGGGGGGGGCTCTCTTGCACTGACCCATGGCGAGTTCACCATAGAGTAGTATCTTTGGGGGGCAGTGGTCCTCCATCCTAGAGACATGCCCTGCCCAGCGCAGCTGTGTTCTCAATAGCATGGCCTCAATGCTGGTGATCCCTGCCTGCTCAAGGACAGCAACATTAGTCACATAGTCCAGTGTTTCCCAACCAGTGTGCCGTGGCACACTAGTGTGCCGTGAGCAATCATCAGGTGTGCCGTGGGAAATTGGAACCTCCAATACCCTTTCTCTTGGTTATGGGAGTTCTGTGTGGGAAGTTTGTGTCTTTCTGCCATTCCTGCCAGGATATCTATGTTGTGTCCATCGAAACAGGCCCAGGTTTCACACTGAGTGTATAAATACATTAAAAAACATATTAACTATATGTATTACTGTGTTAGAGTGTCATTTGCTGTCATTTTGGTTGGTGGTGTGCCCCAGGATTTTGTAAATGTAAAAAATGTGCCATGGCTCAAAAAAGGTTGAAAAACACTGACATAGTCAGTCCAGTGTATATTTAGGATTGTGCGAAGACAGCACTGATGAAAGCGTTCGAGGAGTCATAGGTGTTGGCGATAGGTGACCCATGTTTCAGACCCATAGAGGAGAATAGACAGTACGATAGCTCTGTACACACTGATTTTGGTGCTTTGTCTCAGGTGCTTGTTGCTCCAGACTCTTTTGTGAAGGCTTCCAAATGCACTCTATGCCTTTGATAATCTGTGATCTATCTCTTTGTCAATCTTGGCGTCTGAAGAGATGATGCTTCCCAGGTAGGTGAACTGCTGAATGGACTTAAGCACAGATTTGCCTATGCTGATGTGGGGATGATGGTGTTCTTCCTGTGGTGCGGGCTGGTAGAGGCCTTCCAACTATGTTTCTATAAAATGAGGCAGAAAGGAAATCCAGCTTCTGGGGTTAAGAGACTTTCTCCTTTTACTTGTTTTGTGGGAATCAATAATTAATGATAAAAAGCACACATTGAGATCTAATCATTCTGATAACCTAAAGACCCTAGTGCTTGGCAGTAAGATGAATAAAAAATGTAGTATGATGTAAGAAACCTTTTCCTGATTTAAAGTTCTGTAAATGGAAAACTTCACTGTTATGTTCCATTAACTTTCCAACAGCTTGAATGGACACATGGGGCCATTTGTGCTTTCTGCATGTAATTTGTAGTGCTGTGCACCTCAATGTCTAGCGTCTCCTGCCTTATCTATGTGTAATGTATATGTAGGTGAACTTTAGTATTTCAGGAAAAAAGAGATTCTACCTAAATGTTTTTTTTTTATTCGGCTACTTCTTGACTGTAAGAGTTGTGTGACTGTAGAACAGACTGCCTTGTGGGGTGGAGAACTCTTTATCTTTGAAGGTCTTTAGGCAGAGTTTGGATGGGCATCTTTCAGGAGTGCTTTAGCTATGTATTTCTGCATGGCCAAGGGCATGGACTAGATGGCCCTTGTAGTTCCTTACAGCTCTCTGGTTGTATGATTATATGACTCTGTATTTCTTCATGTATCTTATCAAGTGGACTGTGTCTTTAAAAAAACCTT
Organism: Anolis apletophallus; assembly: GCA_030556195.1. Taxonomy (NCBI): domain Eukaryota; kingdom Metazoa; phylum Chordata; class Lepidosauria; order Squamata; family Anolidae; genus Anolis; species Anolis apletophallus. Next base: position 193,063,908 of record JARBWK010000004.1, on the reverse strand, counting down.
GAATCCATGTGGTCACCTTGAAGGCACACACACACACACACACACAGGGAGAGCTGTCAAAAGGCTTCCAATAAACCATCATTGTTTCAGTCCACAAGGCTCTCTGGATGTAGGTGAACTATAACTACAGAACTCAATGTCAATGCTCAACAAACCCTTCCAGTATTTTTCGTTGGTCATGGGAGTTCTGTGTGCCAAGTTTGATTCAATTCCACCATTGGTGGGGTTCAGAATGATCTTTGATTGCAGGTGAACTATACATCCCAGAAATTACAACTCCCAAGTGTCAAGGTCTATTTCCCCCAAATTCCACCAGTGTTCACATTCGGACATATTATTAAGTATTCATGCTCTTTGATTGCAGGTGAACTACAAATCCCAGCAACTACATCTCCCAAATGTCAATGTCTATTTTCCCCAAACTCCATGTGTGTTCATAGTTGGGCATATTGAGTATTCATGCCAAGTTTGGTCCAGATCCATCATTGTTTGAGTCCACAGTGCTCTCTGGATGTTGGTGAACTACAACTCCAAAATTCAAGGCCAATGCTCAACAAACCCTTCCAGTATTTTTTTTGTTGGTCATGGGAGTTCTGTGTGCCAAGTTCGGTTCAAGTCCACCCTTGGTGGAGTTCAGAATTCTCTTTGATTGTATGTTAACTATAAATCCCAGCAATTACAATTACCACTTGACCAAGACAACCCCCCAAACCCCACCAGTATTCAAATTTGGGCATGCCATGTACTTGTGCCAAGTTTGGTCCTGTGAATGAAAATACATCCTGCACAGGCATGTAGCCAGGGGGGGCTAAGGGGGCTTCAGCCCCCCAAATTCTCAGGGTGGTCCGTGAAAGGGCCTTACTGGTACATTATTTAAACTGTTATGTTTATTCATATCATGATCTGATCACCATGCTCATTATATCCCACATTAATGGGGTTATTGGGATAACAATACAAAAGGTTTGCTAGGGTAGACCCTCTTCCACCCAGTCACAGCCCCCCACCAACCAAAATCAGCCCCCCCCCCCAACCAAAATCCTGGCTACGGCCCTGATCCTGCATATCAGATATTTACATCAGTATTTCTCAACCAGTGTGCCGTGGCACACTAGTGTGCCGTGAGCGATCATCAGGTGTGCCATGAGAAATTGGAACCTCCAATACCCTTTCTTCCCCCTCCTGCCGAACACTTTTTCTTCTCTACTCGGGCTCCCTTATGAGAGTTCTGTGTTGGAAGTTTGATTCCATTCCATCATTGGTGGAGTTCAGAATGCTCTTTGATTGCGGGTGAACTATAACTCCCAGCTGTTGAGTAAGACCTTTGTGTGTGTCTTTCTGCCTTTCATGCCAGGATATCTATGTTGTGTTCATCGAAACAGATCCAGGTTTCACACTGAGTGTATAAATACATATAAAAAAATATTAACTATATGTGTTACTGTGTTAGAGTGTCATTTTGTGTCATTTTGGTTGGTGGTGTGCCCCAGGATTTTGTAAATGTAAAAAATGTGCCGCAGCTCAAAAAAGGTTGGGAAACACTGATTTACATGACGATTCATAACAGTACCAAAACTACAGTTATGAAGTAGCAACGAAAATAAGACAGAGGAAGATTAGAAGTCTATTTTTATTTTTTATTTTCCCCTTTTCTTCTTCTTCTCTTTCCCCATCTTTTTCTTTTTCTCTTTTATTTTCTCATTTTCCCCTTCCCCCTCTTTTTTCTTTTTTCTAAATTTTCTTTTTAAATTTATATATATATATATATAATTTTCCTTTTTTCCTTCTTTATTTTTTATCTTTTTCTTCTTTTTTTAAAATATCTTGTATGTATAATTCTTTATATATATATATATATATATATATATATATATATAATTTTACTTTTTTCATCTTTTTTCCTTCTTTATTTTTTATCATTTTCTTCTTTTTTTTAAATATCTTGTATGTATAATTTTATATATATATATATATATTCCTTTTTTCCTCTTTTTTCATTCTTTATTTTTTATCTTTTTCTTTTTAAAATATCTTGTATGTATAATTATATATATATATATATATATTCCTTCCCCCCTCTTTTTTCCTTCTTTGTTTTATCTTTTTCTTCTTCTTTTTTAAATATCTTGTATGTATAATTCTTATATATATATATATATATGTATATTCCTTTTTTCCTCTTTTTTCATTCCTTTTTTCTTCTTTTTTAAATATCTTGTACCTATAATTTTTCTTTACCTACTTTTCTATATATAATAACAATGTTTCTCCCACTTTTTAATGTAAAAACGTTATATCTCTCATAGTTTTATATTATCTATTAATTATTAATAAAAAAATTTCCCCAAAAAAGAAAGAAAATAAAAATAATTTTATGGTAGGTCAGGCCTGGGCAAACTTCGGCCCTCCAGGTGTTTTGGACTCCAACTCCCACCATTCCTAACAGCCTATCGGCTGTTAGGAATGGTGGGAGTTGGAGTCCAAAACACCTGGAGGGCCGAAGTTTGCCCAGGCCTGTGGTAGGTGGTCAGTCACCACAACATGAGGAACTGTGTTAAGGTGTTTTTGGCACATAGGTAGGTTGAGACACACTAAAATTAGAGGCGACATTGCCGTATTACAGAAACGCCTCCTAGATACTTAACCTGCTTACTCAAAGGAGGTTTGAGCGGTGTAAGTCTGCGCGCATTTGCTCCGGAGCGAGCTCTGTTCCGGGGAACCAGATTGGTTTTCTCTGTTACTCCCGAGATGCTCCTCCTGTTGCGCATTTCCCAAAGCCAACACCTCTGGGGCTAGCTAAAAGGAAGCCAATGCAGATCTACATTAAATAATGATGGGATAATCAGGAATAATTGGATTTACTTTGAGGCGCAATTATCCAGCCTAGCCTCGGATTTGGAGAGGTTGGTTTGCCCACTGAGGCGAGGACGGAAAGGAATGAAACGTTGTGTTCAGAAGTCCTTGTTTATTTATTTATTTATTTATTTATTTATTTATTTATTTATTTATGTACATAGACTGAAAATAAAATACAATAAAATACTTTTTCTCTTCTTACCTCTTCTTACCTCTTTTTCTCTTCTTACCTCTTCAGGAAGGAAGGAAGGAAGGAAGGAAGGAAGGAAGGAAGGAAGGAAGGAAGGAAGGAAGGAAGGAAGGAAGGAAGGAAGGAAGGAAGGAAGGAAGGAAGGAAGGAAGGAAGGAAGGAAGGAAGGAAGGAAGGAAGGAAGGAAGGAAGGAAAGAGGAAGGAAGGAAAGAAAGAAAGAAGGAAGGAAGGAAGGTTTTTGGAAAGGAGGGACTTGAGAAACTGAAGGCTTCGGGTGAAGGAAGAAAAGAAGGTCTGAAAGAAGGAAGGAAAGAAAAGAAGGAAGAAGGAAGGAAGGAAGGAAGGAAAGAAGGAAGGAAGGAAGAAAGGAAAGAAGGAAAAAAGAAGGAAGAAGGAAGGAAAGGAAAGAAGGAAGGAAGGAAAGAAAGAAGGAAAGAAGGAAAGTGGGAAGGAAGGAAGGAAAGAAGGAAGGAAGGAAGAAAAGAAGGAAGGAAAGAAGGAAGAAAAGAAGGAAGGAAGGAAGGAAAGAAGGAAGGAAGGAGGAAGGAAAGGAAGGAAGGAAGGAAGGAAGGAAGGAAAGAAGGAAATAAGGAAAGAGGGAAGGAGGGGAAGGAAGGAAGGAAGGGCAGGAAGGCAGGAAGGCAGGAAGGAAGGAAGGAAGGCAGGCAGGCAGGCAGGCAGGCAGGCAGGCAGGAAGGAAGGCAGGCAGGCAGGAAGGAAGGAAGGAAGGAAGGAAGGAAGGAAGGAAGGAAGGAAGGAAGGTTTTGGGCGACAGGAGGGACTTGAGAAACTGCAAGTAGCTTCGGGTGTGAGAGACTTGACAGTCTGCAAAGACGTTACCCAGGGGTCGCCCGGATGTTTTACCACCCTGTGGGAGGCTTCTCTCATGTCCCTACATGGGGAGCTGGAACTGACAGCTGATAGCTCACCCTGCTCCCCGGATTTGAATTCGGTCAGCAGTCCTGCTGGCACAAGGGTTTAACCCAGGGGTGCCCAGGGTAGTTCACGATCTACTGGTAGATCGAGTAGGGTGTCCTGGTAGATCGCAGGCAGGGCGGGAGGAAGGCTCAGTCCCACCCCACAGGCTCCCAACGCCACTCAGGTGCAGAAGAAGGTTGGACTGGTTGGACTTGGAGGTCTCCTCCTATTCTAGGAACCCATTGTTATTATTATTATTATTATCAGAGGCTGAATGGCCATCTGTGAGGAATGCTTTGATTGTGTTTTCCCTTATGGCAGAAGGAGGTTGGACTGGATGGCACTTGGAGGTCTCCTTCTACTCTAGGAACTTGTTGTTGTTGTTGTTACTATTATTATTAGTAGTAGTAGTAGCAGAGGCTGAATGAATATTATCATCATTAGTATTATACTCACATTTAGTTGAATTTAGTCTTAAAATCTATTATATGGCTCTCACTGAAATAAATTTCCAAATAATTTGCTTTTATGGCTCTTTGAGTAGTGGGTAGGGAGATCATTTTGACTTGGTTGTTTTATAAGTAGCTCGCATGCTGAAAAAGTGTGCGCCCTCAACCATTTGGATATAAGGTTTCCTTGGTTTTTAGGGCTATTCCTGGAGTTATTTGGGGCCCTACCTTGGATAGACTTCATCATTTCTAGTTTCTTAAATGATTATCTATGGGTGAGCAGATGAAGACTGGTATATGTCATAATATGTATCTCAAAACACAGAGTTATGGGCCCAGAATTGATGAAGTTTAAGGAAATGATGAAATAAATAATAATAATATTAACAACAACAACAACAACAACACTCTCTCTTTGTGAACAAAGAGTTATATAGAATTGATAGGGTGAAACTGATGCCATTTTTGGAATTTTTGGATATTTTGGGGGAAAATATCCCCAGAAACAGGTTTAACATTCAAAGCACCCCAATGCCTGTTGGATCAGTCCCCTGGAATTACCAAATCTATGGAGTATTATCCAGAAAGAAATTCCCCTTTCCTGCTCCCAGTTTCCAATTGAGAAGTGTACATCACAGGTTTAATGTATTGAAACAAATGCAGCTAGGCTTTAGTTCATTTTGGTTGAATGTTCATCCTAGGCTTCTCTCATGTCCCTGCATGGGGAGCTGGAGCTGACAGATGAGAGCTCACCCTGCTCCCCGGATTTGAATTCAGTCAGCAGTCTGCTGGCACAAGGGTTTAACCTATTGCGCCCCCAACCATTTGGATATAGGGTTTTCTTGGTTTTAGGTCTATTCCTGGAGTTATTTGGGGTGCTGAAGCAGAAGATTACATTGGATAGACTTCATCATCTCTAGTTTCTTAAATGATTATCTAAAGGTGAGCAGATGAAGACTGGTATATGTCATAACATGTGTCTCAAAACACAGAGTTATGGGCCCAGAATTGATGGAGTTTAAGGAAATGATGAAATAAATAATAATAATATATGTATCTCAAAACACAGAGTTATGGGCCCAGAATTGATGGAGTTTAAGGAAATGATGAAATAAATAATAATAATAATATATGTATCTCAAAACACAGAGTTATGGGCCCAGAATTGATGGAGTTTAAGGAAATGATGAAATAATAATAATATATGTATCTCAAATCACAGAGTTATGGGCCCAGAATTGATGGAGTTTAAGGAAATGATGAAATAATAATAATAATAATAATATATGTATCTCAAAACACAGAGTTATGGGGCCCAGAATTGATGGAGTTTAAGGAAATGATGAAATAAATAATAATAATATATGTATCTCAAAACACAGAGTTATGGGCCCAGAATTGATGGAGTTTAAGGAAATGATGAAATAAATAATAATAATATATGTATCTCAAAACACAGAGTTATGGGCCCAGAATTATGGGTCCAGAATTGATGGAGTTTAAGGAAATGATGAAATAAATAATAATAATATATATGTATCTCAAAACACAGAGTTATGGGTCCAGAATTGATGGAGTTTAAGGAAATGATGAAATAATAATAATAATATATGTATCTCAAAACACAGAGTTATGGGTCCAGAATTGATGGAGTTTAAGGAAATGATGAAACAATAAAATAATAATAATATATGTATCTCAAAACACAGAGTTATGGGCCCAGAATTGATGGAGTTTAAGGAAATGATGAAATAATAATAATAATATATGTATCTCAAAACACAGAGTTATGGGCCCAGAATTGATGGAGTTTAAGGAAATGATGAAATAAATAATAATAATATATGTATCTCAAAACACAGAGTTATGGGCCCAGAATTGATGGAGTTTAAGGAAATGATGAAATAATAATAATAATAATATATGTATCTCAAAACACAGAGTTATGGGCCCAGAATTGATGGAGTTTAAGGAAATGATGAAATAATAATAATAATATATGTATCTCAAAACACAGAGTTATGGGCCCAGAATTGATGGAGTTTAAGGAAATGATGAAATAATAATAATATATGTATCTCAAAACACAGAGTTATGGGCCCAGAATTGATGGAGTTTAAGGAAATGATAAAATAAACAACAACAACAACAACAACAACACTCTTTCTGTGAACAAAGAGTTATAGAATTGATAGGGCGAAACTGATGCCATTTTTGGACTCGGCAGGGAAAATATTCCCAGAAACAGGTTTAGCATTCAAAGCAGCCAAATGCGTGTTGGATCAGTCCCCTGGAATTACCAAATCTATGGAGTATTAAGAATCAAGAAGGAACCTTCCAATTCTCTTGACCAGGAAATCCAGAGCAACAGAGGACTGACTGTGGGCTTGCTCTGTGCGCAATCTTCCCATCCATCGCGCCCTACGGAGGAGAAAGAAATCGTGTCTCTGTGGAAGAGGATTCTGCCTGAGAAAAGCGGGTGTCACAACCAATCTGTTGATCTCCACGGCACATCAGACCCTGGGTTGTTTTTCCTGCCACACCAGCTGCCTTTTGGAAGGAGTCCGGGTGGAGGAAACAGACACACAAGGCGCGCGCTCCCGTGCGCTCTCGGAGGGAAAAAGAAAATGCGCCCTTGCAGAAATGCGCCCAGACCTCCAAAACAATGGTGGGGAATACCCCCCATTCGCCCCCATTCGCCCCCAAAGTCAAGAAGGGCTCTCAACTAGGGTGGGTGCCCTTCCAACTGGCATCTTGGAACTCAAGGAAATCCCGATTCCCCTTGAAATAAAGCGTCTTTTCCAAAAAGTTAGAACGCATTCGCGGTTTGTGGAGAGGCGAAGAAGGAAACCCAAGGCGCGCGGAGAAAACTGCCCTTGGAGGAGGCGTCCTCCTTGGAAACCACATAAATCTCCAACTAACGTTTCCTGACCAACGAATACACTCAATCCGAGCATGTTCTTGCTTAGGTTTGGATACTGGGGGAAGGGAGAAGGATGTGCGTAAAGCCATCGGAGCGCTTCGCCTTTCTGTCTTTTTCTCCGTCCTCCGAATTATTTTCCCTCCCTCAGAGATGGAAGTATTATTTAATTCTTGTTACTCTCTCTCTCTCTCTCTCTCTCTCTCTCTCTCTCTCTCTCTCTCTCTCTCTCTCTCTCTCTCTCTCTCTCTCTCTCTCTCTGCAAGGAGATTCAAAGGAGGCTCCATTTGAGATGAAGGAACAGTCAAAATAGCTCTGTTTACAAGACGTTTTGCTATTTGATCCTAAAGCTTGGGTATCAATCTTACTGAATGCGTAAAGACGGAGAGAGCTAGAGAGTCTCTCTCTCTCTCTCTCTCTCTCTCTCTCTCTCTCTCTCTCTCTCTCTCTCTCTCTCTCGGCATTACTTCTGTTTACAAACGTTTTGCTAAGATTCTTAGGAAGGACTCATCCCACGCTTTTTACAAGCGCGTTGATGATTACAAAGGCCAGTCTGAGATAGGCAAGTCCGGTTGCAGAAAGCACAGCAGAATGTCTCCTTTGATTGTAGGTGAACTATAAATCCCAGCAACTACAACTCCCAAATGACAAAATCAACCCCCACCCCTCAACCCCACCAGTATGTAAATTTCGGTGTATCGGATATTAGTGCCAACTTTGGTCCAGTGAATGCAAATACATCCTGCATGTCAGATAATTTACATTAAGATTCATAACAGTAACTAAATTCCAGTTATGAAGCAGCAACGGAAATAATGTTATGGTTGGGGGTCACCACAAAATGAGGAACTGTATTAAGGGGTCGCAGCATTAGGAAGGTTGGGAAACACTGATCTGCAAGATCAAGCAACTGCCTTCCATCTGGAAATGATGTCCTCTCTAGGAAAGACAGAACATGCGAACATGCGAACATACGGATCCAGAATAGGTCTCTACAGACACTTAGTTTGAGAGTATTTCGAAGGGGGACAATGTTGAATATTACAAGGCTGTAAGGGAAGTGTGCCTAAACAAAGTAGCTGGATCAGTGTAATGTTGTATCAGATAGCCATCAGGAAACTTAGCTTCAAATAAAGTAGATCCATCTAAACCAGTGTTTCCCAACCAGTGTGCTGCGGCACACTAGTGTGCCGTGAGCAGGGCTGTAGCCAGGATTTTGTTTCGGGGGGGCTGAGTTTGTTTCGGGGGGGCTGAGACTGGGTGGAAGAGGGTCTACCCTAGCAAACCTTTTGTATTGTTATCCCAATAACCCCACTAATGTGGGATATAATGAGCATGGTGATCAGATCATGATATGAATAAACATAACAGTTTAAATAATGTACCAGTAAGGTCACGGGCCACCCTGAGAATTTCGGGGGGGGGCTGAAGCTCCCTTAGCCCCCCCCCTGGCTACATGCCTGGCTGTGAGCGATCATCAGGTGTGCCCTGGAAAATTCTAACCTCCAATACCCTTTCTTCCCCCTCCTGCCGAACACTTTTTCTTCTCCACTCGGGCTCCCTTCTTCCCAGCCTTGCTCTGCTCGCTTTGCCTCGCTTTGTGGCCAAATTTGGCAGCAATTTGTCCAGTGGTTTTTGAGTTATGTTAATCCCATAAATGAACATTACATTTATATATATATATAGAGAGAGAGAGAGAGAGAGAGAGAGAGAGAGAGAGCACAATAGCGCAGGCAGAAAAGCAAACATCATAGGGAAGCATGTATGTGTAGGAGGGTGAACATTAGGAAGAACTTCCTGACTGTGAGAGCTGTTCAGCAGTGGAACTTTCTGCCTCAGAGTGTGGTTCCGTCTGGCTGCTCTCTTTCCAGCCGGCTACCCTGAGGACCGGGTATGTTTTTGTGTTTATGTTTACCAACTATTACTACATTTAAAAACATATTAACTATATGTATTACTGTGTTAGAGTGTCATTTTGTGTCATTTTGGTTGGTGGTGTGCCCCAGGATTTTGTAAATGTAAAAAATGTGCCGCGGCGGAAAAAAGGTTGGATCTATACAATTGAATTTAACTATGCTTCGACTCACCATGCAAAAGTTGATTTAATAGGTCTACTCTAAGTAGGATTAAATAATAATAGGCTTCAGGTTTCAGTGTTCACTATTGACACATGTAGCACTGAACACCTCAGCTGGACTACAACCAGTAGAAAAGATAGTCGGATTTTTTCCCACCCAAATAGACAAGTATTTATAAAAGACTTCCACATTTCATAAGGACCTAGTTTTATTTGCCTTTCTGATTTTTCCAAAGGAAAATGGCCATTTGAAAACATGTATAAGTGCATATTGAAGTGCTAATGTTTACCTTTAGACCTTATTCTACCTTACTGAGATGGGTACATCATATTCTGAAGTGTTAGGTTGGCCGAGAAAGTACACCACAACTATCTGAATTATCTGAAAGCTATGCGTCCTGGTGACACAGGCATGGGCAAACTTGGCCCTTCCAGGTGTTTTGGACTTCAACTCCCACAATTCCTAACACCTTCAGGCCCCTTTCTTTTCCTTTCCCCCAGGAAAGGGCCTAAGGCTGTTAGGAATGGTGGGAGTTGAAGTCCAAAACACCTGGGGGGGGGCAAGTTTGCCCATGCTTGTGGTAACACATTAGGAACAACCAGGCAGGATGAACATCCAACCAAAATGAACTAAAGCCTAGCTGCATTTGTTTCAATACATTAAACCTTTGACTTACACTTCTCAATTGGAAACTGGGAGCAGGAAAGGGGAATTTCTTTCTGGATAATACTCCATAGATTTGGTAATTCCAGGGGACTGATCCAACAGGCATTGGGGTGCTTTGAATGTTAAACCTGTTTCTGGGGATATTTCCCCCAAAAATATCCAAAAATGGCATCAGTTTCGCCCTATCAATTCTATAACTCTTTGTTGACAGAGAGAGTGTTGTTGTTCTTCTTATTATTATTATTTATTTCATTATTTCCTTAAATTTCATCAATTCTGGGCCCATAACTCTGTGTTTTGAGATACATATGACATACACCAGTCGTCATCTGCTCACCCATAGATAATCATTTAAGAAACTAAACGTAGGACCCCAAATAACTCCAGAAATAGCCCTAAAAACCAAGGAAACCTTATATCCAAATGGTGGGGGGCGCAATGAAACCAGGGGTGCTCATTAGGTAGATCGCAGGCAGGGCGGGAGGAAGGCTCAGGTGCAGAAGGAGGTTGGACTGGATGGCCCTTGGAGGTCTCCTTCTACTCTATGAACCTATTGTTGTTGTTACTATTATTACTACTAGTAGTAAATAATACTGGTAGTAGTAGTAGCAGAGGCTGAATTAATATTATCATCATTGTTATTATGAATAAATTCAGGGGCTTATTATACTCACATTTAGTTGAATTCAGCCTTAAAATATGTTATATGGCTCTCACTGAAATAAATTTCCAAATATTTTGCTTTTATGGCTCTCGGAGTAGTGGGAAGGTAGATCATTACGACTTGGTTGTTTTATAAGTAGCTCGCATGCTGAAAAAGTGTGGGCACCCCTGGTTTAAACCCTTGTGCCAGCAGGACTGCTGGCTGAATTCAAATCCGGGGAGCAGGGTGAGCTCTCATCTGTCAGCTCCAGCTCTCCATGCAGGGACATGAGAGAAGCCTCCCACAGGGTGGTAAAACATCCGGGCGACCCCTGGGCAACCAATTCTCTCACACCAGAAGCTACTTGCAATTTCTCAAGTTCCTCCTGTCGCCCCATTCCTTCCTTCCTTCCTTCCCTTCTTCCTTCTTTCCTTCCTTCCTTCCTTCCCTCTTTCCTTCTTTCCTTTCTTCCTTCCTTCCCTCCTTCCTTCCTTCTTTCCTTCCTTCCTTCCTTCCTTTCTTCCTTCCTTCCTTCCTTCCCTTTTCCTTTCTTCCTTCCCTCCTTCCTTTCTTCCTTCCTTCTTTCCTTCCTTCCTTCTTTCCTTCTTTCCTTCTTTCTTTCTTTCTTTCTTTCCTTCCTTCGCTCTTTCCTTCTTTCCTTTCTTCCTTCCCTCCTTTCTTCCTTCCCTCCTTCCTTCTTTTCTTCCTTCCTGCGTTCCTTCTTTCCTTCCTTCCTTCCTTCCCTCTTTCCTTCTTTCTTTCTTTCTTTCTTTCTTTCCTTCCTTCGCTCTTTCCTTCTTTCCTTTCTTCCTTCCCTCTTTCTTCTTTTCTTTTCTTCCTTCCTTTCCTTCCTTCTTTCCTTCCTTCTCCTTCCCTCTTTCCTTCTTTCCTTCTTTCCTTCTTTCCTTCCCTCCTTCCATCTTTCCTTCCCTCCTTCCTGTCTGTCTGTCTGTCTGTCTGTCTGTCTGTCTGTCTGTCTGTCTGTCTGTCTGTCTGTAGAGTTAAGAAGAGAAAACGTTTGAATGAGAAAGGGAAGAGAGAAAAAATGTATTTTTATTGTATTTTATTTTCAGTGTATGTACACAAATAAATAAATAAATATATCTGCAGATGACAGAAAGCATCATACACCCGAATAAACTTTTTTTGTCATATTTTTTTGTTTGTGTTTCGAATTGGGGAAGACGGGAAAAGGGAATTAAGACGCAATGAGAACTCAAGTCTGTGGGGGCAGGCCTGGGCAAACTTTGGCCCTCCAACTCCCACAATTCCTAACAGCCGGTAGGCTGTTAGGAATTGTGGGAGTTGGAGTCCAAAACACCTGGAGGGCCAAAGTTTGCCCAGGCCTGCTCTGGGGTCTCTCTCTCCACGTCCCCCCCCCTCCCACCCATGAAAGCAAATAGCAAGACCTCTTGTGTGGTGGATTCCCATGGAGGAGGTTTGGAGGCAGCAAAGCAGAAGGTTCCCTAGAGTAGAGACCCCAACAGAGAGAACCCAGGAAAGTTCACCATCCCAATCCGCTCCGGGACAGAGTGGGAGGGAAAGAGATAGTATTTGACACTCTCGTATTTGACACTCTCCTCCTTCCCAGATAGTTGGCTCAGAGTCTCTCTTGTCCATTATTTACAAGGGGCGCAGAGTAGGCTTAAGGGGTGACGGCCAAGTCTCTCTCGCCTTTCCCGGAGGAAGAGGGCGAGGCAGGCGAGTCCTCGTCGTCTTCGGAGCATTTGGAGGCCGCGGCAACGGTGGCGAAAGAGGCGCATTTGCAGCTGGGAACCAAGCCCGGCCCGGCCCGGTGAGAGCCGCCGCCGCCGCCCTTGCCTTCCTTCTTGTGTTTGACGCGGCGGTTCTGGAACCAGATCTTGACCTGCTTCTCGGAGAGGTTGAGGTAGGTCGCGATCTCGATGCGCCTCAGTCGCGACAGGTACATGTTGGAGGCGAACTCCCGCTCCAGCTCCAGGAGCTGCGTGCTGGTGAAGGCCGTGCGCATCCGCTTGCTGCTGGGCAGTTGGCCCGAGGTGCTGTCTGGAGGAGGAGAAGACGTCAGGGGAGAACCATACAGGGCTGGACCTACACCTCTTGGGTCCAGGTCAGGCCTGGGCAAACTTCGGTCCTCCAGGTGTTTTGGACTCCAACTCCCACCATTCCTAACAGCCGGTAGGCTGTTAGGAATTGTGGGAGTTGGCGTCCAAAGCACCCGGAGGGCCGGAGTTTGCCCAGGCCTGGTCCAGGCTATTTGAAGGCACCTCTCTATCTCCACAATCCCTTCTCTCTGTTCTACTACCCACCTCAGAGGAACAAGGGAGATGATCTTTCTGTGGCTGGGCTGCTGTAAGTTTTCCGGGCTGTAATGGCCACGTTCCAGAAGCATTCTCTCCCGACGTTTTGCCTGCACCCATGGCAGGCATCCTCAGAGGTTGTGAGGTCTGTTGGACAGCCATGTTCCAGAAGTATTCCCTCCTGACATTGCGCCTGAGAGAATGCTTCTGGAACATGGCCATACAGCCCCAAAAAACTTAAGAGCAGTGGTTCTCAACCTGTGACTCCCCAGGAGTTTGGGCCTACCACTCCCAGAAATCCCAGCCAATTTGCCATCTGTTAGGACAGGGGTAGGGAACCTCCGGCTCGGGAGCCAGATGTGGCTCTTTTCATGATTGCATCTGGCTCTCCAGAGCAGCCTGGGCCTCGGTCTCCCAGTATGCAGCTCTTCCTCTTCCATTCTTTCCTTCTCTCCTTCCTTTTCCCTCCTTCTCTCCCCTTCCTTCTTTCCTCCATTCTCCCTCTTTCTTCCTTCCTTCCTCTTCCTTCTTTCCTTCTCTCCTTCCTTTTCCCTCCTTCTCTCCCCTTCCTTCTTTCCTCCATTCTCCCTCTTCCTTCCTTCCTTCCTCTTCCTTCCTTTCTTTCTCCCCTTCATCCTTTCCTTCTCCTTCTCCCCTTCCTTTTCCCTCCCTCTCTCCCCTTCCTTCTGTCCTCCGTTCTCCCTCTTCCTTCCTCTTCTATTCTTTCCCCCCAAATCTTCCTTTCCTTCTCCTTCCTTTCTTTTCACTTCCCCCTCCCTCCCCTTCTTTCTTTTCTTCTTTTCCCTTCATTATTTTACTTTTTCATCACTCCCTTTCTTTTCTTTTCCCCACCCTTTCCTTTCCTTCCTTCCCATTTTCTTCTTTCTTTTCCTCTCCTTGTCTCGCTCCTGCTTTTCTTTTCGTCCTTTTCCATAGTTGGTTCTTCTTTTCTTTCTTCCCCTTCCCCTCCCTCCTTTATTTCCTGTCTTTCTTTCTCTCTTTCTTTCCCCCTTCCTTCCTTCCGTCTTCTCTTCCTTCCCAGAGTCCTGAGCATGCCTTTTGCAGAGCCAGGTCTAAAGTGTCTTGTCATTCTGCCGGGGGAATCCTTTTCTCATAGTATGTACCTATAGACTCACATTTAGTTGAATGCAGTCTTAAAATATATTATATATATTATATGGCTCTCACTGAAATAAATTTCCAAATATTTTGCTTTCATGGCTCTCTGAGTCTGCGTTAGGATTTCTGGGAGTTGAAGGCCAAAACATCTGGGGACCCACAGGTTGAGAACTACTGATTTAGAGCAACTCAATGATTCCAGCCATGAAAGCCTTCGACAACACACTGTGAACATCTTTTAGGTGGCTGCTCCCAAACTTTGGAACTCCCTCCCTAGAGCAGGCATGGGTCAACTTCGGCCTTCTCTCCAGGTGTTTTGGACTTCAACGCCTACAATTCCTAACAGCCTCGGGGCCCTTTCTTAAGCGTCTGAGAGGGGGGGAAAGTGGCCTGAGGTTGTTAGGAATTGTGGGAGTTGAAGTCCAAAACACCTGGAGGGAAGGCCAAAGATGGCCCATGACTGCTCTAGAGAGACCAAGATGGCCCCAGCCCCAGGTTAAGACCATCAGGTAATTAGGGGAAGATGATAGGTACTCTGCTGCAGAGGTTGTGCGTGGTGTGTGTGATAGCTTTAACATGTAATTTTAATTGTATTTTTTTATTAAAGATTTTTATTGTATTTTTTTGTGTGGTTGAATCACTATGATGAGGAAGACAGGATATAAATAAAGTTGATCATAATGAGAGCACTCTCTCTGTAAACAATGGATTATGGGCCCAGAATGGAGAGAGTTTAATGAAATAATGATTTTTAATAATAATAATAATAATAATAATAATAATAATAATGTTCTCTCTGTAAACAGTGGCTTATGGGCCCAGAATTGAGAGAGTTTAATGAAATAATGAAATTCTTTATAATAGTAATAATAATAATGTTATCTCTGTAAACAATGACTTATGGGCCCAGAATTGAGAGAGTTTAATGAAATAATGAAATTCTTTATAATAATAATAATAATAATAATAATGGACCCAGAATTGAGTTTAATGAAATAATGAAATTCTTAATAATAATAATAATGGACCCAGAATGGAGGGAGTTTAATGAAATAATGAAATTCTTTATAATAATTATTATTATAATAATGTTCTCTCTGTAAACAATGGATTATGGGCCCAGAATTGAGGGAGTTTAATGAAATAATGAAATTCTTTATAATAATAATAATAATAATAATAATAATAATGGACCCAGAATGGAGGGAGTTTAATGAAATAATGAAATTCTTTATAATAATAATAATAATAATAATGTTCTCTCTGTAAACAGTGGCTTATGGGCCCAGAATTGAGAGAGTTTAATGAAATAATGAAATTCTTTATAATAATAATAATAATAATGGACCCAGAATTGAGAGAGTTTAATGAAATAATGAAATTCTTTATAATAATTATAATAATAATAATGGACCCAGAATGGAGGGAGTTTAATGAAATAATGAAATTCTTTATAATAATAATTATAATAATAATGTTCTCTCTGTAAACAATGGATTATGGGCCCAGAATGGAGGGAGTTTAATGAAATAATGAAATTCTTAAAAAAAAATGATGATGATGATTATGATGATGTCTCTTTGAACAACAGGTTATGGGCCCAGAACTGAGAGAGTTTAATGAAATAATTAAATTCTTTAAAATAGTAATAATAGTGCTCTCTCTGTGAACAATGAGTTATAGGCCCAGAATTGAGGGAGTTTAATGAAATAGTGATAAACTTTTATTATAATAATAGTGGTCTCTCTGTAAACATGGGATTGTGGGCCCTGAATTGAGGAAGTTTAATGAAATAGTGAAAAACATTATTATTATTATTATTATTATGCTATCTCTTTGAACAATTATTATTAATTATTATTGGAATAAATAATAATAATAATACTTTCTCTAACAGCCTCAGGCCCCTGTAAACATGGGATTGTGGGCCCTGAATTGAGGAAGTTTAATGAAATAGTGAAAAACATTATTATTATTATTATGCTATCTCTATGAGCAATTATTATTAATTATTATTGGAATAAATAATAATAATAATACTTTCTCTTACAGCCTCAGGCCCCTGTAAACATAGGATTGTGGGCCCAGAATTGAGGAAGTTTAATGAAATAGTGAAAAACATTATTATTATTATTATTATTGTGCTCGCTCTGTGAACAATTATTAATTATTATTAATTAATTAATAATAATGCTTTCTCTGTGAACAATGGGCTATGGATCAAAAATTGATGAAGTTTAATGAAATAATAAAAATACTTTATAATAATAATTATTATTATAATGCTTCTGGAACATGGCCATACACCCAGAAATACTTACAACAACCCAACACATTCGTGGACAGGGATTTCCTGTCAACAGGTGGAAAGTTAGGCTGGATCTACACTGCCTTATATCCCGGGATCTGATCCCAGATTATTTGCTTCGAAGTGGTGTGAGCTTCCGCTCTCAGACCATGCACTCATGACCTTGGAGGTGTCTACGGGCAACGCCGGCTCGCATCAACCCCCAGAGTCGGGCACGACTGGACTGAGTGTCAGGGGGAAATCTTTGCCTTTATATCCACCTTACTAAGTTAAGAATAACTTCTGCTTAAGTGGCTGAGGGGGGAAAGAAGGGGCCCGAGGCTGTTAGGAAATGTGGGAGTTGAAGTCCAAGTTGGTCCATGTCTGCCCTAAAGGCTTTGGGGGGGGGGGAGTTTGCAACGCTTCTGGCCCTGCTTTTCCGTCCCTCCTCCCACCCCTCCCGCCCCTGGGACTCACCGACGGAGATGCAGTGGAAGTGCCGGGGTCCGGCAGCGGGAAGGAAGCCGGGTAGAGGGCAGGCGCGGCGGGGCTTGCCTGGCAGCCAAGGGCGAGGGGCAAAACTGGGAGCCGAAGGGAGCCGGGAAGGCGGCCTTGAGCAGCGGCGGGGGCGGGGGCGGCGGGTGGTGGAGCTGCGAGGAGGTGGCGGCAGCCAGGCACAGCGGGCACACGCACAGCAGCCCGGCTTTGCGAGCGACCGACGAGGCGGCTCCTCCGGGGCCGGCGGGGCAGGCGGAGGAGACGGCGGAGAGCCCGTGCAGCGGGTGCGAGGGGTGCACGGCGTAGGGGAAGAGCGGCGGGGGCGGCGGGCTGGCCGAGGACGAGGAGGAGCCCGCTTTCTTCTCCGCGCCGCTTTCGCGCAGCACCAAGGCGTCCACCAGGAAGGAGCGCGGCATCCTGGCTCTCGCTCGCTCGCTGGCCCGCTTCTCTTGCTCGGGGCGCTGACCGGCGCCTGTGGTGCTGAAAGGGAGGCGCCGCCGGCTTTAAATAGAGCCCTGGCGGGGACCACGTGACGCGCGCACACTGCCGGGGGCTTGAGGGGCGCTCCGCCTCGGGCCCCTCGCTGCACGCTCGCCCATTGTGCCCCTGCCCACCCGCCTTCCCCAAGCCCCTCCGCCCCTCCCTCCCTCCCTCCCTCCCTCGCCCCCGGACACAAGGCCATTGGCTCCCCCGGCAGCCCCGGGACCCCCGACTCCTTTCCTCCTCTTCTTCTTCTTCTCCTCTTCTCCTCTCCTCCTCTTCTTCTTCTTCTTCTTCGTGTCCCTCTTCTTCTTCTTCTTCTTCCTCTTCTTCCTCACTCCTTCTTTTCTCCTCCTCCTCCTGCTCTTCCTCTTCTTCCTCTTCTTCTTCCCCTCCTCTTCCTCTTCTTATTCTCTCATCTCCTCCCCTCCCCCTCTTCTTTTTCTGCCTCTCCTCCTCCTCCTCTTCTTCTTCCTCTTCACCCCATCCTTTCCTCCTCCTCATTTTCTTTCTCTTTCTTTTCTTCTTCTTCCCCTCCTCTTCCTCCTCTTCTTATTCTCCTTCTCCCTCTTCTTATCTCCTCCTCCTCCTCCTCTTCCTCTTCTTCTCTTATCTCCTCCACTCCTCCTCTTCTTTTTCTGCCTCCTCCTCCTCTTCATTTTCTTCTCCTTCTTCCCCTCCTCTTCCTCCTCTTCTTATTCTCCTTCTCCCTCTGTTGGAAACTAGGCAAGCGGGATTTCTATTTCTCTGGGACAGGCATGTAGCGCGGGGCGCTATCTCTTCAGCCCCCCGAAATTCTCAGGGTGGTCCGCTTCCTCTTCACCCCATTACTGGTACATTATTTTCTCTGTTATGTTTATTCATTCCCCATGATCTGATCACCATGCTCATTATATCCTTCATTAATGGGGTTTCTTCTCTCATCCTCCTCCAATACTTCCGGTTTGCTAGGGTAGACCCTCCTCTTCTTTTTCACCCAGTCTTTTCAGCCCCTCCCCTTCCAAACTCATTCCCTTTCTCCTCAAAAAACTGGCTACGGCCCTTTCTCTGGGAGAAAGAGCTCTTGTCTGCTTGAGGCCGGCATGGATGTTGCAATTGACCACCTTGAGTAGCAGCCTACCTTGTGTGGAGCTCGTGGTCAGGAAGGCTACTCCATGCTCGAAAGAAGTCAGGAGGGAGGTCTCGAGTTTTGCCCACATCTAAGGATACTTTACAGAGGGTGGGTTAAATTTATACAATAGGTAACCTGAGGTTTACAGGCCAATCCTATTCACAATCTCAATTCACAGTCCCACTCATTTTTCTGACACCAAATAAATAATAATAATAAACCTTTATATCCGTCCACTATCTCCCCAAAGCGACTCCAGCTGGCTCACAGAAGCACTCCAAAGTGCCACAGACATAAAATACACAGTACATAAGCATATGAAAACAATGGCAACATCAATTTACACATAAAACATCACATAATACGATTTAAAATTCCCCAAAAAAGTGATTTTTGGGGGGGTTATTATTGGCACAGCAGCATTAATGTGCCATACCTAGAGGATTTTCACAGGCATTTCTGTAAACGACCTTTTAGTCAGAAGGTATTCCAAAGACAGAAAAGAGAGCGGGGGAAACAATACAAGGAAAATGTTGTGCGCCTTGGAGTCACCTGTCAACCTATGGCAAGCCACCCCCATACATTTCATAGCGCTTTCTTAGGCAAAGAATTCCCAGAGGTGGTTTGGACAATTCCAAATAACGCATGAAGGCAAATGCATTTCACAAAACTTCATGATAGATTACTATTCTATTTTGCTCAGGCCCGGCTTTATTTTCTATTTAACCACTGCCTAGTATGACTTTACTTAACAAATTATTACCACATAGGGTTGCCACTTTTTGATATAAGAAATAAAGGACATTTACCTAAAAATACAGGATTTTTCACAAAAATAAGGAACACTTCATAAAAACTTGAAAAATTCATAAAAGAAACTGACTTACACCCTCTTAACCAGGGGTGGGCAATTATTTTTTCCAAGGGGCCACACGAGAGCCAAAAAATAGTATGGAGGGCCGCACCTAAAGGCTGAACTACATTCTACATAATATCAATTGAATTTCTTTAATAATAATAAAAGGGCACTACATTGCGTTTTTGATATATTAATAAGACTGACAAGAGTATATGTTATGAGCCATGAAAAAGAGAGATTGTCGTAGGAAAAATGACATTTATTCACTAAAATTTTACAAAACAATGGTTAACAAAATGTGAACATTTGTATAATTTGTGATTCATTATATCAGGGGCCAGGAACCTTTTTGACTCAGAGAGCCATAAAAGCAAAATATTTGGAACATTAGTACCAAAAAGGTTGCAAATCAGTTTTTGGTCAACTTTATATTTGGTTTGGGATGCTGATTCATAAAATTGCATTGGATAGACCACATCACCTCTAGTTTCTGATCCAGAACATATGCCATCCAGTGGCCCCCATCTGCTTACCCACAGAAAACCATATTTAATAATCCTCTGCCCTATAAGAAGGTTTTGTGAAACCAGTCACTCTCCTTGCAAGTAATGGTGAAGACACAGATCATGTTTTGGTTCTTGCAGACCACTGGTGATCCACGGACCACAGGTTGGGAACCACTGATGTACACAATAGAATTAATGTACTTCGACACCACTTTTAACTTCTGTGGTTCAATACTATGGCAACCTGGGATAAGTAGTCTGATGAAGTACTAGCATTCTTTGGCAGAGAAGGCAAAAGGCTTTGCCAGAATTACAATTCTGATGATTCCTTTAGCATTCAGCCATGGCAAATAAAGTAATATCTGTTGCTAAGTCAGAGTTTGATCCAGCTATATGATGAATAATAATGTTTTAAATGTATTTAAATCTAACGATTTATATTTTGTATAATGTTGGAAATAAATAAATAAATATCAAACTGTATTAATTCTACAGTGTACATGTGTGACGACTTGGGCCAATAAACCGAGAGGCTTTAATCACTTTGAACGCTGCCACCAACCTAAAAGTACATTTTAGGATTTTCTTTTAAAATAATATTTCAGCTAGGCTCCTTTTTAAAACACAAACAGAGGGGAATCTGAGGTAAAATCTTTCCCCCTTGACTGGAACGGTGGGAAGGCGGGAACTGGCACACTCTGGTGTAAAGAGGCACGATGGAGGCTTTTCTTAAAAGTTAACAAACAAACTTTTATTAACTTAACAGGCTTTTGAAAGGCACAGAGCATAATGGTTTTCAAGTAAGGCACAATAGCGTAATGGTTAACAGAAATGTACTAGAGCGTGCTGGCTACTATAGATTACTTTCTTAGATCTTAGTTACAACACTAGACAGTTCTAAACTTGTCTATCCTCACTCTAATGCCGCTGACTAGTAGTGAGTAGTTGTCCCTTAGCTAAACTAGTAACTCTCTGAGCTAACACTCAGTCTTTCTAGAAGCACCCTAGCTACTAACTCTCTTCCCTAGAGTTGTCCTGTAGCTGGCTTCCTCAGAGAAGTGAGCTAATCTCTAAGCCCTAGAGATCCCCAAAAAGCCTGTGACTGACTGCCTGTCAGCTATCCCACAGCACTTTTCCAGTCAGCTTTCAAGACAACTGTCTCTCTCTGACCGCTCACTCTCAGCTCTGTCCAGAGACTCCTCTCTCTCTGAGTTCTGACAAGAGACTGCTAAATAGGCTACACTCTTTCCCTCCTAAGCAGCTCGGCTCCTCCCCTCAGCTCTGAGCCAATCTCAGGCAGCTCCCCCTCCCCCTCCCAGAGAAGGATCCAAGCCACTCCCCCTTTCCTGGCTAGCCTGTTTAACCATGGATGCCAAACTACTATGCTGGTCTCGGCCTAGCACAGAATGGGTGAGTCCTCACAAGATGCATCCTTGGTTTCTTTTTTAAGCAAAAATACTCAGAAAAGAAGCTCACTTCCAATAGAGATGCCTTCATAACTGAGCTGAAACAGAGTTTCCCCTATTGCTACGAAAGCTCCAAAACTATATTTTTAAAAAGCAGGTTGGCCTTAAATGTGCACAGATTTTATCTCACTTAATAGTCAGTGGAGCTTTTCTCTAAATGCTCCAAGTACTTAGGATTGGAGTACTGAAGTCCTAGATCAGGTGTCGGGAACCTATGGCTCGCGAGCCAGATGTGGCTCTTTTGATGATTCCATCTGGCTCACTCCGCCTCACCTGCAGCCCAGGCGGAAGGATCATCCTCCCCATGCTCTTCATTTCCCTCAAAGAATAAATGGTGCGGCACATTCCCAATCTCCCTGCTGCGGCCCTCAGGCCTCGCAGAGCCGCAAGAGGCAAGGCCAGCTGAGGGCACCAGAAGCACCACTTTCCCTACTGAGTCCCGGCTCGGGCCTTCTCCCCACGCTCTTCTTTTCCTCAAAGAATCAAGGGCGCGGCGCATTCCCAATCTCCCTGCTGCTGCCTTCAGACCTTGCAGAGCAGCAAGAGGCAAGGCCAGCTGAGGGCAACAGAAGCACCACTTTCCCTGCTGAGTCCCGGCTCAGGCCTCCTTCCCACGCTCTTCTTTTCCGTCAAAGAATCAATGGTGCGAAGGGTATTCCAAACTGGAAGGGACTTCTTTTTTTAGCGTTCGGAGGAGGGGTTTCTTTTCCTTCCAGGCAGGGAGACAGGCCTCCTTGGGGCAGCGAGAGAAGGTGGGAGGGAGGCAGAGGAGCCAGGCCTTGCCATTCATTCTCTCGCAGCTCCCTCTCTCCCACCTTGTGTCCGTCGAGGTCACTCCCGCCTGCCCTACTGCCTGCCTCAAATGGCGGCACGCAGGGGCAGTCCTACTGGTAGGCAAAGGGGTGCCATCTGGGTAAAGGGCGCATTCCCCCGCCCACCAGACAGCGTCCGGCTGATGTTCCGCTTTTGAGCCTTGTGCGCTCCGACGCCACGCCGCAGCAAACCTCCCTGCGTGCCGTTGGCACGGTGCCGAATAGGGAGTGCAATGTTTAGAGGCTTCTGCGCCTGCACACAGGAGCTTCTGGGCATGCACGGAGGAGGGCGTGCCGAATAGGGAGTGCTGTGTTTACAGGCTTCTGCGCCTGCGCACAGGAGCTTCTGGGCATGCGCAGAGGGGGGGCGCGTGCCGAATAGAGACTGCTGTGTTTACAGGCTTCTTCGCTTGTGCACAGGAGCTTCTGGGCATGCGCGGAGGGGGGGGGGCAAAATAATGTTTTGGGGCGGGGCGCCAAAATAATGTTTGCTTACTGTTTAAAATTACCTTAGACCGCCCCTGGCAGCACATTCCCAATCTCCCTGCTGCGGGCACTGGAAACTTAATCCGAAGCTCGCTGCCACCCTCAGAGCCCAGTCAGCGAAGGCTTTCCTCCGCCAGGGTGAGGAGGGCGACTTCTTGCCCTCTTCGCCCACAGTATCGCTGAGTTGGAAGTTGCCCCTGGGAACACATGTGCCAAGCACTCCCAACAGATGGCCATCCAGCCTCTGCTTCAAAACCAGGTGGCATTTCATATTTCCTATAGGGACATAGGCAAGGGGAAAACATATAGGTATAGGGCCTATATTGAATTCAGTCTTAAAATATATTATATGGCTCTCACTGAAATAAATTTCCAAATATTTTGCTTTCATGGCTCTCTGAGTCAAAAAGGTTCCCGACCCCTGTCCTAGACAGGCAAAGGTGCAATTTTGCCTTGCCTGTCTTTCTCTAAACCTAGAATCTTGCCTTATGATATATTATTTTATTGTATTTGTCTATCCCTAGCTGAATTTGGAAAGGAATATGTTACTCGCATAATGGAATTATGGGGATCCTAAAGCATTTCTGTACTTTGGGGTGGTTGATCCCCGATGTACATAGTTTAGAGAAGTAAAGGGTTAATAACCCCTGAATACAGACCAAGCCCAAAGCTACTGGGAATGAAGAATATGAAGGGGGGGGGTATAACCAGTTCCCCCCTTCCTTCCCTCCCTTTCCCCCTCTCTCCAGCCGCTGGACCTTATTGAATGTCATTGAAGAAAGTTTTGAATGCCAGATAAAGAGAGGCGAATTAAACTGTGTGACAGCAGAGGATAAGCAAACACAATGGGAACTCTGTCACACTTTGGGCAAAATCCGTGGGCTTTTTACCAAGCCTCTTCGCTATGATTGAATTAAGTAATAGGAAAACATTTTCTTTCACTTTAGAGACCCGAAACAAAAAACTTCAAAGCCAAGAACACTTTCTTAATGCACATTCTCCCCCGACAATGGAATCTCGGGCTTGTGGTGGCAAAATGTTGGAAATGGTTTCTTTGGGCAAGAAGAAGGAGAAAAGGACCGTGGCCTGGAAAGAGAGAAGGAGAGAACGGCAGCCTAGCAGAATGTCTTCCTCTTTGCCTCAACCCTTCTCCACACTTGGCTTGAGAAGAGCTGCAAGTCCTTGAAAACCCACGCCTAGGGTGGCTCGATTCCCGACCAGGGGGAAAATGCAATGATGTTTGGCTGTGCAAAGTGTCTGGATTGAGGATGGAGAATCAAATATGGGCCTTGATCTACAGTAGAGCTGTGGCATGTTAACTTTGGGGAATGCAAACCCACAGAGCCCTCCAGTTCTGGAACCAAAGAAATAATGCTTCCAACTCTGATACTCAAGCAGCAAAGAAGAAAAAAGTGCAATTATATCACAACCATTTCTTTATGTGCGGTAACTTCCAAAATGTTTCAACCAGCACAGCCACTGGGTGTTGTAACCCGAGAAAAGGAATTTTTTTTCAAGCTCTGTCCATTTCCTATTTTCTATTGTTTTCACCATGCCAGGTGCTACGTACAAACACTCCTGCGAAATTATCACACGATTGCGTTTGTGGTTGATTGTGAGCAAACGCGGCACCCATCTTGCAGAAAGCTTTGTCATACCCAAGTGATCATTTAAAATTGAAACCACTGAGCTATGTGAGATGCCTATGGCTTCCACAATCTCTTGCACTTTCAATCTCTGATCGGCCAACACCATATTGTGAATTTTTTCAATTGTTTCGGGTGCAGAGACCTCAACTGGGCGTCCAGAACGTTCGGCATCTTCCGTGCTTGTACAGCCACAACAAAATTCAGTAAACCACTTTTTTACCATTGAAATTGATGGTGCAGAGTCCCCATAGTATTGATCAAGCTTAGCCTTGCTTTGAGTTATGGTTTTTTTCTGCAATAAATAATGCTTAATGAGCACACGGAATTCACTGTTTTCCATTTTCTTTTTTCTTTTTTAAATTTTTAAATTGGTTCCCCCCCCCCCTCTCCCACCCTCCCCTTCTTGTACATACAGTTTTTACATCAAACTACAGAGGTTACATTTGAAATATCAGTCTCAGTCTTAATTTTTCTACTCCACCTCTTAACACATTTTCTAAATAATTTCTAACTGGTTCCCACATCCTCTTTGTTATTATTATCTTTTCAATTTTATCTATATTATTCCATTTACAATTTGTTATTTCCACATTTAACATATTAATTATATAGTTATACCAGTTGGTCAATGTCCATTTTGTTTTATCCTTCCAACCTCTCACTAAAACTATCTGTGCACACGCGATTAATTTGTCAATCAATTTTTCTTTTTGCATATTCTTCACTCCTATTATCTGTGCATGTAATACATTTCTATTAACCATTACAATATGTAAATCTAACATTCTATTGATTTCTCCTTCAATCATTTTCCAGTAATCTTGCACTCTGTCACATTCCCATATCATATGATTGAACACCCCTCTTTGTTCACAGCCGTGCCAACACTTATCTTTCATCCCTGGTACAAAGCGTGAAAGTTGTGCAGGAGTTCTGTACCATTTTTGTAACATTTTCCTTCTGGTTTCCCTTAATGCATTATACTTTTCTCTTGCTATATTACTTATTTCCCTCTGGATGTCTTCCCTCTCAATTTCCATGTCCAATCTCCATGCATGGAAAATTTCCTCTATTATTTCTTCTTTTACTGTTATGATTTGTTCGTACAGATCTCCTGCCACTTTCTTCTCCCCTCTCAAACATTTCCTAATCACCTTCTCAAATGGACAATCCTGTTCTCTTATTTTTTTCCCTTCGTCTGAAAAAATTTCCTGTCTTATGGCCCAGCTTTGGATCCAGTTCCTGACCCAATCCAGTTCTGAATATCTTTTTTTGTTCTACAGGGTTTCCATCCTCTGTGTACAGATCCTCCACTAACCTTTTCTCTCTACTTTCGATTAATCTCAATGTTCTACCTATGCTTACATCATTATTATAATTCACTAGCTGTACCCGGCACGCGTTGCTGTGCCCTATTTAGGAGATGCGAGATGTAAGGGTTGGAAATGATGTTACTTACGGTCTTGGTGGGGTCATGTAGGCATGAATTGCGCACTTTCTATGTGTGCTCCAAATGATGTCATCTGGAAGCATGAGTTGTATTGTCTTATATAGCGGAGGAAGTGTTTTGATTCTGGAGTGTGTCCACTCAGCAAAGTCTGTAGTGGTTGTGGAGGAGTGGCAAGTGGTGGTAGAGAGACTTTACCGGCTAGGCAGCACATTCCTATTGTTTCTGCTGGGTATTTCAGGGCTTTGCAGTGTGTGCAGATGTGCGTTAGGGTGCCAATGTTGGCCTCTGGCACCATGCTGTAGTCTTCTGCAGCGTTGTATCTGAAGGCTAGGCGGTGGAATTGGTTGTGGTGTTTTTTGAAGTTTGTTTTCTGTGTTGCGACATCGTGTTTCTGCGCTCCTTGCGCGCTGCTGTTGTGTTGCATTTCTGCGTCTTTGTTGTTCCTGGCTGCGCGCTTCTTCTTGTCATGCAGTTCTTTGCATTTGGTTCTCAGCTGTGCGTCGTGCAGTGACCTGTTGTCTATGTCTCTGCTGCACAGTGTGTTTCTGTTCTGGCGTTTGTTCTGCCCTTTTTTGTTTGATGTATGTAGCGTTGTGAGTGTGTCGTCCGATGCTGTTATTTTTATAAGGCATGGCTTGTCTTTTTGGGTCAGTTTATGTCTGTGTGGAAGGAAGGAATGGTTTTTGTTTGTGGTGTTTGTAGGTGTTGTGTGTACGGGGTC
Source organism: Anolis apletophallus (assembly GCA_030556195.1). NCBI lineage: Eukaryota > Metazoa > Chordata > Lepidosauria > Squamata > Anolidae > Anolis > Anolis apletophallus. The sequence goes on along the minus strand of JARBWK010000004.1, from coordinate 193,037,464 downwards.
CCGTAAGGTTGGTGGGATGGGTTGTGATTGGAAGTTGTGTTGTGTTGTGTGGGTAGGAATTTGCTTGAGAATTGCTCCCTCAGAGTTTGGTTTTGGCAGTTTAACCCTCAAACACCAACTGAAATCTCTCAGCATTCTATCCTAGCCTTGGATGGCTCTTGCCAGCGTTGCTATGGTTACAGCAGTTATGCAAATCCGCCCTTATTGGCAGCCAATCATGTTGTTCAGAATGTAGAGGCTGGGTGAGTCGTTTGGCTGCCCCGGAGGATACTGGGAAATGTAGTTTTATTTTTACTCGTTGTTTTGGGGGCCTTTTAGGTTTTGGGGGAAAGTTTCTTTGCTACAAACGTACCTTGCTTGAGGCCTATTTCT